>CM053589.1:29374000-29396253 GCA_028646515.1 Pseudochirops corinnae | reverse complement strand
ACAAAGCTACAAGGCACGGGCATTCCCGAAAAACAAGCCTGGCGCCACAGGCTCCACATTCAGCCTATTAGGGAACAGAGTATACTTTCAAATCTGGGAAGATTCTCAGAGTCACGTAGCCACTTTAGCAAAGGGTCTAGGGGCAGGGAAGATCTTCAGATTCCCATAACATACAGTTATGACATCAAGTATAGGTGACTTCAGGAATGGAGGAATTGGGATTTGAACATGCAAAGCAACCCTGGGATAACACAAGGCAGTATGTGATTGAATGACAAAAATGTGTAAGCATCTCGGGCAGTAGAGGCAAAGAAAGGTCAGCATCTGGGTAGCTGATCAGGGAAGGCTCCTAAGCTGAGAAAGAGAGATACCAGCTGAACCTCAAAGGACAGGCTAGAATTCAGACCAGAAATATTAGAGCTGGCAACCCAAGTGAAAGCAACATCATATGTAATGGAGCAAAAGAGGAAATGTCGTGTCCAAGGGATTATCAGGAGACTAGTAGTACACATAAAAGGTAAGAGATGAGGTGGACGGATAAGATTAAGGAGTTTGGACTTTATTTTATGGGCAATTTTAGTGGCACATAAAGTGATGTGATTAAAGATCTAGAGGCCTTCAGCCTGGGCAGTGGACCCAAGTCTTTAGGATGGGAATGGAAGTGGACACTCAGGATGGAGATGGCTTAAGCTCCTTTTAAATCTTTCTGACCCCCTCCTATTCTCTTCTCTCATCCATCACAGGAGGAACAGGCCAATACCAACCTGTCCAAGTTCCGGAAGGTACAACATGAGCTGGATGAGGCTGAGGAAAGGGCTGACATTGCTGAATCTCAGGTCAACAAGCTTCGAGCTAAGAGCCGTGACATCGGTGCCAAGGTGAGCTCTGTCAGACACCCTCATGCCCCATGAAATAAGGCAACAAGACATTCTTTCCTCCCACCCTAAGCAGTATCATTACATATCCCAACTCCCATTCATAAATTGGAAGCCCAAAGTGCTTAAAGTTTGACCCTTAAAAGCCCTAACCTTAGGCTGTGAGACCCCATTTTGTGATTCCCCAAGATATATTCCTGAGTTCTTCCCATCTCTTCATCTTATGAAGGAACATGGAGACCATGACAACTACCCAAAAGAGTTGGTCCCAGAAGTTACAGACAATTCCCATCCATCCTAGACTATCTCCCCTACGTTCCTAATTATATAATCTTGCCAGCCAAAGGACCAACTTCACTGGGGACCTGTTAAGCTACGGTTATATGTCCCAAAACACCCATGGCCACTATATACACCCATCTGTCTACCCCTGGCACCTTTTTTCTCCTCTTGACCCTTTCTTCAGTACCTATCATTGCTCTTTAGCAAAGGTGTATCCAACTTTACAAAACAGGAGCCATGGTAAAGCACTAGATTTAGAGTCAAAGGACCTGGATTCAAATCGTAGCTCTACAACTTACCAGCTGTGTGACTCTGGTCAAGTGACTTAGCCTCTCTGAGTCTCAGTTTCCCCATCTGTATAATGAAGGGGGTCAACTGGATGGCCTCTAAAGTCCCTTTCAATTCTATATCTCTGACCCTACAGCTCTGAATTTTTAACCAGCACAATCCACAACCAGAGTCTTCCCCAGGTCCCAATTCTTTAGCTGGCTGGAAGAATTGACCATCTCTGTGATTTCTTGTCCAAATTACTGCAGGCCTCCTGCAATCTGGGGAACAGACTCTGGCTGTAGCCTCGTGCATATCTGCCCCCACTAGCTTCCTTCCACCTCCAGATCTTTTCCAGTGGCACACGCATAGTCTTCAGCTCCTCCACTCATAACCCATGTAATTCTGAAATCACAGCCTCATACTAGCTTAGTCCTGCCCAGGTGACTAATGCTCCTAACAGGGTAACTCACGCAGGTTTATAAAGCTACAGGCACAAGATATTAAAGTTGATAGTACAGTGATCCCCACCCCAAAATATAGACTTTGTAAACTTGAGACTCTGACCTTTTACTTCCAGAGAGAATCCTTTAAATCCCTGTGACTTCTCTTAGAGACATCTCAAGAGATCCAGGACTCTCCCAGGAACCATCTTCTCCTCCCACAAAAAAAAAAGAAAAAGTTCTTTGACCCCTCCTACAGAGACATCCTTAGACAAGTCAAAAAAGCTATTACCTCTTGCTCTCAGTGAAACCCCCAACACACACACACACACACACACACACACACACACGCACCTCACAAACCTGGTGAGTCCCACACCCTCTAAATTAACTATTAATAATAGCAGCTAGGTGGCACAGTTGTAGAGTGCCAGTCCTGAAGTCAGGAAGACTCATCTTCCTGAGTTCAAATCTAGCCTTAGATACTTATTAGCTGAGTGACCTTGAGCAAGTCACTTAACCCTGTTTCCCTCAGTTTCTTCATCTGTAAAATGAGCCAGAGAAGGAAACAGCGAATCATTCTAATATCTTTGCCAAGAAAAACCCAAGAAAAACCTAGGCGGTGCAGTGAATAGAGCACCAACCCTGGAGTCAGGAGGACCTGAATTCAAATATGGCCTCAGACACTTGATATACTTACTAACTGTGTGACCTTGGGCAAGTCACTTAACCCCAATTGCCTTGCCTTCCCCTCTCCAAAAAAAAAAAGGAAACCCCAAAAGTGATCACAAAGAATCCACTGAAAAACAACTGAACAATAAAACAAAAGCATTTTTTTTTTAGCACTTTGGGGTTTGCAAAGCATTTTACAAGTGTTCTGATTTGATCTTCACAGCAGTCCTATGATTTAGAGGCTATTATTATCACTCTTTAATGAATGAGGAAAATGAAAGAGGTTAAATGACTTGCCTAGGGTCCCACAGCTAGCTAGTGGCAGAGGCAGGATTCAAACCCAAGCCCTTCCTGACTCTAAGCTCAGCACACTATGAACTGCACCACCTGGTCACCTTAGATGCTTACTGAATTCTGATGTACCACATCCCCAAGCCTGTCCTAAGACCCTTGGCTGCTATTTTCCCTTGGCCAGAATATTCCTCTTACCTCTTCTACTCTCTTCTCCTACAGAAGATGCATGATGAGGAATAAGCTCCTCCCTACCACTCAAGCAAGGCCCTCTGGTCTCCTCCATCCCTGGGGTCCAGAATGACCAGCGCACAATAAACATGTACTTGAGATCCAGTGCCTTTGTCCTTTCTACCTGCTCCCTGTCTTCTCTCCCACTACAAGGAACCTCAGGGCGCCCGGTACTGAAAGTGGGGAAGACCCACCCGCCAGGGCAGTGGCATCAAACTCACGTAGAAATGTGGACCCCTAAACCATACATGAGGATCCCTGCAGGCTTCACGTTGACTTAGTTTTTAAATGTAATATTATCTACATTTTATGGCATTTTAATTGATTTTGTTAAATATTTCCCAATTAATGTAATTTAATCTGGTTCAGACCACACGCAGGAAGGGCTTCATGTAGAAGATGGTACTTGTCCTACATGTTGAAGGAAGAGGAATTCTTTGAGTTTGAGAGGAGGAAGGAATGTGATCCAGGTGTGAAACACAGATAATACCAAGGCTCAGAGAGGGAGAATGGAATATTCTACGTGTAGAAAAAAGACAAGTCCAGTTTGGCTTGACCAGAGAGCAAAGGAGGGAAATAATATACAGTAAGGAAAGGAAAAGGTTGGGGCCAGAGGGTAACGGGCTGGAAAAGCTACACGGAGGACTTCATATCTTATCTGAGAAGCAATTAGGAGTCACTGAAGTTTATTGAGGAAAGACATAGTCAGATCCGAACTGAAAAGAAAATCACTTTCCCGGTGGCTAGGTGGCGCAGTGAACAAAGCACCAGCCCTGGAGTCAGGAGGACCTGAGTTCAAATTCAGCCTCAGACACTTAACACTAACTAGCTGTGTGACCTTGGGCAAGTCACTTAACCCCAATTGCCCTGCCTTCACCCCTCAAAAAAAAAAAGGCAAAAAAAGAATGCTTTGGGTGGATCCAGGACCATGGAGAACTCAAAATACTTTGTAGCCGCCTCCAGCATTCTTAGCAAGTTACCGGGGTCAGGTGACATGATGAGTGGTGACAGCCCTTAAATCACATAGTGTTGGATCTAAGCAATATGGTAGTTTTTCCAAACAATATAATAAATCGTTTTTTCCTATAGAGGGCATTGCAATAATCTCAGTGAGAGCTGATGAGGGCCTGAACTAACATAGTGAATGTATCAGTAGAGAGAAAAGGTAAAATTCAACAGATGTTGGAGAGTTAGAACAGGACTGCCAATTAACTACATAGATATATGGGCAAGGAGAGTAAGGAGACAAGGATAACACTGGGTTTATCAACCTCAGGGACTGGAAGATTGCTGGCACCTTCTAAAGAAAAAAGAAATTTTGGAAGAGGGGTGAGTTTGGGGGAAATGACAGTATCACTTCTATTTCTACCTTCATTGAATTCATCAGATGGCTCAACATCCAAATTCTTCACATTTCTTCCTGCCCACATGTTCTCCCTCATATCCTTCCCACACACAACAATCCAAGCTTTTGCCTAGTGTGTTCCTTTCAAACAAAGTATTCCCTTTCTAAAGCTGTATCCAGTTATGAATCCCAACCTCAGTGATACCTATGAGGTTAGATGGGTTTCTTTGTCTTGGAATTTCTGGTTGCCTTTCTTATCAGTCATACCATCACTAGTTCCTTTCTTGAATTTTTGTCTCCTGAGAATTTCTAGACATCTTTAGGGCTATTCTGTTTCCTACTCCTGTAGCCATTCTTAAGTGGCTTAGCTTGGAGAATATACCTGTCAATTTTATCCTGCTCCTTACTTTTCAGTTTCAAACTTTAAGTGTGTATCCTTTGGGCAAGTGCTTATAATTTGTAACCCTTTACTGAATCTCTGGGTTCACATGATGTTCAGCTCTCATAAATCTGGTTCAATTCTTACAGTTCTCAACATCGAAATCTATGCCTTGAATCCCTACCCAGGGTTTTTCCTGGGAACATCAGTAATTTGACTCAATTTTCTGCCCATTGAGGATTCTCCTGTGAACACTGGAATTTGGTTTTTATCTCTCTAAGGCTAATGGTTCTTAGCCTGAGGTCAATGAACTTGTACTCTTTTTTATATATATTTTGATAACTGTATTTCAATATCATTGGCTTCCTTTACCTTATACATCTAAAAATATTATTCTGAGGAGCGGTCCATCAGTTTTACCAGACTGCCAGAGGGGTCCATGATAAAAAAGAAAAAGGTTAAAAAGCCTTGCTCCAAATCCCTTCAGCTCTCTCATACAAGAACTCAGGGTGACCAGACATTAGATATAAAGATGAATTTTATTTAAATTGACAGAAAACACAAAGCACACATGCCTAAGCATTTGAATAGTCAGTACAACTTCCCTTCCCCTCCAATGGAAAGACATCTTTCCTGAGGACCTACACAGTACTTTAAACTTCCTACTCTGATGCCCTGTCCCCCTCCTAAGGGTTTTGAAAGTACTTGTTGTGGCCAGTGTTTGGAGAATCAAGCAACCCTTTCTTTTGTGAACCTCCACCTCTCTCAGAAAGTATACGGTCCTTATAGTCCTACCCTGGGAGAGAAAGCAGGGGTGACACTCCCAGCAAGAGGAACTCAGGGCTACTAGGAAGTCCAGAAATCCCCTACTTTGCTGGATCTTATTTTCCCTTGATACCAACACAGTCCTCATGACTCAGTACCAGTGAGGAGATAGATCTGGGCTGATCCAATCTTTTGTCAGCTCCTTCTCTCCTTTCACTTCTCCATCTGCTAAAAGTTCCTTTGTTCTCTACCTTAGCCTTCAGAAGAACACTCCATCCCCTCTCCAGAACTTCTAGTATCTCAGGTCATTAGGACCCTCATTTCCCTGTTTTTACTTTGTCTCGATCTGGTACTGTTGAAGTTTAAGGTTTAGGGGTGCATGAGACCCCAAAATACCAACACACAGGGTCCTGCCAAATGAATTCAACTCAAGTCTTCTCTCAGCCAAAGTAAAGCAAAGTTCATTAAAGATTCGCCATAATGGGTAGACTCTTAAGAAGCCTCAGTATCTGTGACACTTGTATGGGACAAGCCAGCCAGAATAATCTGACACAGAATGAGTCTGTGCTAGATAATTCTCGGCCACCTCATGCAGGCAAGATGGAGCTTATATACAGAAAGATTGTGGGGGGGGTTCTAGGGGTGACCTAGAGAAGGAGTCTGGGGAGGGTCTTGAGGAGGAGTCAAATGAGGTCACACTCCAGTAATGAGATTAAGGGTGGGAAACAGCTGGAGGCTACCTGGAGGTGACAGACAATGGAGGGCTGGGCTAGTTTAAGGGTAACAGATTTGAGCATAGATATTTTGATAGGATCAAGGGTGGGAAGTAGATGGGCAATGGAAAACTAGACTAGTAAGAGTAAGAGATTTGGGCCTAACTATAATGAAAGGCTTATGACCTCAGGCAAATGCCTCATCTAGTGAGAAGATTCAATCAGAGTTCAAGGGGATTCCCAGAGCCTGTACGTCATCATTACCATTGTTGGTACCATGCACATTTTGGGTCTGTAGAAGGCCTAGACTACTTGGTTGTACCAGCCTCTCTTCAGGGAATTGAGTCCATGTCTGTATGTAACCCCCCTCTCCTCTCTCCTTTTGTTTGTCCACACACACATGCATACACATACACACACACACACACACACACACACACACACACACACACCTTCCTCAGGAGAGCCCTCTCATATGAGCTTTGTCAGCAATGGGGTGTCAGGTCATTATTATTTCTAATTGTCATGAATGCCAGAAAAGAAGGGACATGGAACAACAAGGACTCAGGAGATATGAATACACACTTTTTCTAGAAAATTCACATATTTTCCAGGACATCCAAGAAAGGAGTATGCTTTTCATGAGATATATTTGAGTATATATATATATATATACATTTTTACCACCCCTTGTTAGAAACACTGCATCTCTGGACAAGAACCCTTTATACTCATATTTTATTGATCTAGAAATCCAAATTGTTTTCTCTGACACCATTTTCTTCACCAACTATTCACTATCCAACTATCCAAATTGAACAAAGTTTGCTTTCTTTGTCCCCTAGTCAGTCTCTCTCTCTCTCTCTCTCTCTCTCTCTCTCTCTCTCTCTCTCTCTCTCTCCCCCTCCCTCCCTCACTCCTTCTCCCTCCCTCCAGGTACCTAGATGCAATTGTTTTTTCTTTCCATATCTGCCTCTCTCTGTAGTATTTAGCCTTACACATCTGTATAAATAATTTTTTTTTCTCTTGACCAAATCTGTAAATCTCTAAACAAATACATTCTCCCTGGTCCTTGTTAAGCATCCCCTCCCCGGAGGAGGAGGAAGGTGAAAAGGAATGGAACAACCTTATTCTCGATGAATTTGGCTTAAGGAGAGAATAACATACACACTCAATTGGGTATCTTCCCTACAGGAAAGTAGGGGGGAAGGGGATAAGAGGGGGGATGAGAGAAGGGAGGGCAGATTGGGGGAGAAGGTAGTTAGAAGCAAACATTTTTGAAAAGGGATAGGGTCAAAGGAGAAAATAGAATAAGTGGGGGGCAGGATAGGATGGAGGGAATTATACTTAGTCTTTCACAATATAACTACTATGAAAATGTTTTGGGGAACTACACGTGTACAACCTATATTGAATTGCTTATCTTCCCAGTGGGGGCAGGTGAAGAGGGAAGAAGGGGAAAAATCTGGAACTCATAGTTTTAAAAACAAATGTTTAAAAAAAATTTGTTGGTTTTTTTTTTTTTACATGCAACTGGGAAATAAGATATACAGGCACTGAGTATAGAAATTCATCTTGCCCTACTAGAAAGTTAGGGGGGTGATAGGGGAGGATAAGAGAGAACAGATTGGGGAAAGCGGTATTCAGTAGGCTTGCTGTTTTGGGGTAGGGCTAGGGGAAAGACAGGGAGAAAAAATTATAACTTAAAATCTTGTGGAAATGAATGTTGAAAACTAAAAATAAATAAATAGAATTTTTAAAAAAGAATCTCCTGCCCACTTTTACCATCACACACACATACACACACAGAGTCAGTCTTCCAAGAAAAAGACAAGCTCTATGTTCAGAACTTACCTAGCTTACTGGGAAAGAGACAGACTCAGATCTAAGATTTGACACCTTTAATTTGTGAACAGTCTTTGGGACCTGAGGGCTTAGCCAGACCCAACGCCTTCCCCAACTTATCTTCTCCCTTCCTTCCCTTCCCACCCAACCTCCAGCATCCATCTGTCTCTTCGGTCCAGTGACAGCCTGGGCATTGCTGCTAGAGAGTTGGCTGAATACACAGTTGAGATTGTGTGCTTCCTGGCCTTAGGGGAACAGGAGAGTTGTCCCCTGCCACGGCTCATTCCTCCTCGAGCTGGGCGGGCTCCTGAAGATCCAGCAGGTTTCTGAGGCTTTTAGGAGCTACAGGATTTGTGATAGAAACCATAACTTCTGGGATTCACTCACTATTGGTCCCCTGGAAAAAGGTAACCAGAGAGATCATGAGTACATGGACTGAGGCTTTCGCCTCACATTATCCTTCCTCTGATGAAAGGGGCCAGTAGAGGGATAGGTAAGAAGACAATTGATTGGTCCTAGGCTGTAGGAGAGCATGCCTACTCACCTTGGGTGGGGCTGGGTGCCATCTCTGCCTGGTAGATCTTGAAGGCATCATAGACAAAAACAAAAACAACAATAACGCCGAAAACCTGGGGTGGGACGGAGAAAAGTATGGAGATTTTGGGGTAAAACAGTAGAGGTGGTAAGATTAGAGAATGAAGAAGGATAGTGAAGGGAGAGGTAGGATGGAAAGGGGTCATGCAGTATGCCTCTGGGGGGGAGGAGGAAGAAGAGCCAGAAGAGTTAAGGGCACCCTACCCAAGCATTACCCAGCCTCCTTCACCCAGGGAGTGGGTGGTCTTTGGGAGACTGGCAAACAGGGCCTGGTACAGCAGAGGAGCTGGAGGAGGGCAGATAGACTGGGCAGTCTATGAAGCGAAAGGGCACTCACAAAAGCCGCAATGGCAGGTCCCTCCCGAGAGACTACAGCAGCGAAGGACACTACAAGGAGGATGACCACAGCACTGACACATCGAAGGAAGTCCTGGGGTTGGAGAAGAATAGGAGCAGATCAGACAAAAGGGTCAAGGGGCACAATGGCAGGGCCAGTGTTGAGGGAGCTGGGGACCCTGAGGTAGCACCCAATCTGCTATCTCATCAGTGAGCCAACTCACCATACCTGGGGGTAGATGGGAGGGTGGAGAAGCTGATGAAAGAGTTCAGAAGAGACCCATTGCCATCCCCTCCCCTCCCAACTCATAGTCTTCTGGGCTGCCCTGGTTTACAAGAGGGCTTGATTATTGGAAAGAAACATGGAGTTACCTTACACAAATGATCCCTAAATTAGCAGGAAGAAGCAAGAAGGGAGGCAGGGGCAAATCCACTCCAAATTAAGCTTTAGACCCTATGGTACTGGACCTCAGGTCCTTCCTGAACTCTACTTCCCCTAAGAGTCTGAAGGGACTGGGCACCTGGGATGGGGGGTGGGGATGGTGAGAAAACAGAGCAAAAGGACGGGAACATTGGGTGAAGGAGAAGAAGTGGAATTTTAAGGACTTCTGGTCTTGTATGGCCTTCCGAAATCTGCCCACTTAGCTTGCTGTATTGTCTTGGGTAAGTCCCTTTCCCCTCTCAGTCTGTTTCCTTATTTCTTTTAGATACTAAGATTCTACGATTGAATGACTTACATGCATATTCGCTGTAATATCATATATAAATGAGCTCTGTTATTTTTGAGTCAACTGTCTGAGCACTTTTTCATTCTTTTACAAGAAAGATGGCATCTGCACTAGGCCCCAAATTGAGAAGTTAAAAGAGGGGAAGCCGAGTTTGGGTGCAGAGATAGGGAGGGTGACTAGATGAGAGATTGACCTGGGCAGGAATATCACGAGAAGATGGTTTGGAGGGGTAGAAGGAAAAAGTGATGGGGATGGCTAAACCACAGGGCTAGGAGGAACTGCCTTCTCACCAAACAGGGCCAGTTGAGGCGCTGGAAACGCTGGTAGTACTGAGTAGCATAGAGGAAGATGAAGGCCAGTGTGATGAGGAACTCAAGCAGTGGGGCTGCCATGTAGGCTGAAATGGAGGCAGCAAAGCATATGGCCATGATGAAGGTCAGAGCCTGTAGGGCAGAACCATCCTGAGTGCCCTGGAAGTGTCCAGAATCTCCTACCACCCAGCCTCAGAGCCATCCCAAACTGGGCTTCAGCCTGGCTTTCTCCATACCACAGGAGAGACCCAGCCTGACAAGAATTGTCAGTAGAAATGAAAAGAACACTTTTTTAAAAAAAGTCAAATTCTGTGGATTAAAATGCTCCTTTCTCCTTTCCTTGGAGAGAAGGGGGCACTGTGGATGCAGAATGCTGCATACACAGCTGGACAGGATTACTTTCTCAGTGAGCTTTGTTTGATTGTTTTTCTTTGTTACAAAAGAAGGCTCTTCAGAAGGACTTGCAAGCAAGCAGGATAATGCTGGAACTACCTCGTCAAATTCCATACAAACTTTTTTTTTAAGCTACACATAACAGAAATTCATAGTGCCATATACAGTCCTTGTCTATTCTTTGCATTGGGAAATGTTAGTCTTCATTTGGTGTTTGTCAGACTCACTATAATAAAAAAAGAAAAACATTTTACAAGAAGGTTCACTGTGGGGAGTATATCTGTAAATGACCATAATGAAAACACAAAAATCATCAATAAAATTTTTTTTTTTGGTAATGAGGTTGTCCCTCCTCTCTCTGCCCCTACTCACCAGTCCCAAGAAGGTGAAACAGAAACCAAGGTTTCAAAAATCTTTGTCTTTCCTTCCTACCCCTCCCACTGAGACATTCTGGTGCCTCCAGTGAGCAGTGGGTACACAAACCAGACAGATGAGCCAGGTCAGACTAGGTAAGGCTGATGTTTCTAAGGGTGATTCCAAGGGCTTTGAGAGAGACGTTCATACACTAGAGACAAAAAGAGCCTTGAACTTGAAATCAGGATGTGGATTCAAATCCTGTTCTGCCAGGACTAAATCACCTCAAAAGCCCCTTAGAACTTTAAATCTATGAACTTGAAATCTATGAAATCTATGATAAGCCTGCTGCCTTTCCCTGCCCTAAAACAAAGCTATTGTCACTGACCCGCTCGCTAATGCCTAACGTTACTTAGTCCAACACTCCAAGAATCTCTTGATTTCATCCCTCCACCAAATCACATCAAAACTCCTCTATGTGTAGATAAGTTCATAAGTTGGTATGGAAAAAAAAAATCACCACCTGACAGTCAACCTTCTTGTAAGGAAGCCTCTCTGAGACGAGCTAACCTGGCCCTCAGATGACCAACATATAATCTGCCAGATGGTCCAAATTTGTATTCCACCAGCAGAGCCTTTGACCAAAGGGTCATTTCTGTTAGCTATTATTTATTTCTATCGATATTCCTTGACCCAGAGCCGTAACTAGGTTGTTGATGCTAAAAATCTTACACTGGGTGCCAACACTGAAACAGGTTACAAAATAGCTCTTAGTTATTGAGCATCAGCAAAAACAAAGAAGTCCTGCATTTTGCACCAAGTTGTTGAGAATAAGTACATAGAATTGGAAGCTGCCAGATATCTTCCTAGCAGCTAGACCTCAGGTAAATTCCTTTTCATCCCTTTCCACCCTTTCCATTCTCCCCATCCCCCAACCTCTGCTGATGGCCTCTCAAAAACAAACTCAAGGTGTCCCAGGTTTCCACAAGTGTTGCTTTCCCCCCATTTGACTTAAGGGCACCTGGGAATGTTTTGTTGCAAAAAAAAAAAATCTAGACTTCTCCCTTTACCAGAGGACAAATAAAGTCTCTAAACCCACAATAATCAGTAAAATTTCAGGTGCAAATGATACTTAAAGGGAGATTATTTTTTTACTGAAATGAAAAGGGCTGTGAGGCTGTAAGTAGATTTTTATTAGGGTAAGGAAAGTGAATGTGAGAATGACAAATGCCTGAAGAAAAGGTAGAAAGCCAAAGGAAAAGAAGGTTGGTGGGATCAAAGCCCTTCTTTGCTTCACAACTTTGCCTGGAATTAGCCTGGCATGAGAGATTTTTTTTTTAATCCCCTCGGTTACTCTCAGTTTCTCCCATTCTCTGCTTGTATTAAAAAAAAAAAAAACCACCTTTCCTTATATCTAATTTCAATCCTTCTTGCTGCAAATGAGAGAGACAGAGAGAGAGACAGAGACAGAGAGACAGAGGGACAGAGAGAGTGCCCCAAACAAGAGAGTGGGACAAGCTGACTGATAAGGGGCACCTGGATGAGAAGAAACTTGAGAGGCTGAGATGAGGGATGCACAAGGTGGGGGCAGGAGGCAGAGAGGAGGGAGTTAAATGGAGTTTGAGTGAGTCTTGGGCGGGGAGAGAAGAGGTAAAGCTGGAAGCAAAAGTCCCCCAGGGAAAGTAAGCAGAATCTCGGGGAAAAGGGGACAAGGGGGTAATGAGGGAAGTGAAGTGCGGAGAGGGGGAGAGGGATGGGACAGAGCAGGGCTGAGCGTTACCAGCTCGACTTCCAGAAGGATGCCTTTGGGGTTGGTGAGAAAACTCTTGTCGATGGCGAAGCCCGGAAGCCCAAAAGCTCCCCTCTCTTCTGGAGGCTTGTCTCTGGCACTCAGCATCTCTGCAGAGGGCCTGGGGGCCAGGCAGAAGAATGATAGACCTGGGACAGCAGATAGAAAAGGCGAAGAGTCTTCCCTCCTGGCCCCAAGAAGGGAACCGGAAATCTGGAATGGGGAGGGGGAAGGAGAGAGTGCAAGGGTGAGGGGAGGAAGGAGAGAGAAAAAGGAAAAGGAAAAATCAAGGGGAAAAGATCACCAAAAAATGAGGGTGAGAGAAAGGCTGAGGAGGGGCAGAGGTAGCTGGAAAGAGGAGGAGGAGCAGGAGGAAGAAGAGTGCAGGACTGGCCAAGAGGAGTAGCAGACGGAGGGGACCCGAACTGGAATGGTGGGTGAAGTAGAGACGTTCTGGGCGAGTAAGAAGGCCACAGTGCTGCTCTCTCTCCACTGGACTGTGCCTGGAAGATGTCCCTAGCAGTGCCAGGGAGATGGGAGAAGGAGGAGGGCCAGGTGGTTGAGGATTGGGGTGGAGAGAAATGCTTAAGCCTTCCCCTTTCCCTCAGCCAACCCCCGCCCCAAAGAAAAGTCAGAGAGACTCAAAGAAAGGAGCCTAGAGACAGGCAGGGAAACAGAGACAAACAAGCGGAATCAAAGAGGAAAGGGTTGGAGCCCTCCAAAGGCCCTGAACCCTGGAGACTTTTGTGTCATGAATGAATCGAATGACTTTCTTGCTCCTCCACCCGTCATCATCATCTCCTCCCCAACCCCTTAGCTCTTCCTCTCCTCCATCTCTCTCCGTCCCCACCATGAGGGAAGGAAGCTGGACCCCAGCCCAGGCTATCCCCCAGGCCCGGGTTGTGGCCCGCCGGTGGGACCCGAGGACAAAGGAAGATTGTTGGGGGGTAGGGGAGCAGCACTGGGGAACAAGGAGCCAGCTGTGTTCAGGGCTGGCGGCCTCAATGCGCCTCTGTCTCTCCTCCCTGCCCGACCAGGGCCAGCCTGACCCCCACCCTGGGTATGTGGGGAGAGGGAGGGACAGGAGTAGGGGGTGAAGGGACAAAAGGAAAAGGAGGAATCTTAGGAGGGGGGAGTGCTACAGGCTCCAGAAAGGGAGATGGAATGAAAGGGAAAAGAGGAAACAAGACTGGAGAGAAAATTGGGAACAGAAAAGGGGAGCTGTACTGTGGGATGTGGGGAGAGACCTAAGCTTGGCTGGGGAATAGAGGGTGGGAAAAATGCTGCCGGGGAATGCCAAAAACAACACAGGCTACTTCCATTTCCAAAAATATTTATTTCAACAAGGCCCTAAATGTTCTACCAGAACTTTGTCTCCAGAAATGACCAGATTCCTTATTCTATAGTATAACGAGTCAGCTCTCAAATTTCTTAGTACAATAATTAAGCACTTAACAGATGCTTGCTGATTTCGAGAAGAGACCAGGACACTTTGGGACAGCTGGGGAGAGGAGGAAAGGGAAGGGAGTTCTTAGGGGTGGGGAACAAAGATTAAAGTGGGCAGGGCTTGTCTCCTGTGGGCAGCCCCATTTCCAGGACGTCTGTCTGACCACTGGGCAGGGTTTCCAGGCCTGGGGCCGCAGGGAACATCTACACAGCTACCCACCCAGAACAGTGTAGATTACCCCAGAGTGCTCCCACCCTCCTTCCACACCAAATGCTCAGTACTCCAAGTTTTTTTCTGTTACCTTCCCACGAGAGTTTAGTGAGTAGGTGGGTCTGGCAAAGGGAATGTACAGAAGTACCAGGCTTCTGGCCCTGGAACAAGGTGCTTGTGCTAATGGCCACAATTATCTTCGCCTGCGCTCCAAGTTTCCAGGTGAAAAACCTGACGCCCAGAAACTGGTGCTCATCCAGCATTCCCCCAGGCATGGAGCTGGGTCTCCTGGCACCCAACTCTTGGGCTAGGCCATGATCCGAGGCAGGACACAGACGCAGGCAAAAGAGACAGGGTAGACCTTCCTCTCCAGGTAATAACAGTCACTTCCCGCCTGCTCGCCATGATCGTGACACCGGCGCCGGTAAAAGACAGTCTGGTTGTGCCAGAGTAGCTCAGAGTTCCCACGGGGGTCCATCTTGTAGCCTGAATTCAAGCTGACACAATGAGGGCACAGACAGCGGGCATGATACAAGTCCTGGGGAAGCCGGTTTTCATCCCGGTCCAACCTGTTGGGATAGTAGGTGCCATGAACTCAGATGGAAAGAGGCCCAGGAATTCACATTTAGGAGACAGTGATGGAGGGAGGGATATGAAGAGACAGATGAGCGGGGGTTGAGGAGACCAAAACAACTCCAAATTGCTCTAGTTGGACCCGAGGCCATTCACTATTGTAAGGGGATCCAAGGTATTCTGCATGCCACAGAAAAGCAGTTATGAGGCTGGCTTGCAAACCGCCTGACTCTGGCTTCCTGTTGGGTCTGCCCTACTAAGCATCCCCTAAAAACAGCCCCAAACCCTCAATTTAGCCTACTAAGGGGCTTCCATTTCATGGCTTATCTTGTGCCAGGACTTGGAATTCTATATTAATTGAGCTCTCGGAATAGTTATATAACAAATAATGGACAGGCAACATGTAATGTGAAGAACTCTGGACTTAGAGTCAGAAGACCTAGTGTTGATTCCTAATTCCGCCAGCTGTGTGACTAGGGCATGTCACTGAACCTTGTTTTCCTCATCTGTAAAATGGGGATAATAATGCCTGCATTACCTACTTCACAAGGTCGTTGTAAGGCAAGTACCCTATAAATCACAAAGCACTATGGAAATTAGACTTATTATTATAAAAAGGTGAATAATTTGGGGACCCATGGGTGATGTTGACCCAGCTCTTAGTTTCATGACATTCCCTTTTCACTTTCCCCATACCTTTAGGACTAAGTCAGAGCTCCCTCTGGAGTTAGAGGAATTGGCATGGAATATGGGAAGAGATTCATTCATCCATTCCTTCATTCATCCATCCATCCAACAAATAGGGGTAGAGGATATAAAGTTTACCTGCCACTATGACATTTAACAGTCTAGTGCTGAGTTTCTTAACCTTTTATCTTGGATCTTAACTTTTGTTAAGGTCCTTAACCTTTGTCATGAATCCCTTTAGCAATCTGATGAAGCCAATGGATCCCTTCTTGTAATAATGTTGTTAAATGTATAAAATAAAATGCAAATGCAAAAAAATAAAATGCATAGGATTATAAAGGAAATAAATTATATGGAAAAAGAATTACTAAAATATTTTAAAAATCAAATTCATAGCCCTTGGTTGAGCCCCTGGTCTAGTGAAAGAATAAGACAAAGGTATCAATAACACATAATATTATATGATATATTAATAAAGATATAGAGAGAAATAATATTAATATTTCAAAGATTCATGATTTCATCCTATACGTCACTACCACCAATGCAGATCACAACTCCTTCACGACTTAGCAGATGGTCACTGAGAGTCTCCGGTTCTGAAAAATTTCTCACCCTGTGACCATCCTTGGTAATAAGACTTTTCAAACAGCTGGATTGGTCTTCAAGGAATAGATGAAGCATTTGAAAGATTTACTGCTTGGTTAGATATACCAGAGTTGGCAATCTACTAGCATAGTTCTCCGTAATTCAAGGTAACCACCATGACATTATTAGGCACTGGGGCAGGACTTTAATGGAGGTAAAAGAATACATATATTCATATATACAGCTGTTTATGATTAACAAAAAAAGGCAAACAGAGGCTGCCTCAGATAGTGCCTCCATCCCTAACCACATATAAACATTCACACACAGGTATATGTGTGTGACAGAGAAATGGAGAGTATGCTTCAGCGGGGATCCATGGGGCAGAGAAGGGTGGGAAGAAGGACAAGAAAGGTCAGTGGACTTACTCGTAGCTCCAGGGAGAGATGGCCCTTGAATTGAGGGGCCCATCCCGGCTAGCCCGACACTGGGAGGGTTCAGGGACCTTGACATTTGGGAGCTGCAAGTTTCTGGAGACTTGGAAGGGTGCAGAGGACATACTGTTCCAATTCAGTAACTCCTCAGAAAGGCCCTGCTCCTTGTTGCAACAGCACCTGTGGTGGTGATTACTTTCCCTCTGAACCCTCAAGATCAGAGCCTGGGTCCCTGTGGCCATCAAAAGAATTCCAACCAACTGCAAAAATCAAAAAAGAACAAGGGTAAGTGAGGGGAGGGGTCTCCAGTGTCATTCTGACTTGCAATCCCTAGGACGATCCTTCCACCCCAGTTCTCAATCCCCCAAGAGGCCCTCCTTTTTAGTCTCACCTCTAACTCCTCCAGGGCCCCCAAGACTGTTTCCCCAGACTAAAATCATAGAATATTAAAGCTGGAAGGGACTAATCCAATCGCCTTATTTTAAAAATAAGGTCCTTAAGACTCAGAAAGGTCACACAGCACATAGAACATAGTAAAGTCAGACCCAGATCTCCTGACTCCAGGTCCAGAATTCTTTCCACTAAACCCTACACTCTCCACAACCGAGAGCTCCTCAGCTCAACCCATCCGTGCCCTTATCAGCTCAACCCCAGCCTTCCTCCATCTTCCTAAGCTTCCTGACCTCAAGTGGGAGGCCTTACCCTCCTCTTACTAGCCCATTCACTTACCCAGTTCATGCTGGATGCAACAAGGTACTAGACAGAGAGATGTTGGGAAGAACTGGTCAGAATGAAGCTGATACCCAGGGACTCCTGGTTTTATTAACCTCTACTTCATTTGACATGCAAATACAATATTTCCAGGGAGTGGTAATCAAGTTGCTGAGGGCCTTAAATTATTTTTTTATCTCTTCTACATCCTACTTTTTTTTTCTTTTTCTTTTTCTTAATTTAGCCTTTCTTTAAAAAAAAAAATTTATGGGATAAAACAAGCATTTCCATAACATAGTATAATTTTTTTTAATGATTACACATGAAACTGCAAATATATTATGTATAACAAAAGAAATACTTTTGAATGAAAATATGAGTGAATTCATCTTTGCCTCAGTTTCCTTATCTGTAAAACAGGCAGGCGAGAGTCTCCAGGAAAGTAAGAAGATCTGAAACCATGTCACATGAGGATTGGTTAAAGGAAATGTAAAATATAGTCTGGAGAAGACTTAGGGTGCATGTGATTTCTATCTTCAAATATTTATAACATTAACAACTAAAAGAGAGATTATATTTACATAGCAGCACTTGGACGGGACTAGACCCCACGTCTCCTAGTAGTGACCATTCTATTTGGTCTCAGAGAGCAGAATTAAGAATAGTGAGTAGAAGTTAAAAAGAGGTAAATTTGGGTTCAATATGATGAAAAACCTAACAATCAAAACAATCCAGAAGTATAATGGGCCGCCTTGTAGGGGGTCTGTGGTGGGATTTTATTTCCCAGCAATAGATACCAGATGACCACTTGGCAGGGATGTTCTAGTTTGCCAGCCGGGCTTCTTATCCTGGGAACCTTGAGCTTGGAGCGTTTGTTTTTATTAAATTTTTGATAACTGCATTTCAATATAATTGGTTTCCTTCATAATCCCTTGTATTTTATTTTATGCATTTATGAACATTATTTTGAGAAGGGGCCCATGGACTTTGACAGACAGCCAAAGCAGTCCATGACACAAAAAAAGTTAAGAACTCCTGACCCAGAGAGAATTGCTGTTCCAGTACAGGTTGGACCAGATACCATCGGAGGGCCCTTCCAGGATTCCATACCTTTCCTACCTCCAGGCGCATTGCATGCTTCGAATGAAGACATAAATGCGAAAGCGTTGGCCGAGATAGGAAAGGGAGGAGTCATAAACTGTTCATTTTCTGGTCCTTGGCTCCTCTGGGGCTTAAGTAGTCACTTTTTTTTAACTTTTCCAAGAGGGAGGAAGGAACAGCCCTGAAAATAACCTTTATAAAGAGTACTGCCATCATGGGGATTTCCTCTACCTGGTAAGTTCCCTTCTGCAGACTCTAGCCCAGGACCCTGGTCTTTCCTTAGGGGAACTCACTCCTTAAGAAATAAGCATTCTCCTGCGGGAGGAAACACGAACAAACACTAGTATATGGGTGACATAGACAAAGTGTATGCAAGACAGTTTGGGGAGAAAGGGCACTAGCAGCTGGGGGAGGGGGACAGAATCCAAACGAGGCTTTTGTCTCCCATCCCAACCTCCCTAACCTCCACCCTCAGAAAAGCCTGCATGAAAATTTAAAAAAATAAAATTAAAAAAAGCCACACGACCTCCCACCCCAGTGAAGATCTTCCTCTGAAATCCTGGTGTCTATTCTGGGAAGGGTCTCTTTTCCACCCCAGTATTTATTTATTTATCTTTAGTTTTCAACGTTCATTTCCACAAGATTTTGAGTTCCAAATTTTCTCCCCATCTCTTCCCTACCTCCCCCCCCAAGATGGGATGCATACTGATTATCCCTATCCCCAGTCTGCCCTCCCTTCTATCCCCCAATTGCTCTTACCCCATTCCCCCTTACTTTCTTTTTCTTTTTCTTTTTTGATTTGGTTTTTGGAAGGGGGAAGGCAGGACAATAGGGTTAAGTGACTTGCCCAAGGTCACATGGCTAGTAAGTGGTAAGTGTCTGAGGGCAGATTTGAACTCAGGTCCTCCTGACTCCACAGCCAGTACTCTATTCACTGTGCCACCTAGCTGCCCCTCCCCCTTACTTTCTTGTAGGGCAAGATGGATTTCTATACCCCATTGCCTATATATCTGATTTGGCAAGGGTCTCTTTTAATAGAGGCATCCTGTTGGTCAGATAACTCTGTAGTCCCTTGGTCCAGATTGTCAGGTATGGTATAATAGGGATGCCTTTTGTGTTTGGGGCAGACCAGATGCTCTTGCAACTTTCAAATCCTGTGATCATGCGATTCCTTATCTCCAGTCTTTGGGAAATCATGTATCCAGTGTCCAAAACTCTCACCTCCGTCACCCTCTGCCCTCTCTGACCCTCCTCCCCTACTCACCATTTCTATCACTACAGTCCCTAATCTAATGCACCATGGCCAAGCTATGACTGGTGACTTGTCCCATTGCACAAATAAGGAAATTGAAATGGGGTAAGAGTAGGGCAGGTCATGGAACCCCAGATTCCTGACTGCCTAGTCCCACCCTGAGGAAGAGAAAGATGAGTACTAGCCACCTGGGATTTGCCTGTCTCCTCCACCACCTCCACTTCCACTTTTGGGGATGGAGAATCTGTGGGTGTAGGGATACGAAGGAGAAAACCCTGATGATAAGGGCTCCGTGACTCACCTGTGGAAAACCTTGGAGTCCCTGGCTGGCGTAGGTCTGGTCTATCCCCTGCCCCTTTCCCATTCTTCTCCCCTGCCTCCAAACATCTTCACTCCACCCCCAGATACTACTTTGCAGCAAAGGGCTTTATAGTAAGTGGAAACTTGGGACTTGACCTGATCCAGGGAGGCCTAAGAAAGGGCCTATTAGGAGCAGGACAGAGAATTGGGGGGAGAGGGGGCTCTGAGTCCTTTCCTGCCCTTGTGCCCTCTCTTCCTGAAATTTAAAAAGAAAAAAGAAAAAACTGCAAAAAAAAAAAAAAAACCATAGTGACCAGGAAAGTGTTTATAATTTTGTGGCTTAGCCTCCTCAGGATAGATTTGCATGTGTTCCATCTTACTTTAAGTGTGTTACCATGGAACTTGGAAAATAAACAGTTGGCTCAGAAAGTTACCCCAAATTGCTGAGTGGGCTGGTCTGGGGCAACAGTGTTTCCCCCAAACTGTGGGCATTGTGACCATCAAGCAGAAGGACAGGCTAGTAAAACAGGGGTTCTAAGGCAAAGGAAAAGCAGCTGCAGCTACAGGACGCTTGGGAGGAGTGACGCGTAGGGGACACAGGGATTGTGGGGTGGGCATTAGAATGGGGAGGGAGGCTGAGAGAATAGGCCTTGGGAAGAATTCGGGGTGGCTGATAAAACTATGATCTCTCTCTCTCTCTCTCTCTCTTTTTCTCTCCTCTTTCTCTCTCTTTCCCTCTCTGTCTCTCTCTCTCTCTCTGTCTCTGTCTCTCTCTCTCTCTCTGTCTCTCTATCTCTCTCTGTCTCTCTCCCTCTCTCTGTCTCTCTCTGTCTCTGTCTCTCTGTCTCTGTCTCTCTCCCTCTCTCTTTCCTCTCTCTCTCTCCCTCTCTCTCTCTTTCTCTCTCTCCCTCTTTCTCTCTCTCTCTATCTCTCTGTCTCTCTCTGTCTCTGTCTCTGTCTGTCTGTCTCTCTCTTTCTCTCTCTCTCTCTCCCTCTCTCTCTCTCTGTCTCTGTCTCTCTCTGTCTCTGTCTCTGTCTGTCTGTCTCTCTCTCTCTTTCCTCCCTCTCTCTCTCTCCCTCTCTCTCTCCCTCTCTTTTTCCTCCCTCTCTCTCTCTCCCTCTTTCTCTCTCCCTCTTTCTCTCTCCCTCTCTCTCTCTTTCTCTCTCTCTCTTTCTCTCTCTCTGTCTCTGTCTCTGTCTGTCTGTCTGTCTGTCTCTCTCTCTCTCTCTCTGTCTCTCTCCCTCTCTCTCTCATCCCACAGGCATTTGTGGACTAGTGTAGTTTTGGTCTTAGTAGTCACATGACATGGAGCAGTGAGTAGAGCACTGGCCCTGGAGTCAGGAGGACCTGAGTTCAAATCCGACCTCAGAAGCTTAACGCTTATGAGCTATGTGACCTTGGGCAAGTCACTTAACCCCAATTGCCCTGCCTTCCCCCCTCGACGACAACAAAAAAGAAGTCACATGACTTGTGCAAATCCCATTTTCAGAGACCTACCAGCAGCATGGCTATAGATATGTCACTTGACTGCTCCGAGGCTCAATTTTCCTGTCTGTAAAGTGGGGATAACAATGATACCTACCTCACATGAATGTTATGAGGATTGAATGTGCTCCGTTCTCAGTAAAATATCTATCTACCTCTTCCCCTTCCTTAGCAGGACCCTAAGACCCTAGAAGCAGCCACATGATGCTGCAAGATGTCGCAGCAGATATCATCTCTGACTTTGAATCAGGGAGACCTGAGTTCAAATCCTGCTCTAACTCTTGTTATCTCGAGCAAATCATTTCACTTCTCTCAGGGTCATTTTCCTCATTCGTACAAAGCAGCTAATGATAGCATCTGCCCCATAGGGGTGCAAGGAGTAGGGAGCACACCTGTGATGTCATTGGTATAAGACACTAGTGTCAAACTCAAAGAGAAATGGGAACTACTAATCCACACAGAAGGATCCCTGTGGACTGTGTATTGACTTGGTTTTAAGTGTATTATTATCTATGTTTCATTGCATCTTTATTTCCTTAAATATTTCCCAATTGCAATTTAATATTTTATTTCCCAATAACATTTAACCATTAAATATTCCCCAATTGCACTGGGGAGTGTTGCAGGTTGCCTGCATGTTTGACAGTTCTTATATAGGGAATTCTCATTTAAGGAAACTCTCTTCACTGAGGCTGGGCAGCACCTTCTCTGCCATTTAAGGCAGGGACTTGCAGGGACTTGAACCCTGCTCTGTCTCCCTGGTTTTGATGTCGGCTCTTTCCACTCTGCCAATGGAATGGATAGAGAGCCTCTCCCTGCACCATTGTGAGGGTCGACTGAGGTAATATATA
>CM053589.1:29301157-29373500 GCA_028646515.1 Pseudochirops corinnae | reverse complement strand
AACTTTATATAATAAATTATAATATATATATATATATATATATATAAACTTTAAAGCAATATATAAATGTTTGTTGTTGATGATCCTTAACAGCAGCAGCATCAACCCCACCTGGAGTCAGAAAGACCACCGTCCAAGTCTGGCATCTCATATAGTAGCCACGTAACCATTTAACTACTTGGTATCCCGGGGCCACTCCAATAAAGATCATCATTTTCAGGCTTTGAGACTATAGGTTTCTCTTTTATTCAGGGAATTGGCATCTGGGGAGTTCCCTATAGTAATTAATCACAGGCCCTGACTAAAGGTGCCACCTAGCTTTCAAGATCATACAGGTAGGACATTTTGCAGGGCTTGAATTTTAATCCAGATTCACTGCCTTCAGATCTAGCAATATTTTCTACTATGCCATTATGCTTTGGAGGGCATCTGTCCCGGTATCTTCCTGAAAAAAAAAATCATTCTGAAGACTTATGGGAGTGCCCAGCTATCTATTACCTATTTGAAGGAACCCCCCCCACACACAGACACACACACACGCAGACACACTGATTAAAGCAGGGGTCTCCATCTCTCTGTGGGAAAACTCCAAGCTCTTGCTGTATTCATTGTTCCCTCCCTTTATCTCGGCAGGGACTCCCTAGTTGGCAACCTGCCTGCTATGAGAAACATTTTCCAAAGGGTTTTCCTAGGAGGCTGGCCTGCCTTGGAATCCCTGAGTCATGCCAGCTTTCAGGGAACCCTAGAGTGTGTGTGGGTGAGGTGCATACAGAGCAGCACCTGAGGGGGTGGACACTTGAATACCCTGATGCTTGTTCTTTTCCCAGGCAACAGAAAACCTACCTTAAACCTAAACCAGAACTTAGGGAAGAGACTTGACTTTACATTACACCTGTGATATCAAACTCAAATAGAAAGGAGGCCATTAAACCATACGTAGGCGAAATATTGACTTAGAAAACCACATATTAACATTATCTAAGCTCTATTGTATTTTTATCTATTGTGTTAAATATTTTCCAATTACATTTTAATCCAGTTCCAGAAGCTTGTGGGTATGTTGCTGACCACCAGGATCCAATTAGGATTTCTCTAGATGAGAGGGAAGGATTTAAGCATTTATTAAACACCTACTGTGTGCAAGACACTATATACCAAGCACATTACAAATATTATCTCCTTTGACCCCCCACAGCAGCCATCTGAAATAAGTGCTATTATTATATCCATTTTACTGTTGAGGAAAAAGAGAGACAGAGATTAAGTGACTTGGCCAAGGTCACACAGCAAGTGCATCTGAACTCAGGTCTTCCTAACTCCATGTTCCTGCACTGTATCCCCTGCACCACCCAGCTGCCTAATCACAGAATGTCAGCGTTGAAAGGCACCTTTGAGATGATCTAATCCAGTGGTTCTCAAGCTTTTTGATCCTGGGACCGCTTTACACTCATAAAATTTTTTGAGGATACCAAAGAGCTTTTGTTTATGTGAGTTATATCTGTTATTATTCACCATATCAAAAATTAAAACTGATTAATTTTTAAAATATTTTAATTCACTAAAAATAATAATAAATCCATTGAATGTTAACATAACTCATTTTTATGGAAATAACTTTATTTTCCAAAACAAAAAAATAGTGAGAAGAGTGAAATTATTTTACATATTTTTGCAAATCTCTTTAACGTCTAGCTTAATAGAAGATAGCTGGATTCTCATAACTGTTTCTATATTCAATCTGTTGTAATATGTTTTGGTTGAAATATAGGAAAAACATCTGGTAGGTAGTTGGAAAAGACAGGATATCTTATGAGGCATATTATGTCTTAGTATCATTATGAAAATTGTTTTGACCTCACAGACCTCTGGAAAGGATCTCCAGGACCCCAGGAGTCTTCAAACCACACTCTGAGAACTGCTGACCTAGTCTAAGACCTTCATTTTACAGATGAGGAAACTGAGGTTTCAAGACCTGACCATGGTCACATAGTATAATAGTTTATGTTTAAATAGTATTTCACAGTTTACAAAGTATTCCACTTGAAGCAAACCTATGAGAAGGTTCATGAAGGCATTATCTCCATTTTACAGAGAAACTGAGGTTCAGAAACATGAATGTTGGGGTGGCTAGGTAACGCAGTGAATAGAGCATCGGTCCTGGAATCAGGAGGACCTGAGTTCAAATCCTGCCTCAGACACTTGACACTTACTAGCCGTGTGACCTTGGGCAAGTCACTTAACCCCAATTGCCCTCCAAAAAGCAAAAAAATTTAAAAATAAATTAAAAATGAAAAGAAACACGAATGTCTTGTCCAAAGTCCCACAACTAGTAAAGACCAGACCTAGGGCTCCAATCCAGATCTTCTTTATATCATACCAAGCTTTCAAAGCTATCCACTATCCTTCTTCAAGTCACCTTTCCACCTTTATCTCACATTACTTCCCCTCCTGTACCCTTTGCTCCAATCAAAATAAAACACTTACTGCTCCTCTAACAGGTTGCCTGCCTCTGCACTCTGGTTCATTCCATTCCCTAGGCCTTGAATGTCAGTCCCTTCTATCTGCTGAAATTCTGCCTGGGCCAAGTTCAAATATCACCTCCTCCACACATATACCCACTTTGTATCATAATTATTTGTAAATATTATCTCACCTCCCCTCAATAGATTGTAAATACCTTGAGGGTAAAAGACTGTCTTGGCTGGTTTTATTCTCCTGAGCACCTAGCATGCCTTGAATTTAGAAGGCACTCAGTGTTAGTTCATAAATGGATGAATGAGAATAGCTTGACTATAGTGGAGGGTGTAGGTTAGGGAAAAAACTGGGAAATGAGAACGATTAAAGAAGACCCTGAAAATCAGGGAGTAGACTTTAAGATATTTGTGTGTGTGTGTATGTGTGTGTATGAACTCTAGAACAGGGTTTCTTAATTTTTTTTTTAATCAGACTCCTTTTGGAACTTATGGACTCTTTCTAAGAATAATGTCTTTAAATGCATAAATAAAATGTGTAGGTTTACAAAGGAAACCAACTATGTTGAAATACAATTACTAAAAAAATGTTTTTTAAGTTCACATCATACAGGTTAAGAACATACTTTTTAGCTAAGCTATCCACCTTTTCTCAGGCAAGAACTCCCCTGAAGACTAGGCTGGGTTAGTCAGTAAATCAGTGGCATGGGGAAAGATGTCTACCACGCCCTCATGCACTCTATAGGCAATTGCCCACACAGGTCATTAAGTCCCCCATCCATCCAGTCTCCACTACCAAGCCAACCAGCTGCAAGAACAAATCACCCACTTCTGACACCAGCCTTGTTTCTCAGACTGGAAATTACCCTAAACAAGTTCATAAATGCAACTCTGATTTCCTTAGACTCAAGTCAAGATCTAAAGCTGAGAAAAGACTTTCCCTATCCCCTACACAAACGTACATTTTCATCTTCCATAAAAATTAAAAAGTAGTAATAACCATTGATATTTACATAATAGTTGAAAGCTTGGAAAGCACTTTACATACTTTTTCTTTTACATTTGATTCTCGCAACAGCCTTGTGAGGTCCGTACAATTATTGTCCATATTAAAAATGAGGAAACTGAGTCTCCGAGATATTGAGTGACTTGTGAAAGCTCACATATCTATGAAGCGTCTGAGGCATGATTCAAACTTGGGCTTTCAGATTTCAAGTCTGACCTCTTCACTCCAGGAGAGAGACAGAAGGTAGAGAGGGGGGGAGGCAGTGAGGTAAGGGGGAAGGTAAAGGATAAGATACATATAAGCCCTCCAGTTTCTCTCTGTCACCACTATCATCACACCCCATGCCCACCAAATACATACAGAATCAGGTGGAGCTAATGATTTTCTTTCTGTACCTGGGAACATGGTAGTCTTTCTACCAAAGACATTCATTGTCTTTCTAGCATGTTTTAATGATCCCATGAATCTTGCAAAGGCAATGGGAAGATTGAAGTCCCCCTAAAACCTGAGCTACAGACCCTTTGGATTAAGTTTTGCCCCTCTAAGGAGCACTTCTTAGAAATAATCTTTTCCGTTCTTGGCTTGGCAGAGGTCCTACCCAAGTTTTCATCTCCCCCTTTGCCCCAACTAGTTAATTATTGTGATCCATTGAACAGGAACCAGGCCAAGGCACATTCCCACTAGAGAGGGGACCCTGCATTCCTTCCCAGGGCATAGGGGACCCCCATGAAACTCACAAAGTTTCATATTCACTCAATAAGCATTTGTTAAGTGCCTGCTGTGAGCTTGGCACTGTGTTAAGCAATACAGACACAAAAAGAGGCAAAAAGACAGTCCCTGCCCTCAAGGAGCTCATAGTCTAATGGAGGAAACAAAATGCCAACAAATACATACAAAGAAAGCTATGGACAGTATAAATAGGAAGTGATTCAAAGAGGGAAAACACTGGAATTAAGAGGGGTTGGAGAAAGTTTCCAGTAGAAGGTGGGATTTTGGTTGGCTGGTTGTCCTTTGTTCTAAAAGGACCAAAATGACGTCACTATGTTAGAGTCACATTACAGCAAGTCTGACTGTGACTGATCAGACCAACAGGAGCTCAGAATACTCTACCACAGGCTGGGCACAAATAGTTCATGTGAACATTTGGGGTGGGTTCTCTAACTTTGTGTATCTTGTATTTCTTTTGAGCTATTTCCATTGTGTTCTGCTCACAGAGCACTGCAACTTCCCTGATGTGGGCATGCCATGCTGGGTGGTCCTGTGCAAGTGTCTCCCATGCCACACAATCAATTCCAAAGTTGTTAAGGGAAATCTTGAGAGGGTCCTTGTATCACTTCTTGTGAGCACTCGCCCTGTGTGAGTTCTTGATAAAATAGTCTTTTAGGCAAGCTTATGTTTGGCATTTGAACAACATGGCCAGCCCACTGGAGTTGCACTCTCTACAATAGAGTAGGGGTGTAGGTGGGATTTTAGTTGGGATTTAAAGAAATCCATGGAGGTCAGTAGTAAGCGGGAAGGAGACAGAGCATTTCAGGACGGGCATAGTGTATAAACCAAGAAAAGGCCAAGAGATAGCATCATGCTCATGGAATGGCCGGGAAGACCCAGGATCCAAACAATGTATCTAGGGTAGTCATGATCCCAAAGGCCAAGGGGAGTTATCCTATCATAGGGGAGTAAATTCATACCAGGGTGAGCTGGAAGTCTGTTCTAAGAAAAAGTAACTTGCCATTGTAAGTATTGGGGGGGGGGGGGGTGGAGTTAGTATATAACACAATCTGTGCATGTCTATCCTAAGAATAGTCTGGGGAAATCCCATCCAAACCTAACTCCAGGTCCACCCTGTTCTCAATCTAGCATTTAAGGACATCCCCTAAATTAAACTGCCAAAGAAAAAAGTCTTTAGTTTCTCTGCCCCAGAATGTACATAGCTCACTTACATCATGGTGCTACTGAGTTCACCAATTTCCATGACCCATAACCTACAAAGTGACACAGCACCTTCCATCTCCTGAAGGAGGAAAGACTGGACACATAGCCTAGACTACACTCCTCAGGTAGCCTTCAGTTGAATCCCATATGGGCCAGTTAGCTTCATTCTGTTTCCCAGCCACAAAAGTACAACTCTAACCTCGCTAAGTGCTAGATCAGTGCAAAACCCTTACTACTCCTGGAAAAAGAAAAACCAACGCATATACTTCACTCATGAAGAACCAGGAGGTTCTTCTTCATATAGGAAAGATGACGGTCTTTTTTCTTCTTTTTTAAAGCAGGAAAAAAAAAGAGAACTTCAGAGGGGAAGAGAGAAGGTGAAGAGTGAATTGAAGATTGTCATAATGGCAGAAAAGAAGAGCTCTGTGGATGGGCTTGTGGCGCCCCCTTTGTCCCCCCATATAAAATTTTCATGGAAACAGGATGACTCCATTCTCAGAACCTCATCCAAGCTCAAAAATATCTCCCTGATCTTCCTAAAGACCGTATGAGCGCTCTGTACCTGATAATCCCCATTTTTGCTCTGCATTGGGTGTTGAACAAGGCAAGGCTAGAATATGGGACAAGCCCAGACTGGCTGAGGAATTTAAGAGTTTGAGAACTGGCCTACTTCCAGTCCTGTAACCATACAGCTGGAGCTGTACAAACTCACTCCAGCTTTGAATACACTTTGTTTGAGGATCTGTGTAAATTTAATCTTAAGGGAATTCATTGATTCCATAGGTCACCCACACCTGATACACAGCAACTTCCTTCCCTTTGAACAGGGTTTCTTAACCTGGGGTCCAGAAATTGGGTTTTTAAGAAATATTTTGATAACTACATTTCAGTAGAGTTGGTTTCCTTTGTTCTCTTATGTGGTTTTTTTGTGCATTTAAAAACATTATTCTGAGAAGGGGTCCTGAGGCTTCACCAGACTATCAAAGGGGTCCATGACACAGAAAGAGTAAAGCCTTCCTGCTTTAGGATATGGATTTGGTGGCACAAACCAAATTCTATTTATAATCCTCACCACCACAGCATCTGGGAGTGGGTACCACTATCTTGAGGGATGCCATTGGCACAGAAGGAAGCTAGCTCTTTGGGACAACTGGGAAGAGGAGAGGGGAGCAGATGTGAAGGGAAAAAGAAAGAGAAATAATGAACCAAAGGAAAACAGAAAAGAGGGGTTGGAAGAAAAGAGATGAGAAGAGAAAGCCAAAGAGGGAGAGAGGTGGGACAGGGAAGAAAAATCTCCATAAAGTCACTGTATCCCTGATTCTGCATAATCCAGTAGGGAGAAAAGCGAAGGAAGGGAAACTGGCGGTGGCAGCAGGAGCGGTTTGGCCGGAGGGGCACTGGGGCTGTAACTCAACACCCTGATTTTTAGAGAAATGTCCTCCTCCTCCTCCCTCCCTCTCTGCCTCCCTCCCTCTCTGCCTCCCCCTTCTCTTAATCCTCAGGGCTGAGTCCCAGAACAGAGAAAGGGAGAGCTAACGAACCAGAGAGAGAGGGAGAACTCAAGTAAGAAGGAAAGACAGAGACTCTGACGAAAGAAAGCAAGTGAGGTGGAAAGAAAGGAGGGAAGGAGAAAAGAGAAGAGGGGGGTGGAGCATGGCCTTCGAGGAGGACTGGGCTGTCCCCCACTAAGGTCTCCTCCCCCCACTCCCTACCCCGCCTCCTTGCCACAGGGACTTGGATTCTGTGTGTGTGTGTGTGTGTGTGTGTGTGTGTGTGTGTGTGTGTGTGTCTTTCCTGGAGGATCTCACACAGACCTACCTCCACCCAGGCATCAGAACAGCTCTCTGATATTTTTGCTTCTTTCTTCACCGGTTGCTTTTCTTTTCTTTAGCAGAGACACTTTGCAGTTTGGGATGGACTGTCCCCAGAGCACTGACCCCCAAGGAAATCAGACACCGGAGCCGTGGCACTGAGAGAAGGGGAAATCACTGCTCAGAGTGGGTGGAGAACCGTCCGGGGTGGCAGGAGAAAGAGGGCGAAGTGGAGTGGAGGTGAGAGGGGGACCGATGGACCGGTGAATGCAAGGTGCAGGGGTGTTTGGTCACCAGCTGGTCGTGAGGATGGTGTGTGAGGCTGGAAGGAAGTTTGTGAAGTCAGAACGCTGTGACCGTCTGTTTGACCCACTTAGTGAGTTGGTAAGTATACCCAGGTCCCTGTAAGTTTGTGTACGTGTATGTGAAAGGGCAGGTGCCAAGCAAACCTGTGTCTCTTGAGTTCATGTCATTTAATGTGGAACTTGGTGGGCTGGCCTGAGCGGGTATGAACCAGCATGTTAGGATGTCTGTGTTCCTATGTCGGTGTTGTGTATGTGCTTCTGAGGGGGTAGTCAAGAACTCAAGCAACTCTTTGGAATTTATGATAATGCAAATCTTCCAATTGCCCCCACCACAAACCCCCATTTCTGTGAGATCCCTGGCTGTGGTCCTAGAAGGATTTCGCAATCTCCTGAGGGTCTGAAGCACCAATCTTGGCTCTCACCCTCTGGATCACTGTCTCTGTCTCTCCCTCTCTCTCCTTCCCAGTTTTTCCATTCCCTCCATCCCTCTCCTAAAGCTGCTGTAAACCACATCCCTGAGAAACTTTTCTAGAAGTTCCTCTACCCTCAGGTGCCAAGAGCAGGCCCGGTTCACACTTAGCTCCCTACCCAGCCAAACAACTCAAGGATCTTCCCCACCCTGAGCCCTGCCCCTGGAGAGGCCTCGGAGACAGAAGCCGTGCCCAACCCTAGCTTCTCATCCTGGTGGAACCTGAGTCTTCCCCAGATCTCTGGCATGTGGTACGTGCCCCAGGAGTCAAGCCGCTCACTTTCATGAGCCAGACCCTTAGAGACCCTTTCCCTTGACCCTCCACCTCCAAGGCAGCTTCGTGGGGCAAAAGAAGTGATTGGAGCCCCTTGGATGAAGACTTGGAAGAAGTCTCAGCCCCTGTGCTTGTCCCAAAGGGCAGTATCTCAGTCCAGGGGCTTGCCGGGTTTGCTTTCTCCTCAAACCTCAGCTCCGGCCGCTGCTCAGCTTCTCCAGACTGGGGGCCGCCTCTCCCCATGTGAAGGGGCTGGCACTGGGCCCCAGACCATGATGTTGGGAGCCTCTTGCTGAAATCTGCCCAGAACCCAAAGCCAGTCCAGAGGAAGAGGAAGACAGGACAGGCAGCTGGGACCATGGCTGTGTCGGTGAGTCCCAGGCTGGGGTGAAGAGAGCGGGGTGGGAACGTGTGGGGAGAAAAGAGGAAACTCGAAAGCCTCTTCCAGTTTTATTCTGTTTTTCTGCTTTCTGCGCTTTGTGCTTCCCCTCAGTCCCCCCATCCCTTTTCCTTCTGTCTGTCCCTTCGTCTTTTCTGTGCCTTCCTGGCTGGTTTTTTTAAGTCTCTTCCTCTCTTTTGCCTTCTCTCTCTTCCACGCCTCCATTTCTCCTCCTTTCGGTCTCTCCCTCCGCCCCCTCCCCACACTTGTGTTTCTCTGCTCCTCTTCCCTGAGACGGCTCCTGTGATGTGTGAGGAGAGGGCAAAGGGTGAAGGCAAAAAGCCTATGGGCTTTTTTTAGGAACAGGACAGATGGCCAGAGGCAGCTCCCAAGGAAGAGAGCATTGGGAAGCCAGAGAAAGAGAGGAGGGGAGGGGGCAACCTTAGGAGACAAAGTAAAGAACTGAGAGAGAAAAGGGAGACCTGAAGCACCCCTGCTGAGAGGGAAGAAAGTGAAAGGAGCAAAGGGACAGGACAGGAGATAAGGAGCCCGAGAGAAAGAAAAACAGGGGTGAGGGAGAGAGATGATGTCAGTAGAGCCTCAGGCCACTTTCCAGGGACTGGAGGTTGGGGACAAAGGGAGGAGACAGCTGGCAGAACGGGATTTCAGGAGGGGGCCTCTCAGGGAGCACATGGCTGTTTGCCACCCCCCATTAAACAAGCTTCATGGGCGGGGTGTGGGGGGAGGGAACCACTCCCCCCAAGTCAGCTGGGGGGACCCAATAGGGGGCAGGGAGAGCAAGGGAAACCCCACCCCTTCACCAACCAATCAATCAGCAATTATATATTGTTCCCGGCACTGGGCTTCATCCCCACTGGCCAGATTCCGAAGGGTGAGAGACTCTCCTCTTTTGCCCTGCCCCAAGTCTCTGTGCAAATATGAGAGTCCCTCCTTTTTCTCAGGAGACCCCTATATTCAAAAATCAACTCTGTAGCTTTTCCACCCTTCCACCAGGACCTTCCCTACCAGCCCAAAGATATTTTTGAGTAAAAGTAGACACAGTGCCCAGGGAGAGCACAGACTTGGTTCCAGCCTTGGTCCCATTTCCCTGGGAAACTAGGGAAAGATGGAGAGCCTCAGGATCTCTGTCCTGGGCAAGGGCCCTACCAAAAGCATCTGGGGAGCACTCCATCTATGAAGAATGCAGAACCATCAGGCCAAAAGCCAATGCCCTCCAGTCCTCCAAGGGAAGGCTTTTCAGGCTCAGGGGATAAAGGTTCCACTCTTGGGTTACTCCATGGCCCTTCTCCGTTTAAAACTTTACTTTCTTGATTTTCAAAGTGGGGAAAAGAATCCTCTTTCACGTCTTGAACACAGCCCTCAGGCAGCAGGGACCACAGAATCCGTGTTATCCTGGGAGTGATGATACTTAGGCTACCCATCTCACAGGCCTATTGTAGGCAGCAGAGTTCTGGTTTAAATTCCGAGAACCTGGACGTAAATTCTGACTCAGTGAAGTTACCCAGGTGATCTCGGGAAAGGTGCCTAACCTTACTAAGCCTCAGTTTCATCATCTATAAAAGGGGAAGTTTGAACTAGAAGATTAATTTTTCAGTACTAACTCCTATGTCCTTAAATGTAAGCTATCATGATTATTTTCATGGGAAGATTCAAATAGATGCTGCCTGGTTTGAACAAGAATATTGGTAGTAAAATCCTTTCTCTCTTCTTCTCTTGTCTTTCCTTCCCTCCCAAGGCCCAGCTGGCCCGGGCCCTCTATGACAACACAGCAGAATCTCCAGAGGAATTATCCTTCAAACGTGGGGATGTACTCCGAGTGCTACAAGGGGAGGGGGCTGCCGGGCTGCAGGGTTGGTGTCTGTGCTCCCTCCACGGCCAGCAGGGGATCGTGCCTGCCAACCGAGTGAAACTTCTGCCCACTGGCCCCAGTACTGAGTCCAGCCTTTACCAGGTGCCTCCTACTCACCAGAGCACACCTGACCCAGGCCCTGGGCCTGATCACGTGGAACAGGAGGTAACTAAGGGGTGGTCTAGAAGATGACTTTCCCTCTCCCCATCCTTAACTTGAAGACCCCAACTAATCCTACTCCCTAGGACCTTCCCAGGCAGTGCCCCAAATCTCAAAAGCTCTCTCCTTCCCAGCCTTTATCCCCCCTCCCTTTATTTGCACTCTTTCCTCCTATTTGCACTAATTTCTTTATCTTCCCCTATAAGAGGGAAGATGCAGATAGCATGGTAGAAAAAGTATGAGAATCAGCAGAGCACGGTTCTGATTCTGGTTCTGATGCTTATTAACTGAGTGATCTTGAGGAAGTCAATTAACCTCAATGGCCTTGGTCTCTTCTTTTGTAAATGAGGAGGTCAGTAAGTCAATATTTATGAAGGCCTACTATGTGCCGGGAAGTATGCTAAGTAATAAAGATTTTTTTTTAAAGTGCCTGCCCCCAAGCTGCTTACACTCCAATAAGGGAAGTGACAAGCAAGCCAATCCAGTGGTTCTCAACCTTCCTAATGCCTCGACCCTTTAATACAACGGTGACCCCCAATCATAACATTATTTTCGTTGCTACTTCGTAACTGTAATTTTGCTACTGTTATGAATCATAATGTAAATATCTGATATGCAGGATGTATTTAAATTGAACATAACCCACAGATTGAGAACCACGGCATAGACTAAGGATAGATAGGAAATGATTAAGAAAGAGAAGGCACTGGATCAAGAGGGGTAGGGAAAGGCTTCCTGTAGAAGATGATAAATTAGCTGAGATTTGAAGGAAGCCAGGAAAGCCAGGAGATGGAGATGAGAGAAAGGATTCTAGAATGGGCAACAGCCAGAGAAAATGCCCCAAGCCTAGAGATGGAGTGTCTTGTTCCTGAAAGAGCTCAGAGGTCAGGGTTACCGGATCAAAGAGGAGGAAGGTCGCGGAAGACTGGAAAGGTAGGGGAAGTCTAGGTTATAAAGGGCTTTTCACTCCAGAGGATTTTGCATTGATTCTGGGAGCTATAGGGAGTCATTGGAATGTATTGGGTAGGAGGGGGATGTGGTTGGACCAGCAATTTAGGAAAATCACTTTAGTGGCTGAATAGAGGCTGGATTGGAGCGGGGAGAGACTTGAGGCAGGCAGACCCACCAGTGGGTTATTGTAGTAATCAAGGTGAGAGATGATGTGCCTAGATCAGTGGCAATGTCAGAGGAGATAAGGGGACATATTCAAGAGTTGCAAAGGTGAAATCAACAGGCCTTGGCAAACAGAGAGTGACCAGTGGAGACCAGCTCCTAGGTTGTGAGGATGAGGGACGGGGAGGACAGTGGTGCCCTTGACGGCAATATAGAAGTGAGGAGGCAAGAGAAGGTTTAGAGGAGGAAATAATGAGTTCATTTTTGGACATGTTGAATTTAAGATGATCACTGGACATCTAGTCTGAGGTGTCCAAAAGCAGGTGGAGATGCAAGACCCAAGGTCGGCAGAGAGGTTAGGGCTAGGTACTATAAATTTGAGGATCATCAGCATAGATCAAATTAATTAAACAATTAAAATAATTGAATCCATGGGAACCGATGAGATCACCAAGTGAAGCAGTATAGGGGGAGAAGAGAAAAGGGCCCAGGAGGTAGGACTAAATCAGGGGTTCTTGCCTTTTTTACATGTCTTGGACCCCTTCAGCAATCTGTCAAAGTCTATGGGGTTGCTTTTCAGAATAATATTTTTAAATATATCAAATAAAATGAACAGGACACCAATTATGTTGAGAAAACATTTTCAAACAATAATAATTTTTAAAAATAAGTTCACAGACACCATGTTAAGAACCCCTGCAACAGATGTTTTCTAAGTTCCCACTTAACATTGACATTTTTTTTGGATCCTAGATTTAGAACAGTAAAACTTTACAGGTAAGGAAACTGAGGCGTTGGAAGGGGAAGCTAGTTACATATGGTAGCAAAGGCTTTTGAACGTAGCCTCTCTTACTTGAGAGCCCCAGCTCTTTAGGACTCTCTTATTGCCCACCCTCCCAGCCCTGCTAACTTGTGCCACACTTGCTGCCCATGCAGGTATATGTGATACCCCCACCACCTCGGCCCTGTTCTGCCCCAAGACCCTCACCTGGGCCCTGCCCACCATCCCCGGATGCCATCTACAAAGTCCCCAGGAGTAGTGGGACACAAATAGACACCCCTGGAGATACTCGACAGGTGAGGATGAAGAAGCTAGAAAACTGGGGAGAATCCAGGAATGGCATCGGGAAGAGAAGGGAGGAACATGGGACAGGGAGAGGTGAATCTGCACAAGTTTGAAGGCTGAAAAGATATTCCCTGGGGAGGGAACCAGAGAGAAGTAAGGAGGCTTTTTCTGAGTCTTACTGATCCTAGATCCTTTATTCCTTCCAGGTTTATGATGTACCCTCCACTGCTCTTCGAGTTTCCCCCAGTGACCCCTATGACTCCCCAGTTCCTTTCCCCCGCCCCCTAGCCCGAGCATCCGCTCAGTTCCCTGGGGGAGGTGATGCTCCCTACGATGTCCCCCCAGCTCTGAAACCATCTCCTGAACCCGACCTGGAGTGGGAAGGGGGTCGGGAACCAGAGCCCCCTCTCTATGCAGCCCCCTCCAACCTGAAGCGGGCATCAGCCCTGCTCAATTTGTATGAAGCGCCAGAGGAGCTTCTGGGAGAGGGCACCTCTACCAGCAGTGACGAAGCCATCTATGATGTTCCCCTGCTTGGTCCTGAGGAACCATCGCCTCCTGGACCTCCTAGTCCCCCTGACTCCAGTCCTGCCCCAAATGATCTCGAGACCTTAGCCCTGCTCCTGGCCCGGAGCCCACCTCCACCTCCTCGGCCCAGGCTCCCCTCTACTGAGAGTCTGTCCCGGCGACCATTGCCTGCCCTGCCTGTCCAGGAACTCTCAGCCCCATCTCCTGTGCCCTCTCCTGCCTCTGGCCGAAAAGGCAGTATCCAGGATCGGCCACTGCCCCCACCACCTCCCCGTGTGCCCAGCTACATGGGACTCAAAACTGAGGGAGACGAGGAGGGAAGAGTGGGTGATGCAGGGGCAGGGACAGCAGACCACCATAATGAGTACGAGGGCATTCCCCTAGGCGAGGAGTATGACTACGTTCATCTCAAGGTGAGCACAACTTCTGAGCACTGATCCCTCACTGTTCAGTTCTCAAGTGAAACAATGAGAATGAAGCAAAGTGGAGGCAACAGGAAATTCTCCCAAATTCTTAGTACCATCTAATTGGCATTCTTTTTGTTCTTGGGGAGAGTCGAGAAGAGAATTGATTTCATCAGGATGGGGAACTTCCCAGCCCACCACCCCCAATACACAGATCTGTGCCTGGGGAGCTGAGAGGTTAATCGATTTGTCCCGTGGTCATTCTATAGGAACGGTAGCACTTGAACCCAGGTCATTCAGACTCCAAAGCTAGCTTTCTACCTATTCCACCCTATAACCTCTCTGTAGACTTTCTACCTGGTTCTAGGGATGCATTCTGTTGCCAAATTCAAACTCTTGAGCCCTAATCCCATGCTCTTTCATCCAAATGTCAAATTTCTGTCCCTAAACCCGACCTGTTTCCCTTTAACACTTCTGATTTACCCTCCTGGGGCATCATGGTGCAGGGAAAGCAAAGCATGCCCGCAGACAACCACTTCATTTTCCTGAAACGGCGGGGGGATGGGAGGGGCGCGTGGAGGGGAGGGATGATTATTAAATAAATTCGAAGGTCCCTTCCAGACTGAAATAGATCCTATGACCCTGAGCCATTCTAGAAAACCAGGGGTAATGATAAAAAATGATCAAGTGATGTAAATGATCAAATCCTCATCGTCTGCACAAAGTGCTTTGCGCAAACCTTAGGGCAAATGATGATGATGTAAGAGCCGAGAGAGGAAAGGGGCAAATTAGCCAGCTGGGCAGTCTAGTGGAGGAATGAAAGACCCACCAGGCTCCCTCTCCCCCCTTCACTGAGACACTGGGTCCCCTCCTGCAGGGAATGGAACGAGTCCAAGGGTCTGAGCCCCTGGATGGGGCCACACCTGGGGGCCCTGAGTCGATGCTTCGAGACAGGCTGCCACAAGAACAGGTAAAACATACCTGGGCGTGACCAGAGAGACTGGGGAGACTCTTCTGGGGAAAGGGACAATCATTAGGGGAAGGGAAAGACTGAAAACTCAGATGGAAAGATGTTAGAATGGGAAATGTAAAGTTAGGATTCAAGGGGTGGCATTAGAGTCAAGGAGAAAGAAGTTAGAACTTGAGGAAATGGTGGCCATAGGGGTTAGGATTCAAGGGATTCTAATTTAGGTAAGTCGGATTGACTTTGTTAGAAGGCAGAAAACTAGACAGCCACGGAAAGAGCCCCAGACGGGAAGTCGGGACACCTGAGTTCTAATCGCAGCCCTGCCCCTCAGTGAGAAACTGTGGGGCAGTCACTTATATTTCTGAGCCCTCACCTGTAGAGTAAGGGGGTGAACTGGATAACTTCTATCTCAGGAATAAGTGCTTAAGGGAAGGGACTGAAAAGTGTGAAGGGGGAAATGCTCACATGGAAAGCTCTGTCAACTGCTCGTAAGGGCAGAGAGTCTGGCACAGCCTCCCTTAGTAATGCTCCTTCTCTTCCCCGCAGGAGGCCCCCACCCCAGGGGAGCCCCTCGATCTGCCTTCTGGTGACCTACAGCTATTACACTTCTATGCTGGACAGTGCCAGAGCCATTATTCAGCTTTGCAGGTGGCTGTGGCAGCCCTGCTGGCCAGTACGAGAGCCAACCATCCCCCTCGCCTCTTTGTGCCCCACAGCAAACGAGTGGTAGTAGCAGCTCATCGGCTGGTCTTTGTAGGGGACACGCTGGGCCGGTTGGCTGCATCAGCCCCTTTGCGTGCCCAGGTTGGCACTGCCGGGGCTGCTCTGGGTCAGGCACTACGGGCCGCTGTGCTGGCTGTCAAGGGTGCTGCCCTAGGTTACCCCTCAGGTCCTGCTGCAAGAGAGATGGCCCAGCGGGTTGCGGAGCTGGCTGGACAAGCATTGCAATTCACCACCCTGCTCAGCGGCCTAGCGCCTTGAGCATCACACCTCCCTACCTACTGGACACCCTCCAAGCCTTCCCCCCAAATTCGCCCACCCAATTCCAATCCAACCTAGAATTCCCTCCCCTGCCTGAAATGACCAACTCCTCCCCTGTCTTGTGAAGACTTCAGGGAGGCCCCTAACCCTGTCAGCCCTCCCCTCCGTGGCTGCCCTGTGGGATGCTGGGAGTGGGATAGGCACTTGTCCCCCCTCAATCATTTTTATTCCCTCCGATCATCTCATTCTCCCCTACTTCTCCACTGTGGATTCTCCTTCTCTTCTCCATATCCTCCTTCAGCCGCTTTTTGTACGAGCCATTTTGTATAAATTATTTATATTTAATATTATTCCCCAAATTGTTAGGGGAGGGAAAGAGGAGGCACACGGTCCATCATAATGGATGGGGGCAGGATTTCTCATCCTGCCCCCATCTAGGGCGTTTGGTCCCTTACCTTCCCTAGCTCAGCCTCAAGAAGAAAAAACACACAGCAAAGGCAAAGAGCTGGAGAAATAGGGAAACCACTCCCTTGTGTCCTGTGGGTCAGGGTAAACTCAGGACCCTCTGCATCTCCGAGCCCTTAGGCTACGGGGGAGTGGATGAAGCTGGAAACCTTCTGGAATTGAATACGGAATCATGAGAAGGACCCTGAGAAGACTGCAGGGGAAAGGGGAGGGAGGCAGAGAGCGTCATGAGCTGGAACTGTGCACCTCAATAAAACCTGCTTTGTCAACCGTGCCTGTGCATGTCTGTCTTTGTGCTGGATGAGTAAGACACTTGGGGGGAAGAGAAGCCCTTACCCTCATAAAATTGTACTTGGGAATGGAGACAGTCTTAAGGACTGGTGTGAGGAAGACACATACACTAACAAGGGCAGAGGAAATAGAAGCCTCTTAAATAAATGAAGCGTGGTTCTGAGTCCAGACTCTGCCACCAGTGATTGGTACGGCCTGGCTTTCCCGGGCTTCTGTTCTTTTCATCGGTAAAACAAAGCGGAGGATGAGGGAGGGGGTGGGGTAGGGCTAGATGGCCTATGTGAGCCCTGGCATCCTGTAATAAACAGAACAAATGTGGAGAGGATATTAGAGAGAATTGAGTTCCTGCTTGGGACTGTTAAATAAGGCAGTAACATCCAAAATTCCCTATGGTTCTTTCTCTTGAAATAGGAGGGTCCCTTTTTTCCCAAGGCTTTTTCTCAAGGAGTGAATGTTATAGGTTAATGGATCTTGAGCTGGAAGGGACATCAGAAGATGGTATCTATTGCACTCTCTCCACCCCCCAATACACGCAGCAGAGAGGTGGCTGGCCCAGTGGGGGGTAGCCCCAGGTCCAGCAAGCTTTCCCCATTCCTAGTGCCATCGATGAGCGAGGCACTGGAAGCCTCTGGCATCTCTCCTGGGCTGGCCGGAGAGCGAGCTGGCTGAGCACCTCCGCCGGTCCCAGCTGCCCCTTCTGCCACCTCCCTGGTGCGGTGGTTTCCATGCCTGGAGGCCACTCTGAAGAAGGGCGGATAGAGCGAGGTTCCCTCCCTCGGAGGGTGAGTCCGGGAGGACCCGGGAAGGGGAGGAGAGTCTAAAGGAAGGGGAGGAGAGAAAAAGGAGCCCAGAGCTGGAGAAAGGGAGGGGGGGTAAGGTGGGAAATCCAGCAAAGCCATGGAATGAGGGCCAGGCAGCGGGTCGGAGCGATCGGTAGCAGGGAGGGGGGGAGGAGGCGGGAGAGTGGGTCAGAGGCAAGGAAAGAAGAGGAGGGGCGGGGAGGGGAGAGGAGACCCCTCCAGCCAAGCCACAGCGTAGGCCCGGGCTCCTTGGCCACCAGGACCCCCTCGCCCCATGGGGGGAGCAGCAACGGTGTCAGGGCCGTAGAGACCCCAGCCAGCCCCAGAGGGGTGAGTGACTGGCCCCCAGAAGGTGCATAGACCCCGCCCACCCCTCATCCCACCATCTCGCACCCTCCACCTCTCCTCTTGTCTCCCCTGTCATTCTCCATCCCTCCCCTTCCTCCCTATTTTTCTCTCTCGTTCCTTACAGGTCGGGTCCCTCCTCGCCCCAGGGTGAATGGAGCCACGGGAGGGTGAAGGGGAAGGGGAAGGGGGACCAGCGGCTCCCGATGCACTGGGGAGCAGCCTGTCCCTGGCAGCCCCCGTGGGGCCCCCCAGCTTCGAGCCGCTGCTCTCGCAGGTGGGGGTGGTGGGGAGGGCGCAGCAGGTGCAGCTGGGGTTGAGCTGCCTGCCCCTGCTCTTCGTGGCCCTGGGTCTGGCTTCAGACCCCATCCTCACGCTGGTGCCGCCCCTGAGATGCCGCCAGGCCAATGCTTCGGGGTGGGAGCCGCCCCTCAACACCAGTGAAGAGGCCTGCTCCCCACCCCCACCCAATAGCACGCGATGCCCGCATGGCTGGGACTACAGTGGTCTCCCTATCCTCACCAGCAACATGGTCACTCAGGTGAGGGTGAGGGAGAGGAGCGGAGAGGAAAAACACTTTGAGGCTAGGCTGGAGCATCTCCTGCCCTCTGCATCTCAGCAAAACCCTTCTCTCCCCCTCCACAGTGGGATCTAGTCTGTGAAAGGGGCTGGGAGGTAACCCTGGAGCAGATCCTCTTCCTCCTGGGCTTTGCCTGTGGCTACCTGGGTCTGGGCCATCCTACAGACAGGTATGTATGTGTAGGGCGGGAGTACACTGCACTGGACCAGCCTAAGAAGAAAGGGAGTTAAGGGCAGCCAGGCTTGAGAGACGTGAAGACGTCTCTAGCCAGGGATACCAGAAGGAGCTCTGAAGGGAGTGAGGCAGGAGCAGCCCACCGTCAGAAGACAAGCCCCTGGTTCTGAGGGTTTCTGGGTCTGTGCCCATCTGTAGCCCCATCCCCAAGCCCAGTGATCTCATACACCGTTGGGTTATGCCATCGGATGCCAGTCTGAATCTTAGCAATTCAGTGGGACCGACCTTGTTCGGGGATGAGGGAGAAGGCTGTGGGATACTGTGATGGAAGGTCCTCCCTTTTCTCTAGGGTAGGACGTCGAGGGGTTGTACTGCTGGCGTTGGGGCTGGCAGGACCCTGTGGGGTAGGAGGGGCTGCAGCTGGCTCCCCATCTGGTCTCACTGCTCTCCGATTCCTCCTGGGCTTCATGCTAGCTGGGGCTGACCTTGGCCTCTACCTGACCCGTGAGTATAGCTCCTTTGGTCCCTACCCTTTGCTGCTTCCCTGTAGGGATCACCCTAACCCTACCTTGCCCCTCGCTCTACTGGCATCTCCTACCCTCTTTGCCTCCCTTCCATATCTCCCAACTTTGCTAGGGTCCTTAGAAGTCGTCTAGTTACACCTTCTCATTTTACAACTGAGGCTTAGAAATGTGAATCCGCTTACCCAAGGTCCGCTGGTGCCAAAGCAAGAACTAGAACTCTAGTCTCCTGACTCACTTTCCGATGCTCTTTTCATTGAATGCCGCGTCCAGACTGCCACTGTGCTCCATACAGCAGATCCCTCACCTTACCCAGGGCCTGCCCTGACTAACCTCTCTGCATCCTCTACCCCTCTTCCCACCATACCCTCTCCCTCTCTGCTTCCTCCTGTTTCTCTCACGTTGTCCACCTTTCTCTTCTGGACCTGCCCTTGCCACATCCTCAGGCCTGGAGTTATGTGAGCCCTCCCAGCGACTGCGAGCAGTCCTAGCTGGAGAGCTCATGGGAGTAGTGGGACAGTTTCTGCTCCTGGGCCTGGCTCTGGCCTGCAAGGACTGGAGACTTCTGCTCAGACTGATCACAGCTCCCTGTATTCTCTTCCTGCTCTATGGGTCAGTACCTTTCCCCACATCCTCTACCAGCTAGCCCATAGACATAGGGAACTTCTGCTGTAAACCCAATCTTCTCCCCTATCCCAATTCAGTCACTCATTTTACCATCACCACTATGGTAGGTCTTGTGCCTCCCCTTGGATCCTGTTCCCAAAACTCTTTTCTCAGCCTTATCTTCCCAGCAGTGGGAACTTAATTTTCCCCAGGACTAGCAAAGCAGGCCCCCAGGATAGGGAATCCCAGCCACGGAGGAGGCTTCACTGTGACTAGAACTCATTTCTCCTTCTCTCTTCCTCCCCTCTGATCCTCTCCCCTACCTGTCTAGATGGCCAGATTTGTTCCTGGAGTCTTCCAGGTGGCTGTTGGTGTCTCGTCGGACAAAAGAGGCCCAAGCTGTGTTGAGAGTTCTGGCTCAAAGAAACAGACCTCAAGGGGAGCCACTGGGGGATGAGGCGGAAGAAGCCCTGAGAGGTGAGAACCCAGGGAAGAAGACTGGGAAGCTCTAGCTGGTGAATAACTTCTAAGCATGGTACGTGTGGGTGGCTCTCTGTTATGCATACTTGAGAACTGGATGGGCCAGAAAGGCCTCCCCCTTTGGAAACCAGCCTCAGAGAGGCCTCCCACTCTAAAAACAGGTCCCCACATCCCAGGGGGGATTCTGGGCCTTCCCTCCCCAGGAACCACACAACATGTGTGTAAGCTTAAGCATGTGCCCACGTAGCCACTTTGATTTCTGGAGTATGCTTCCCTCTTTCTATCCCTTCCTAAGATCTGGAGAACACTTGTCCCCTTCCTGCAACTGCCCAGATCTCCCTCTCAGCCTTACTCAGCTGTCGAAACATCTGGAAAAATTTGCTTATCCTGGGCTTCACCACGTGAGCATTGAACAAAGTGGGAAGGGTTGGTGGATGGTGGGCAGGGCTAACTGGCACCAAGGTCAGGAGGTGGGTATGGGCGGAATTCCACATAGGTTTTGGGAAACTGGGGAACTAGAGGCAGGAGTTCCAGCAGAGGTGAGGGAGCCATGGGATGAAGACTTAATGTCTTACCATTTTTCTCACTCTTACAGTTTCATTGCTCACGGGATTAGGCATTGCTACCAGCTTATGGGAGGAGGAGTGGGACGAAAGTCCCAGGTCGACTTCAACCTACATTCCCTGCTGGCGGGTGGCACAGCAGGCTTGGCCTGTGTCTTCCTGGGTGTTACCGTTGACCGTTTCGGCCGCCGGGGCATCCTGCTACTCACTATGACCTTCACTGGCATTGCTTCTCTTGTGCTGTTGGGCCTGAGAGATTGTGAGCATCCCAGAGCTGTGATACCATCTGTCCCTTCTTATTCAAGGGTTTCATCCCTTTTCTGGGGAACCTTAGGCCATGACCCTATCAGATAAACCAAATACCCTGATGGGGTGGATAGGTGGTACAGTGAATACAGTACCAACCCCTGAGTTCAAATCCAGCCTCAGAGACTTAACATTTACTAGCCTCGTGACCTTGGGCAAGTCACTTAACCCCAATTGTTCTGCCTTCCCCGCTCCAAAAATAATTTTTTTTTAAATCCCCTGACCCTTTGCTCAAAGTACATATTTCTCTGATATATAATATTTAAAATAATGATAAAACGCTGCCCCATATGTACTTCTGCCCACCATCTTTTCTATCACCAACCCCACTCTTTTCTCATCAACAAACATTTGTTGGGCACTTACTTTATGCAAAGTACCATACTGGATACTGAGGAGATCATTTTTGGGATAGTGCCCAAGTACCCAGTAAATAAAACAGTCAGTCGAGACTATGGGATTTCAGAGAGCACCGTGGGCAGGGGAGTCAATTCTGACCCTGCCCCGGTGGGGTTTTCTTGGCTCTGACACCTCACCCCTTTGCTCCTGTAGATCTGAATGATGCGGCTATCACCACCTTCTCAGTTCTCGGACTCTTCTTTTCCCATGCCGCTGGCGTCCTCAGTATCCTGCTTGCTGCAGAGGTTATCCCTACCACAGTCCGGTGAGACTTAGATGGGAATGGGTCATCTCCAGCCTGGTTCTAAGGGACTTAAGGGCAAGATCCAAGCTGGTCAGTGGATAGAAATGCTGGCCCTGAAGTCAGGAAGACCTGAATGCAAGTCTTGTCCCAGAATCTTATTAGCTATGTGATCCTGTGTGACCTATGGTACCCTGGGTACATGGAGGAAGCTAAGAAAGTCACCTTTCTCAGTCTTAATTTTCCCTTCTGTAAAAAAGGATAATATTACTATCTATGTCAAGGTGTTATTTTGATGATCAGATGAAATAACATGTGCAGCCTTAAAGAACTATATAAATTCTGGCTATTATTCTTCTTAATATTGATACTATTAGGAAGGGGACAGTGAAGGAAGGGGACAGAGTGGGTAAGCTCTAAACTGATAAGGGGAAGGTGCCCTTTGGGTCAGAATTGGGTCTTCAGGCTATGTCTGAGTTTCATTTTCTTCCTTCCACAGGGGACGGGGCCTAGGCCTAATCCTGGCCTTGGGGGCACTGGGCCAGCTGAGTGGTCCAGTACAGCGGCTCCATGCAGGTCGCGGTGCCTTCTTGCAGCATGTAGTCTTGGCAGCCTGTGCCCTTCTCTGCATCCTCAGCATTATGCTGCTGCCCGAGAGCAAACGCAAGGCCCTTCCAGAGGCCCTGAGGGACGGGGAGCTCTGTCGTCGGCCCTCCTTGCTGAGGCCACCACCCCCAACCCGCTGTGACCATGTCCCACTGCTTGCCACACCAACGCCTGCCCTCTGAGTGCCACTGGGGGGATGCTGACAGGAGAACAGAGGGCACTACTTTTGAAATGCAAAGAGGCTAACAGATGCCATGAAGGAGATGGGAAACGCCATAGCATTCCATGCTGGTTATAGGAAGGCCAAGGTACGACAAGAGTAGACCCACAAAGGAAGTCTGCCCACAAACGTAAAGGAAGCTAAATGAACCTAATCCAACAGGAAGATGAAGACTACCAAGAAGGCTACATGGAAAGTGGAATTAAGTATATCCCAGCCCATGGGATGCCACCTTTAGACAAGGGAAGATCAAAAGCCTGCTTCACTTACAACTCCCTGCTATTTTGTGGTCCCCCTCAAGACCATTGTCTCAGGGAGGGATCATGAGGTTCTGTTTGGTGATCCCCTTGCAGAAGACACAGGTATGGACTGCGGTAAGCGCAGCAGGGCTCTATAGTCTCGCCCAGGGATACCCAGACCTCACACACTGGGCCTACTACTTATATTTCAATAAAGGAATTTTAAATGGAAGAAAAATGAGGAGACTGAACTTTCCTCTTTTTTTTTGGCTCTATCCCTCTACATGACAGCTTTCTGCAATGGGAGGGTATCTCTGAGATCTGAAACATACCAATCCCCTACCCTACCACTTCCTTCCTCTTGATGGGCTCTGGAGAAATGATGCTACTACTTTGTTCATCACAGTCACTGTCCCACGAACAGCAACTAGAGGGCAGATGACAGAAGAGAGTAGTAGGCACATTTGTCTTAATGGGGCCGGAAAGGCTTCATTTTGGGTCCTGCTTTCTCCTCAGTCACCACCAAATTCTTTCAAGAAAAATTTAGATGCAGGAATGAGAAGCAGCTGCCCAAATCAGGAGCTGATTACCAACCTTATGAATTGCTTGATTTATGCAACAAGCATTTATTGAGCCTCCTGTGTGTCATAGGCCCTGTGGGAAGATACAAGGAAGCGCTGGACGACAGTTTCTACCCTCAAGGAGCATATGATCTGGTTGAGGAGTCAAGATGCATATGTAAAAACTAAGTTAATAATACCAAGGCAGTAGGTATGAAGCTTGCCCCCAAGTTGCCTTACTCAGATACAAAAATGGGGTTCCTTTTGCTTGTATTAACTCCTTGACTACCTTGATGGGAAGAAAATGCTTGTAAATTATAATGTCCTAGAAAAATGTAAGCTATTGTTATTACAAGTGCCATTAAGAGTTCAGAGGAGGAAGAGGGCATCTAAAATATAAAACAGAGTAGGATAGTGAGATAGAGTGCTGAACTTATCATCCAATGACCTGGTCAGAGGTCCTGAGTTCAAATCCCACTTCTGCCACTGCTTAGGTGACCTTATACAAGTTCCTTTTCTATGGATGTGTCCTAAAAGTTAAAATAGATTGGATGAGATAACTTTAAAGGTCTTTTTTGGCTCTAAATTTATGATTCTTCGATCTGTGCTAATCAGGACATTAGAGTTGGAAGGTTCCTAAGAGGTTATCTAATCCAATCCTCTGATTTTACAGATGGTGAAAATAAGGTCCAGAGAAATTACTTGCCTAAAGTCACTATAGGTTGCAGTTACCTAATGACTTCACTTAAGGGTGTTTGGAGGGGACCAGAAAGATGGATAGGGGTCTCCATTTGGGCCTTGAAAGTAAGATTTGTTTAGATGAAGACCAAGGAAAAAGACATTTCCAGCATGTGGGCAGAGCATGTAGACAGATATAGAATAAGCATAGTATTTTCAAGGTTGGTTGTTTCATTACCTCCTGGTAATGACGGCTCTTTTAAGGAAAGCATGACCCCAGGGCTACATGGACCAATAAAATCAAATATGAGATAGCACTTAGAGATCTTGTAGGGGGAGGGGGGAATTCTATAAAAATCTAAAGCTCTTCCCTACTGGAATGGGAGAACAAATTCCTTTGTAATGCTTCGCTAAAATTCTTGGAATTTGAACCAAGAAAATCTGGGATGATGGGGCAGCTAGATGGCACAGTGAATAGAGCACCCACCTGGAGTCAGGAGGACCCGAGTTCAAATGTGGCCTCAGACACTTAACACACACACAAAAAACTAACCATGTGGCCTTGGGCAAGTCACTTAACCCCAAATGCCCTACCTTCCCCCTTCAAAAAAAAAAAGCAAAAAATAGAAAGAAAATCTGGGATGCATAGTGAATGTAAGTATACAAGAAAAGACAGTGGGAGTCAAATTCCCACCTGTAGCCTTAGATTAATTGGTAATATGGAAATAATGCCCATCCCAGATATACTTATGGAGGGTCTGTGTGAACTATTAAAATCATATATAAGAAAGATCTTTGAGTACTTTGAGAGAGAGATTTTATATAAATCTCAGGCTGGTTTATTTGCTAATAATTTGGTATCAGACATGCTATTGAGTAGTACAGTAATTTCAAAAGTAATGACAAAAATGAGATAATTTCCTTGCCAATGTATGTATACTTTTCTTAACAGAACTGGGAAAAGTTCAGAGGAAAGAGATTAAAATGACCAAGGGGTTAGAGCTGTTCTCTCAGAGAGAGAGACAGAGACACACACAGAGACACAGAGATGGAGATATTAGGGGTCACAAACACAAAAATTAAAATTCTTAGCCCTGGAAGAGCTTATATTCCAGTGGAAAAAACAACAGGTTCACAGATAAATAAAAAAATATACACAATTACAGAACTCCTGGAAAGATAAGGCAAAGCCTTTTATGATAGAGGTATGGGAGCTAAGTCTTAAGAAATAAGGGATTGAATTCTATAAAATCATACGGCTGCTAAGCAGCAAAGACATCTGATAAGCATTTATTGTGGTCAGTAAAGTAGCAGACATAGTCAGGCATTAAGGTGATAAAGTGCCTACCCTGGAAGAATTGCTACTGTAGTTGGGTAGGTAAGATACACATTCATATTGCAGACCTAGGAAAAATTATAAGCATAGTGTAAGGCAAGCGAGCCTGATTCACCAAATCCTAGAATACTAGAATTTGGTAGGTGTCCCTTCAAACCTTAAAGGAAAGTTCTCACACCCAAATAAAAGAAATTGCTATCTTAATTTGCACACAGCATGATGTCTGATGTTTTTATTCAGTTAACTGGAATTTTACTCAAAACCCAGGTTCAGCAAAGGCCAAGACAGATTTGAGGATGATAGAGTGATCCACAATGGAAGAAATTAGGGATATCTGAAGGGCACATTCTTCACCTTCTGTGATTATCATCAAGTCTATTTGAATGCTTTAGTAACTGGAGTATCTATAATCTGGCATGATTCCCCCCTCCTGTAGTATGCAACCCCTCCAATACTTAACTGCCTTTTGACAGTTTTTGTGGTTGATAAAATTTGTCACCCTACAGCCAACCTGGCAGTGAGCTTTCTATATTTAGATTAATATTCAGAGAACATATATGCACAATTCATCACTGGGATCACACCTGCTATAACTTTTGAGCCCCATGGCCATCTCGAAAACCTGCCCCGGGCACAGCACTGGAAAGCTCAAGGTCATGGTGACTCATCTGAGCAGTACTTCAGCAAGACCACTTTTACAACATCACAAAAATCTGTCCCATTTCTTCGACAGGTAGGCTATACCATGGATACTGTTGTGTCTGGAATCTGGAACATTCGAGTTAAAATCCAGCCTCAGACTTCAGCTCCCTATGAGACCCTAGCCAAGTCACTTCTTTTCCTATTTTCTCAACTGTAAAATGGGGATCTACCTCACAGGGTGATTGTAAGGATCAAATGAAAATTGGTAGATACTTAAATGCTTCTTCCTTTACCCTTCACTTCCACTCCTTCATTTATGTTCTTGGTTTTTAACATATTTCAGCACCAGCCTGTCCTCAAATAATTTACAATTTTAGAGAAAGCATGTACATGTCATACGTCACTAGATGCCAGTGACTACTCCATACCTACTCAGCATACAAAGAGCATTTGGGGCTTTTCCCCAAAGTTGATGGTCAGGTAAGGCTGGATGAGTCTAGTAAAGAACCAGGTAGCTTGCTTTGTGGTACGTACATTAACTTTCTCTGCCATATCCGTAAGAACTTTTAGGTCTTGCCACCCATGTGCCATATAGACAACTTAGTTGACATACTCCAAATTATCTCCAACCTTCAAAAAACATTAAGCAGGTTGTCCAATGGCCCCTTTAATTCCCAAAGAGCTTGGTGGGAAGGAGGATTACAAGGCAGAATCTTACTCCTGGATAATATTTTCCCCTTCATGCTTCTTAGCTTCTAAAAGTCATAAATATTTCCCATCGATTAAAACGGATACACTGCATATGGGTCACAGCAAAATGATCTGGAGTAGGAATTTTGAATCTTAGGATGGGAACTGAGATTCATTGTGTAATAGGTTATTTTTGTTGTCACCAATCCCGGAAAATACTCTGCAGTAAAAAACCTCTAATTGTATATACAGGTTCAGAATAGCTACCTTACACTATTTGAAATGTTAAAATCCACATTAAAAATTAAATTTAAAATTAGAGATCTTGGAAGTTCCCGATGGAACAGAAAACAAACCAGAACATTTGAATAGGAATGGGGAGTAAGAGGGTGGTCCTAAATTAAGAGAAAATAACATCTTCTACCTTCGTGAGGACTGGGCCAAGATAGGGGAAAAAGTGCTATTACTTCCAAGAGCAGCCAAGGAAGATCCCACACAGCTCTGATCCACAGGATTCTTAACAGATGGGATACTTTAATGCCTAAGAAAATAGGGCCACCAACCATGCAAGAAAATTCTCTCAAACCAGGCCTAACCTGCAAAAGGTAAATTTAGCTGTGTGGCCAGCAAGCCATACTACACCCTCTGGTGGACAGGTAATATTGCTAATTCCGCTTCTGCAGCCAACTAAGCTAATTTTTAGTCCCACAAATTCCCCAGTGAAATTTATTCAAACACTAAGCACCTACAAGTCCAAAGGTCTGGGGAATACAAATCTGCCCTCAAATAAATTTCCTACTAGTGAAACTATTTTTAATGGCCTAAATGACCAGCATCTAACACATGCTACAGAAGTTCAAGATCAATTTTACCCATCAGAATGGTAAAGGAAGCCTTCATGGGAAAGCCAAATTGGGTCTTTAAGGATGGGGAACTTTGCTGCCAAAAGTGAAATTTTAGATTAAAAAAAAATAAACAGCATCATGAAATGTTTACAAAACACAATGCAAAGTCTACATATAGATTAGCTCTGAATAATTATAGATGGGATTAGTAGCAGCTGGTTGGGTGGTGCAGTAGACAGAGCACCTGGCCTGGTGAGGAAGATCCATCCGACCTTTAGACACTAGCTATGTGATTGTGGGCAAGTCAGGTAACCCCTATTTGCCTCAGTTCATCCATAAAATGGGGACACTGAAAGAGCTGGGAAGACGAATTTCTCGACAACGAAGAAACAAAAAGGGAAAGGTTTTTGAAGAGACAAGTTTTTGAGATGAGGTGAGTTTAAGCAGATATAGACAGCACTAATTCTTCAAGTAATAATCTAAAAAACACTAGCATCCTAATCATCGTCTATAAATCCCTTTAGAATTAGTTTACCTCCACAAATGCTTTAGTTGAATAAATTGAAAATAGCTAAATTTCCCAACTTCACATGGCAACCAACACAGATGGGAAAGAGCCCATCAGCCCAAGGCAAGTGAAGCAGGTGGGCAAGTAACGTAAAACCACACGTGTACGGCAGCGGCGTCAGAAACACCCGCTCCAAACCACACAATATAACTGTGAAACACTGAACAAAGTGTAAAACGTTACTGGGGTTTCCAAAGTCACTATGTGCCCACACTAAGTTTCATGTCGGTTCTATGGCCACCCTTGAGTTTGACACCACGGGTATGTAGCACGCACACATTTAGGTCACTCTGCGTAGCCACCTGGGTTTTTCCAGTCTTGCCTTACGTTTCTACCTATCAAATGCCCAGGAAAACAACTTGGACTCCAGAAAACAAGTCTTCCTCAATTACAGGCTTCGTTATCCCGACTACTTGTAATTTAATGCCTACTTTTAAATTTTAAGTGGCAAATCTACCTCCGTAACACCAACACTTCCCATCAAGGAGGATTCACCTTCTAGCTGGAATGTAAGGGAAACAAATATTCTTTACACTGAAAAGACTGCACACTATTTTCAAAAAACATTATTTTATTCATGACACATATTAAAAAAAACAAAAAACTCCTCCCACCCCTGGAAATACCTAAAAAAATAAACAAAATCCCCAAACCCTCCCTCCATCCCGTTCCCACTTCCTCCCGCCCCCTCCAAAACCAAATTAAAAGAAAAAAGAAAAAAAAAGAAAAAAGAAAAAGAAAAACACCCAAACCCCCATCCCCCCCAAACAAGGTGGTGCATTTCCCCAGGGGGAAGGGGAGTTTACACTGGAGCCGCTGGGAGCGGAACGGAGATCTTCCGGCTACAGAAACCTGCAAAGAAAGACACTCAAAACAGAAACAGAAACACAAACGGAAACAAAATAGATCACCAGGGAATCTCTGGAGGGTCAGGAGAAGTAGTCCCAGGGATGAGGGACAGGGAGCCAGGAAGAGGGGAGGTGGGAGGGAAGTAATTGGCAGGATAAGAGGCAGGCAAGAAGGAGAACAGGGAAGAGATGGAGGGAGGGTAACAAGCAGAACAGTTTTGTGTCCTTATATACCCTTAGGTAAAACCTTTCCCACCATCCTGCCCCCACCCCTGAACAGCCCCAGTGGGTGAAGTGAGGAGAGGAGGCAGGGGGGAGAGGGGTAGGGAACAGCTTTCGAAGTCGAGACTTGTCCATGTCGAACCCCCAGAGTGAATGAGCAGCCCCCTGTCCCATTCCCCGGGGTGGGGGTGGGGCCCTTCCCCTGACCAGACCCTCAGAAGCAGGTCCCTCCTCAGCAGTTAGTTATGGGATTCTCCCCCCTTCCACAGTATATCTTTTTTTTTTTAAAAAATATTTTTTTTCCATCAAGGTCATCTTCTGTTTTTCTTTTTTTTTTAATTCTTTTTTTCCTTCTTTCCTTTTTTTCCTCTCTCTCCTCCTAATACACACTTTTTTGGTTTTTTTTTTTGTTTTTGTTTTTTTGTTTTTTTTTTTTTAGTAAGGGGAATACCATGACGTCGCTCTAGCCCGGCCCCTAGAAAAAAGAAGGAGAGTTGGGTGTAAACATAGTTAATGGACATCTCAGTACAACCCCCTCCCATGGTCCTACCAGTCCAACTCTAGCTCCTGCCTATGGGGAAAGTTTTTTTTTTACTACAAACACCTAAGATCCCACCAGAGGGCACAAGTCAGCAGAAGGGAAGCTTCTGGATGACGACAAGAAACTACATTCAGAGATAATGTCCCAGTAAGGGGAGAGAGAAGAAAATTGAGGAGAGGCTCAAGTTCCTATTATTCCAATAGCTTTCGACCCTCCCCGAAAGCATTAACCCTGTTGTCCACAGTAGATATTACCATCACCAGTCTCTTTCCAAACTATCCAGAAGGATCAGGCAAAGTAGCTCTTCTGAAAAGTTGGAGGTTTATACTACCTAACCTCCCCTACATTTGTTAAGGAGATTAAAGTGAGGGAACTGACCTAGTATCTCAACGCAACAAGCATGAAGACACTAAAAGAGAACCTCAAAATTCTCATCCAGAACTGGGGAGACCCAATCTGACTGTGGCATTTTCTTAGAGACTCTTGACACTTCCAATCCCTTCCCATCTCTGAGGGAAAAAAACCCCTCAACTCACCCCCCTCTCTCCTCCAACCTTCCTAGAAATGGCACTGATACCTGGTCCCAGCCTTCTCTGTAGAAACTCTCATGCTAGTAAATTTGTAGTCCTACAAATAATTATGAGGGAGAAGCCTAGGAAGAGATTCGGGAATTTTGGACTCTCTCGTCATCCCCAGTTACTGATTAAAGACTGGGATTCTTTAAGTCAAACTTGCCCTTTAACTACCATCACACAGAGCCAAGAACTGAAGCTCCTCTAGGGAGTGAGGGCTTGAACCAGATGAGAGGCAGGGTATAAGACTCATGGGGAAGGAAAAAGGAGCAGCCCATCTATCCTGACCTGTAGACTCGGCCCCGGGGTCTGCTGTTGAAGCCACTATAGAATCGAGAGCGTGAACTACTGTAGTTAGTAGCCCTGGCACGATATCTAGCACGTGGAAAACCCCGATCTGTGGTGCTGATCCCCGGCCGATTGGTCCGTTTTGGTATCACCTAAGCAAATGAAAAACAGTCAAGACAGGTTAAGGGCAGTCTTTAGAATCCACATGGAACACTCACAAATAGAAATAGAGCTTACTTTGATCTGTCTTCCTCTAAAAAGAGAATCGTCCAAAGCCATTGACGTCCTCACTGAATCTTTATCTGAAAATTCTATATATGCAAACCTGGGAAAGGGGAGAAAACATATAAGTAGATGCACATATTTTCATACGTTTAGTGTTCCTATAAGTTTTCTATACATCCATTATTTCTCTTAAGCTTAGCCTGATGTCAGCTCCTGAAAAGAAGACCATATGATCTAACTTATTCTAGTTTATACAACAAATATGTATTAAGCTTCTACTGTGCGAAAAGTACTATACTAACCCTAAGAATACAAATGCAAAAATAAATTGATGTCTGCCCTCCTGGAGCTTACAATCAACAAGGATAGGGCACAGGCCAGTGATTTCACTGATATAAGGAACACCCCTACCAGTGCTAATCCAGGCTGGCATTTTCTCAGCAATAATAGTCTTAGAGAGTTGCCTTGAGAACTGAAAAGGCAAGTGACTTTCTCAATACATGTCACAGGCAGAACTTGAACCCAAATCTAATACGCTTCAAGGTCATCTCTATCTAATACTAAAGCTGTCTCTCCACATTCGATGCAGTACCAACATGACAAATACTTATGTGATCTTTAAATTTTGATGAAATAGAACATTAATCTGTGCTCTAACATCTTTTCCCCCTCCTTACCCTTTAGGATGGCCACTGAATTTGTCACAAAGGATGGTAACTCGATTAACTGAACCACAACCATGGAAGTGTGCCTCCAGCTCTTCTGCTGTTGCACCATAGTCCACCTAAGCAGAAAAAGACAAATTTCACTGAAAGGGCAAACACAACCCAAGACAACACTGGCTGTGGTCTAGTATTGAGGGGGGTTGAGGGAAGAGAAGAGACCCAAAATCATCTGGGTGCTAGCAAAAAACAAGCTAACTACAAAATCAGAATCATTCCCACTTCTGCCTTAACCCATGCCTTTTCCTTTACAATTCACACTACCTCTGGTTTCTTCATCTACAAACTGAAACTAAGTTGGACTAAATGACATTTAAGGTCTTCCCAGTTATAAATCCTACAATTTATACTATACTTCTTACTCCTATTCTAATGTTAAATCCCCAGTAACCCTTTAAGATAAAATATTTGCTTTGACAAGTCATCTTTCGCCAAAATAATAGCCTCTCTCAGGAAAGGACTAATACTTACATTGCCCACATAGATGGACCGGGCATCAGCCTCCATCTTCTCCTCAATGGACATGATCACTGGGCCAGCTACAAAACAAGAGAGCAATTTCCATCTTTTATCTGATCCTCATAAAAACTCCCACTTTTAACACCTCAAGGAAAGTAACCCAAGCAGTCTCACATCCTTGAGAGATTTCTGATATAGTACAGGTGAGATACAGTGAAAATGAGTCAGAGCCCTACTATTAACTACCTACCTGACTTTGTTCAAGTCCCATCCCTTCGCCTCTTTGGGCCTCAGTTTCCTAATGAAAGACTTGAGCTAAATGACCTCTAAGGTCCTCTCCAGCTTTCAATCATGACAAAATTATCATTTTTCTTCTACCATTTAAAAGCCCCTACCTAAATTTAGCACTAAGGAGCTAACTTATGTACCTAAATTTAGAGACAGGGGAAATTAAACCTGATTTTGTGGATTCTGGGTGATCAAGGCAGGGTCACTAGCTTAAAGAGGAAAGGAAAGGTGACACAAGGGACAAATAACACTCTCTACAAAACCACGATCCCTAGCAAGGTCACCACGGAAAGATCTTTCTAAGCCCCCTCCCTCCCCCCATCACCGGTCCTCCCTGCCTTCCTTCGGTCCTGGGCCCTTCCCCTCGAACTCACCATTGCCTGGGGGTGGGCTCATGTTCATCTGTTTCTCCACCTCGTTCTGAAGCTCCTTCAATTTCTCTGCCTCTTCCTCCATCTCCCTTACTCGGGCTTTGATGGCCTCCAGCTCCTGGAGTGGGTGGGGTAGGAGATGGGAGCTTAGAGGAAACATGGAGGGGCCTCATCGGCTTCTCCGGCCGCGGAGACGGTCCGAACCAAGCGCTAGCTCCCCCTCCCCCTCGGGGAGCTCCGTCGGCCCCCTCCACTCCCTCCCCTTCTCCCTCGCCCCCACCCCCAGCCCTGCCTCGGGCCGGGACGGGCCCCACCGCGTCCTGGCTTTGGCTCCAGCTCCGGCCTGGGCCCTAGCCTCGGCCTCCCGCCCGCCGCCGCCGCCGCCACCACCGTCGCCGTCGTCGTCGTCGTCGTCGTCGTCAGCCAGCCAGCCAGGACTGCGAGTCCCGTCCCGCCCAGCTCCGCGTAATTCCCCGCCCACGACCCGCCCGCCCCCTCCCCCCGCCGGCCGCCGCCACGGCTGCCCCTCGCCCGCCCCGGGGCCAAAGGCCCTTCCCCCATGACCCCGACCTCCCGTCCTCACCGGGTCCTCGATAGCGCCGTCCCCCGGGTCGCCCTCAACCAGGCCCGGCTCTTCCTCCTCCTCCTGACTGCCGGGGGCTCCTGCGCCGGGCCCAGGGCCGGAGGCTCCCGGGGGGGCGCGGGGCCGGGGCGGCTCCTCCTCGGGCTCGGGCTCGGGCTCTGGCTCTAGCAGCAATTCTTCAGGCTCCAGCTCCTCCGCCTCCAGCCCGTTCCCGTAGTCCCCCGCGCCGCCCGGGGCCCCCTCCCCGGGTTCCCCCCCGGCCCCGGGCACAAGATGGCGCCGCCGCCCCGGCCCGGAGCCTCGACCGCCCGCAGCCCCCGCTGCTGCTGCCGCCGCTGCCGCCGCCGCCATAGCCGCTCAGACTGGGGCCCGCCGCCCGGCGATTGGAGAGCCGCGCCGGCCACGCTGGGGGCTCATTAGCCAAGCAGCCTGCCCGTCACCAGTCGTTCGGAGTCCATTGGGTAGAAATACTTGGCAATCAAATAAGATCACGCCTCTAAGGCGGGGCAGCTAGCCAAATCCTCGAATCTCGGTAAGGGAAACTTGCCTGTCAGTCAACGTCGGTCCCGCCTTCTCACGTCATTAGGTAACAATCCTGCCACGCTGTGACGCCATCCCTGCCTCTTTCTCCCTATGGGCCGCACCCCCTTTCCGCACTTATCTCGTCGTGCAATGTGATTGGCCGCTAACTACGAAAGGCGGAACGGAACCTCATGCACACCGCCCCACAACCCTATCCGAAGCTCAGCTGCCGATTGGTCCCAGAGGTTCGAAGGGCCCCAACCTAGGTTACGACACGTGACCGCTTCAGCCAAACGGACTGTCAAACTCAGAGCACGGGACCTCGGGTCATATGATCGAATTCTGAGGGTGCCGCCATCTTGGTTCCTTCAGTCAGTCTGAGGGCAAGTGAACCCTGAGAAGGGAAGCCTTGATAAGGACCGGACTGTAGCTTCCCGAGAGTAGGCTGCTTGAATTGGAGCGTATGTAAGATGTTTCATGACCCACAACACTCCATTCAGGGTTCGACTTGCATTCAAGAGTGACTGCTTCGCCTCTTCCCTCCTGACCTGGCGCTTCCAGGCTCTGCTGCTGCCTCTCCCTACTTCCATAAACCTCTCCTATAAACATGAAGCAGAAACCAGCGCACCACCTTAGCCTGCCACTGCTCTGCGAAGAATTGCCACATTTTCGCTTTGAGAGAGTAAGGAATGCATTACTCTAAGAAAGGTTCTGAGCTAACTGATCATGAGCCCCTTTTAGCAAGCCTGTGGCTCAAGATCCATCTTGAGATTTAAAAAAAATGGGAGATTGGAGCGGCTACTTGGCACAGTGAATAGGGCATCGGCCCTGGAGTCAGGAGGACCTGAGTTCAACAGACACAACACACACACACACACACACACACACACACACACACAAAACCTAGCCGTGTGACCTCAGGCAAGTCACAACCCCAACTGCCCTACTTCCCTCCAAAAAGCAAAAAAAAAAAAATGGGGGAGATGGCAAAGTTGGAACACCATGCCAGAGACACAGGTGGCATTTACAGTCCTACATTGCTAGATTTAATTGGAAACCTTACTCTCGAAAGCTTCATAAACTACCAGCTACTTTTCTCAAATCAGACTCCCCATTCCCTGTTAAAGTCCTTACTCAGAGGCAGACATCACTGCTTGGGTAACCACTTCAAGTACAAGGCCACACTATGTTGGCAGAATTAAACCAGACCATCAAAGAGGTTTACTGGGGTTGTAGTGTTTTACCTTAATACAGTATATAATGTCTTTATCCTACTAAAGCCCCAATCCAGGGCCTACTGGTAGCACAGGACTGATCGGGGTTCTCAAATACTTGTACAACAGAGTCTAGGCTCTGTCGGATCTAACCCAAGTAGAAAGGCTTTTAGAATGGGTCTGACAATGGACTGTGTGGCTCAGCCACAGACAAACCTCTGGCCAAGTTTGAAGAGGCTCATCACCAGGCTGACCACCTGGACAAATTTTCTCGGCCCTACCTAAACTCATGAAGACCTACTAAGATGATGTAGATAGTAAAGGAAGAAATTAGAAATGAAAGCCCTTAAGATAAATATTATACAAAGAGAAAGTTCATCATGTTGCACAGGTTAGCACCTGATAAATGCTTGATGGATGTACCAATCAGGTACCTTAAAACTTAAGAATAAAACTGATGTTGGCTGTAGGCTTGGCTTGGGATCCAAACCAGTCTAAAGAAGAGTTCACAATATAAAACAAGCAGGGAAAGCAGAAATGCATTGATACTGAAACAGATACGCTCTTAAGAGTATAATTAATTTGGGAAAGTTTTTACTAGTCACTCCACATTAAAGAGTTTATATCAGAAAGAAACGCTATGGATGTATTGAATGTATGGTACTGCAACCTTACTAAGATACTACTTTTAGGTCAATACTACATGAAAAACCTCAAAATGGTCATTATGAGACTTTTACTTTGATTACAAGGTTCTTAAGTGTAAGGACTATTTTATTTCATACTTGTATCCCCAGCTTCTAGCACATTAGTTAAGTACTTAGCTTAACAAATGTTTGTTGAATTGAACAATTAACGTCGAGAAACAAACACTTTCTGGGGAAGTGAAGAGATCCTGAGATGGTAGAAAGGTGAGAGCTGAACTACAGGAAACAGAGCTGGTCAGATGTATAGTGGGAGGTTGTTGTAAGCAACAGTTTTAACACTGGGAAGAAGCAAGAGGGGGCAGACGGTCAAGATGGAGTGGAGGAAAAATGCAGGAGAACTTGGCTGGAATCTGAAGTTTGGGGGAGTAGATAAAGGGAGGCAAAAGAACTCCAGATGGATACTAGCTGTTCTTCAGTTCTTTGGAGAATAGAACACAAGTAAATTTTCTGAAACTGCAACAAGAGACAGTCAAGATTAAATAAAAGGATTTCCTAACTGTGGTGAAGATTAATGTTTGGAACTCAGGGATGGAGGAAGGTAATACACTATATTACATAAAGACTAGAATCTTGTTGCCTGAAGATTTTTTAAATTAGATTTTTGTCAGAAATGGCTTTGAAAAAGCCCTGCTTAGAAGTAGAGGGATAGATTATATAGTCTATGGCTCATATGTAAAATGACTAGGGATCCACTGATTCAGGGAATTGGAGAAAGAACAAAAGCTATATTTTTTTTTCATAACTGAATTTAATATAAAACAAGCAGCAGCATTTTTTTTTAAATTCAGACTGTGATTTTTATTGGTATGGGTGAAAAAACTCCCTCAACTAATGCAAATGGGCAACTGTTCTGAAATCTATAGTCTGGAGAGTTTCCTGGGCCACTGAGAGGGTTAGCTGACTTGCCCAGAGTCACAAAGAGAGTCTGCATCAGAAGCCAGACTTGGCAAAATCACTCAGCTCTATTTGTTGTACCACTCTGACTCTCAACAGAATATTCAGGCAAAATTAATCTCCCAATTGAAGTTTAAGGCCTGAGAACCATAGCTGGGGGGTGGGATGGGGGATGGGGGGTGGAGAGAGGTGGCAGGGAAGGAGAGGATGAGATAAAAAAGTATGCTTGGAGAAGGCCAGGCCTTGCCCAGGCCCTTGTTGTCAGAGAAAGATTGGCTTAGGTCATGTGGATGGAAGTAGAGGGCCTCCCATATTAATTCTTGATCAGAAACCCCCAAACTTACTTGGGGTACTTTCCATATCCCTCTTGCCCTAAATTCCTTCTCCTAATAAAATCACTGAAAGTTGTTTGGAGTGAGGCCAATATCCACCCACCCCATCCTTCCAGTTGTAAATGCAGAAGTCACAAACCCTGTTCAGTCCTCATTAAACTTCTGGATTTTATTTTTTAATACGACCATTACATATTACACAAAAATAAAAGTCAAATGAACCCAGTATTTATAAATTATTAAATAAAAATACATGAATATATATTTATATTTATAGAGCTTTTTTTTCTTTTCTTCTAAACTAACCAAATCCGTTCTCGCATTGTTTTCTGACTTGAAAAAGAAAAATAATGTATGTCCTGGCAGAAGTGGGGAGTGGGATAAGCACTCTCAGGACCTAGCTGCCCCACCTCCACTCCTTCCATGGCCTAAGCAAAGCCTCCCACCTGCCCCTATGGGCTCTTGGGAGCAAGAAACACTCCCCTCAGCCTCTCCACCAAGTTTACCCTTTAGAAAATGGCAATTAAATGTGTTTCCCCCTACTTTTAATGAAATGGACTTAAAAACAGGGAGTCACACTCAGCCTGCTTGGCTAAGAGACAACCCCCAGGAACTGAATAGCCCCAAATAGAAAAGTCCCTGGTTTTCTGAAGGAAAGATCTCAGGGGCTTCCATTGCCCCCAGAAGGAGTGTCTGGCCAAAACTGCCCACTGTGGTCCCATGCAGCCATGCTTCCAGAGACCAAGTCTGAGCATCCTCCCCTTTAAACCAATAACCCCTGCCTCCATCCAGGAGCAGGAGCCTCATAGCAGTGCGTTTTTGTCCTTCTGACCATGGTTCCTGGTAGCCCTGTTATTAAAGACCCCTAAGGGAGCTAACAGAGGCCACAGGTTAGGAGTCTGTGGTAGAGGGTGGGGGAAAGAGCTGTGTTGTAAGGGAGAGGAGCACAATCTCCAATTGTGAGCTGTTAGTTGGTCTGGGTTTGTCACCGTTAAGTCAGTATTAACTGCCCTTCTCTCCATGCTAACCGACTGTGACTGACTCAGTGCTTTCTGGCTCATGATACCATCTCACCCAGTACAGTCTCAGCAGAATGTCTGTCACCTCCCCTACAAATTCCTCTAAGGAACACAGCTTTCAAAAGCAAAAGTTTGGATTAAACACCTGAGGCCAAGATTGGTCCCACATTCTAGAGCAGCGCAACTAAGTTGCCACATTCTGGGACCAAGTAAAAGTCTCTACCCAGAAGAGCCAACTGTGTTCTAGATGAGCAAGTCAGTGCTCTGGATCACAGGCAGGGTTCTAGAGCACAGCATGTCTGGAGTCAGCATTTAAGAGCAGCAATTTTAGCACCTTGGAAAGTGCAGCAGCAAGGTCTGGCTCAGGGCCATGCATCCAGAGGAAGGAAAGGCTCCTTCCTTCAAAGAAAGAGTTATTTCTGGATCCATTGTGGGTTACAGAAATCTAGCATTCTCACACTAAGAGATGCAGACAGTTAACACCCATGTGACCAGCCTGGCTTCAAAGCATACATAAATGTTTCTAGATCATGGTATGCACTCTAGAACCCATATACCTGGCCTTTGATCTAGCAGCAGCAATGCCCACCACATGGAATGGGTTGGCTTCTAGAGTATACCCTACCCCCACCCCTGAGTTCAGAGCTGGGAATGTCCCTCTCAAGGCATAAAGACTCAGTTTCACTGAGGCTTAGTGTTTAGTACACAGAGCTATGTTCTAGATCAGCATCTGCGTTCACACTTCCAAAAAAGGGAAATTTTAACCCCAATTTAGTGTTTAATTTTGGGTAGAGAGGTCCCAGAAATAGGGAACCTTTCCAGGCACCACTGCAGCACAGTGGGAAAAGCGGGACAGATGGTAAAGTGTCCTTCCTTCCCAAAGCTCCTTAGCTCTGCTCTGTCCAGAGCCCTAGAAGGGGCAGCAGCAAGTGCTAAAGGCATGGGGAAGGGGCTAATGAGGGAAATGAGGACAACTACAAAACTGAGCCATCTCAACTAGCACACATTGCCCTCTTCCCCCAAACCCTGTTTACTACTTTCTGCAGAACAGCTTCAAAATTCTCAATCTATAGTGTCCCTACCCCCTAGCCCCAGCACTGGGGCAACCAAAGGGAGATCTAACTCCTCCTGTTCATTGCTAGGGAAAGTTATTTTTCCTTGAGGAAGAATTCCATCACCACACCAGGTACACAAAGCTTACAAGTACACACATACACACACATCCAAGCATCCCACTTGTAACACCCACTTCTCATTGCAAACTGAGAACCCCAGGGTACCCACAGCCATTCCAAAGAGCCTACAACTTTCTCCCCAAATCTTACCTATCCAATGAAGACTTCACCTCTCATATAGTTTTACTGCACTCCCTGGATAAGTCCACCACCCCCTAGGGTTGCAAATCTCAAATTCCCTAGAGGGTGAATTCTCCATACTGCTCAATTCATGGGTATTGCCCTGGAAAACCCATTCAACCCAGGCCCCAACCCTGCTGTGACTCTCCCTGTCTTACACATTGACTTTCCAGATGTCTTCCATATTTCCTTGGCTCAACCTTCCAAACTCCTGCCTGACATACAGAGTTCACTTATTCCCCCCCACCCCTCCCCACCTCCCCCATTCCATCCCCTTTTACCCCTGTCCCTTCCCCATTCATCCATCCCACCTCTCCCAAGGGGTTCTCTCCATTCTATCCTACTCTCTCCTTCCCACAGCCACTCTAGACCCAACACTGGGCTGAGTTCTCACTTGCTGGCAAAGAAGGCCCCCACAGTCACCAGAGCCCCCAGTGCCACAGCCCCTGTTAGCACTGTTCGCACTGAGGCCCAGTTCCCCTCCCGCAGACGCCTTGCCTCCTCCAGGGCCCCATCCCCGTACAGAGCCGTGAATTCCGCCTGTGGGAGAGAAGGGAAGTGGGGAAGAGAAAAAGGAGAAGGAAGAAAGGGGTGTTAGGAGAGGAGATGGAGAGAAGGGGAGGGGAAGAATTCCAGTTCCATCTATACTGTGGCTGCATCCCACGTCCCAGCTCCAGCTTTGCTCGGTGTCCCTCACAAATACCTTGCTACAATTCCCTGCCTCATGTGTACCCCCATGTCTTTCTTCTTTGCAAAACAAATAATAATAATAATCCTTCTCAAAACTAACCTCTTAGGCAGGTTTCTCAAGTTAACACTACACCACTCTGATCACAGCTCCTGCTCTCATACCCTCTCAGGACTTAAGTTTAAACTTAAGCATAGATTACCTCAGACCTCTCTTCCTTGCATGTATTCTTTATGCTGTTTTTATGTGTATTTATTCTGTCTCCCCTTTGGGTTATAAACTTTTTAATGATGGGGATTTTTACGTTTTCCCAGAGTGCACAGAACATCACACTGTACACAGTAGTCACTCTATAAATGCTGACTAACATTGCCTCTCTACCCTGATGACCTAACTCCACCCAAACTGTTGCTCTTCCCCCACACCCTAGATTTACCATGCAATACCAACTACATTCCCAGCCCCCCCATCACAACTGCTCCCCCTCCCCAAGTGAAGCAAGCTTTTCTGGGGAATGTGCAGTTATAGTAGAAGAGGAAAGCCTCTTACCCAGCCCCCGCTGCTGTGGATCCAGTCTGCCAGCTGGGTCTCCAGGTAGGTCACCATCCAGTCCTGCACCTGTCCCACCAGTGGCTCCATCTCTTTGTTGACACTCTCTGCACAGAGCGCTGCCCCAAAGACGAAGAATGCCACAAGACGGCCCCAGTTGGGCCCCCCCTGGAACAACTCATCTGAGACCTGGGTAAAACGCTGCTGGGCTGAGCCAGGAGTCACATGCAACTGAGCAGCCAGATCAGAAAATGTGCGTCGGAAGCGGGACTCAAACTCATCTCCAGCAGCTCGCATGGCCCGGTGCAGGGGCTCAGTTGTAGGGCCCTCTCCCGGGCCAGTTCCACAGGCATAGCCCTTCTGCCTTAGCTTGTAACCCACAAAATCTGCCACCAGGGCTCGAGTATCTGGGGCTGAGGCTGGAGTCGCCATCTGGGTGGCTATAAAAGGCAGAGAGAAGAGAATGGGACATAAGCAATGCTCCACTATAGGCTGTGCATACCCAGACAGAAGTCAAATGGGTATTTTTCAGGTTTGACCAGCCTAGTATGACAGCATGAGCCATGGGGAACAGGAATAAGAAATGGAATGGAGACAATGAGATAATTAAGCAGTAATAAGGGGTCTAGATTTAGTAGATTTGGTCATTAAACTAATGAATGCTACAAATGATAAATGAAATTTGCTGTTTCTCTTCAGAGTCATTACGAACACCACCACTCCTGCTTTTAGGGGCCCATGGCAGGCTAGGACAGAGCAGAGACTAGAATTCTCCAAGAGGCGGGGTGGAACGAGGACCAGAGTAATAAAATATATCAATACAGTATACATACAGGCTGAAAAGGGTTAAAGTATATGAATGAGGGAGATGCGGGAAGCAGAGGGTTAACAAGCTATTGAGGACACTCACCAAGCCTGGGCAGCAGCTCCTAGGACACAGCGCTGGTGGCAGGGAGCCCCCAGCTAAGGCCTTTCATCCTCCCAGCTATGGAGCCCTAGGGGTGGAGGATAGGGATTATGGTCAGTGGTCAGGAAAGCTAGATGTAGCCCAAGGACCCAGACCCAGGCCCAGCCCCCACCCCTCTGCCAGCTGTGGTTACTGACTGAATCCATGTTTAATGACCGTTCTCCTCAGGAAGCCTCAGACAGAGGGGACTCCGGTGGATAACATTCCCGGCACCCCCCGCCACACACACATAAGAACCCAACCCACAGGGCCTGCTCCTGCCCCTCCCTTACCCCCACCCTCAACCCCGTCTCCACCCCCCAGCCCGCCAGGTTAGGGATCTCACGGGTCAGGCCGCTCCCCAGGCTCTAGGCAGTTTCCTGGTGCAGGAGGTGGGAGGGAGGAAAGGAGGGAGGAGAAAAGAAGAGGGAGGGAGAGAGGGAGTGCCTGGCGCTTGGTGATGATGGGGCTCAGAGATGCGTCCAGAGCAGAGAGGCGGGGCAGGAGAGGAACCAGGAAAGGAATAGGGGTATGTGTGAGGGGGGTAACTAGGAAAGAAACAGCCCAAGAGGGTCTAAAGGGAGAAAGGAGCAAAGCAGAGATATGATCCAGAAGATGAAGACAAGGGCTGGCAGCCTGAGTGACTAGTTTTGGATGCTGTGTGTGTCCTTTCCCCTGAGGATCAGGGAACAGGGCCGGGACCCAGTAATCAGCACCAGGGAAATTGAGCTACGGGAAAAGAGAAAGCTATTCCATCTGAGGGCAATTCAGTGTTTGCCAGGAGTTCTTTAGGGGTAATCTGAACTTGCTGAACTCTTTAGTAGAGGGAACTAGTGATAAAAAAGAAAGTAAGAGTGGTCCAAAAAACAATCAACTCCTTCCCTGGTGGGCTGGGATCTTAGAAATTAGAGGGGTAGTTTAATCCTGGGAAAGGAAATAATAATAGCCAATAACAATATGGCACTGAAGATTTGCAAAGTGTTTTGCAATAACTACACATAGTAATGAAATACATTATCGCATTTGTTTCTCACAACAATCCTGTGAAAGACGCTACATGTATTACTCTCATTTTGCAACTGGGTAAACTGAGTCTTAGGATGTTAAATAACTTGTTGATGGTTACAGTTAGTAAGGGAGGCAGAATTTGGACCCAAGTCCCTCCTGACATACCAAGTCCAACATTCTTCGCAATGAAACACAAGCTTGTAGCAAAGAACAAATGAAACTGAAGAGGCATGAAAGGTCTTCACATCTTTTTGATCTCTTTCATACCATGGTCTTTAATGGGGCCTAAAGTCCCAAGGAGGTTGTACAAATTATCACCCCTTCCCCATCCCAACCCCCCACCTCCACCTAGAGCAAAGGTTAAAAAGGAGACTCTCCATCAGGACTCCACTGCCACAGGAAAATCTCAGTAACTTTCTGGTGTACTCTTCCAAAGGATACCCAAAGATTTATAAAACCTTCAAACAAGCAAAGAAGGGTTTGACCCCAGATGGCAGAGGTGTAATGGAGAACACATTAAATTTAGTTTCTGGTTCAGCCTCTGACACCTACTAACTATGGGACCTTAGACAAGTCCCTTGCCTTCTACGCTCCTTCTTAGGATTTATCCAGTAAGTCATAGAGCCAAGAGTGAATGGATCACAGATTCATTTAAGTACTACATTATAATAAACAGGGCTAGATGTTCACCATCCTGCGGTCAAGCAACTTATGATTTAACAATGGGTATATACGTACAAAAGAGTCGGCATAGTATTGGAGAAAGAGTGCTCCACCTGGAGGTGGTAGAGAATATTCTAATCCCGCCTCTGACACTTGTATGTGACCCCCCACTGTGCCTCAGGCAACTCCGTAGGTCTTTTCTACCTTAAGAAATCTGCAGTACTAATAGCGGATCTCTTCTGCAATCTAATTGTGGAAGGAGACCTGTAAAATGCAATGCTAGCCACCGGAAGAGAGAAATAAATAATCCAATACCCGATCCTAAGGAATTTATAATTTAATTAGGAGTAGACTGAAATACAGGCATAAAGCCAGATCAGTATAGTAGAAAGAATGATGGACCTGGGTAGAAGTCACTTGTGAGACTGTGTCTTCATCCATAAAATGTAGAAAGGAACACATGTAATTACTTATTTCACAGTGAAGTTATGAGATCAAATGTAATTGTGTATCCATCGTGCTTTCCAAACCTTTACCTGCTACTACATACATGGGAGTTATTATATGGTTCTCCTTTATACCTACAGCCCCCTCACACCCCGGAAAAGTAAATCTTTTCTGTCTGGGCATAAGGTTCAGCCCTCTGTTTCATAAAAAAAAGCTGCTATCCCCACAAGCCACCTACACTCTTTAACTTCACAGCTTTTTCATAGTTTCCCCAAACCATAGTTCTGTGCTAAGCATTCAGTTTGCTTCCATCCAGTCTTTTGTGATTGAGGGAAATCATCCATCTCCATCTGTTCCTATTTTTAAATGTTTTCTTAATTGGCTGAGCCAAGCCCTCCGTGTGTGTGATGTCCCTCATGAAGCCTTCCTGGATATTCCAGCTAGCTCCTTTCATCTCCCAGGTTTCACTTCCCCTCCGCACTTAAATCATTACTTCATTTATTCCGTTAGCTCTTTCAGAATAGCACTGTATTAGATTCCAAGCTCCTCAGGCGCAAGGGTTTTGGGTTTGTTTGTTTTTTTTTAATCTGTATCCCCAGAACCTAGCACAGCGCTTTGCACATGGTAGGTGTTTAATGTTTCTTGAACTGAAATGAATCTCAGAAATACTTCCAAATCCACAAATGAATTTGGGTAGAATTTATTTTGTTGTTTTTTAATTCCATTGGTTTATTTTTAAGAAATAAAAATTGTGACAAGGTCTCACACTCTGCTTTTAGGGAGGGGGGCCTCCTCTTTCAAGTATGAGAAGGCAGGAGGCACAATGGAAGACCCAACAAGAGCACAGGTCCAGGACACCCACAGTGGGCCTGGGGTGGGGTCCGAGAAGCTTATGTTGAAACCGAGTTCCCCCTCCCCGTCCCGTCCGGGACGCACAGGCAGAAGCCAGACGAGGGAATTCCTCTGCTCTGCCCCCTACCCTCCACTGCCCGCATCTCGCCGCCCACGGGGATGGCTCTGCCAGGCTGACCCTGCCCAACCTTCTCACCTGAGGACAAGGACGGTGTGGAAGGGGAGGCAGGGGAAAGTGAAGACAAGGACGCTCGATCGCAAGGAAGACGTTTTAACCCTTCCCCCGCCGGTGCCCTTCCAAACTCGGGTTAACCCCCGGTGGGCCGGGGAGGCGGCGGGGCTCGCCAAGGATTGGAGTCAGACTGGGCCCAGGGAAGGCGGAGTCCCCGCCCCCTGGCGCAGCGGGCTGCGGAGACAGATGGGGAGCCACCTGTCAAGCAGGCTGTGGCCGCGGGGCACGGAGGGCGCGGGCCGCCCCGCAGTAAGCGCACGCTCAGAGGAGCCGCCGGCCCCGACCAGAGGACACGGAGGAGCCATGGAGAGGGATGCTGGGAGCTGACGGCGGGGCCGGCCGGCTGAGGCGCGGGCGCGGGGGGCTCCCTTTGAGTCAAGCTCCCGGAAAGCCGACAACTAGGGCGGCCCGGGGCGGCGCCGCGAAGCGGCTGCTCCGCCGGCCACGGCGGAAGTGCCATGTCTCGAGAGAGGCCCCTCCGCACTGACATCCCCCGCAACCTCAGCTTCATCGCGGCGCTGACCGAACGCGCCTATTACCGCAGCCAGAGGCCCAGCCTGGAGGAGGAGCTGCAGCCGGAGGAGGAGGAGCCGGAGCCCCGCGAGGGGGGCGGGGCGCACCTCAGGCCTCGCTCCCGCGCCGTAGCCCCCGGGCGGGGCCGGCGGGCACGTTCTGCCCCCGCTGGAGGGGGCGCCCGGGCCCCGCGCAGCCGCAGCCCGGACACCCGCAAGCGGGTGCGCTTCGCTGACGCGCTGGGGCTGGAGCTGGCGGCCGTCCGCCGCTTCAGCCCCGGGGAGCTCCCTCGCGTGCCCCGCCACGTGCAGATCCAGCTGCAGCGCGACGCCCTCAGGCATTTCGGGCCCTGCCCTCCCAGAACCCGCAGCCTCCAGGTAGGAGCTTGGGGGCCAACACCCACGGGGGGAACAGAAGGTCAAGTGAAGTGTCGGGAAAAGCCCATCCCATTTCCTCCCCCACCTCCACACTGGCCCCCATTTCTTTTTCTGCATGATTCCCTCCCCAGTGCGCTAGGCCTAGGCAAGCCCCAGACTCCCCCAGCGGACAGACCAGTGCAGGCTTCTTATTGGTCCAATGCCTCATTCTGACCCTGTCCTTTCTCTTTCTCTCTTCCCTCTCCCCGTGCCCCTGCAGGAGGCGCGCGCTGCCCTCGAGCCCGCCCGCGAGCCCGGCTTCGCCGCCCGCCTGCAGGCCCAGCGCATATGCCTGGAACGAGCAGAGGCGGGCCCGCTGGGCGTGGCTGGGAGCGCGCGCGTGCTGGACCTGGCCTACGAGAAGCGCGTGAGCGTGCGCTGGAGCGCGGACGGTTGGCGCAGCCAGCGCGAAGCTCCCGCCACCTACGCAGGCCCGGCTCCGCCCCCTCCGCGTGCGGATCGATTCGCCTTCCGCTTGCCCGCCCCGCCGACCGGGGGCTCGTTGCTTTTCGCCCTGCGCTACCGCGTAACGGGTCTTGAGTTCTGGGACAACAACGGCGGCCGTGACTACGCGCTGCGCGGGCCCGACCCCCCCGGGAGCGGGAGCGACCCGGAACCCCAGAGCTGGATCCACTTTATCTGAGCACGGAAAGGGAAACACAGAGCGGGAGAAAGTGCGGAAAACGGCGGCAGAAACCAAAGGAACACGGGGTCGGGGGGAGCCAAGGTGTAGGAGTGAGAATTGTGGGAGATTAAAGCTTTATTGGTCGGTGGAATGGGGTCAGGGAGATAGGTCTTGCACACGCTCAGGAGGATGAGAGAAGGCAAAAGTTAAATGTCGAAGGAAGGTTGGATGAATCCGGTGTGAACGGGTGAATATCGAAGAAGAGACCAGTATTGGGGGGAAGCCGGTGCAGACAGTTCGTAACCGTGGTAGGAACCAAAGGGGTTTGGGGGCGAGGGGAAACCCAGGTAGACCCTGGGGAAAAGAAGGCATAAGTGCTGTTCTTAGCAGGTAAGGCAGGTCATCCTTAGAGATCATCTAGTCTGACCCCTTCATTTTGGAGATGCGATACTGAGGCTTTCAGAGGCGGAAGCTCTTCTTCGAGGACCCACCAGTTCTGTCAGTTGGCAGACCCCAGATTTGAACGAGGCTTCCCCAGATTCAGCATTCTTGCTCCTTGCAACCTCCCCCAAAACGCAGATTAAAGGGGAGGGGTCTGGTGCAGCCTCAGAATGCTTGAGTGTGACTCACACCTTGGGGGAAGAGCTCCGGAACACAAAAAGGCCCCTTTGGAGTCTCAGAAGATCCCTGCTTTACTTTATCCGCCAGCCCCACAAGCTGGGCACAGAAAGGGGAGAGAACTTAGAGTCCAGAAGTCTGGCCCTTCTAAATTCAGTCGGGAGATGGGATGGGCTTGAGAGATTGAATGTGGAGGGCACCCAAAGAAGTCAAGCTCTCAGCTGTGGTCCGGCCCTGCCCTACCTTCCATTTCTTCTTTTCAGCTGATCCCTCCAATTTGGCCATTTCTCCGTGGATCCCTAGAGCCACATCTTGAATCCCCTTTGGAGTGACCATGTCAGTTGTCTGTCCCTCAGTTTCCAACTTAAGGCAGCCCTGCTCATTGACTCTCCTTGAGGCTTCAGTGTATGTTGGCTCTGGGACTTTGAGAGGTAGGCAGACTTCATCCAGTTCTCAGCCCTTGTCTGCCAGCCTTGCTTTTCTGAAGTGTTCTGTAAAATTCTCCAAGTATATTTTAGATACACTTTGCAGGAGGAGGAATTGAATGAAGAGAAAATAATTGTCTCCATTTTACAGGAGTAAATTAAAATAGGAAAAGGGACCTCATGGGCACAGTAAAAGAAACTCTAAGCTGGATAATACTGTAGCTATCATTTAACTTTGGGAAACTTGTTTTTTCATCTCTAAAATGGGGGAGTTGAATTAAATTTTTTTTTTTTTTTGCTTTTTTTTTTTGCTTTTTTTTTTTTTTTGGAGGGAGGAAGGTAGGGCAGTTGGGGTTAAATGACTTGCCCAAGGTCACAGGGCTAGATTTTGTGTTAAGTGAGACCGATTTGAACTCAGGTTCTCCTGACTCCAGGGCTGGTGCTCTATTCAATGGTCCGCCTAGCAGCCCCAAATTAAATTACTTTAAAAATTTACTTCTATTTCTGGAAGAGTAGCAGAGCCTTGACAAGATGCTGAGGACCCTCCAGCTTAGTACTCTAAATGTACAAATTGAAGCCTCAGCATCTGGCCAGTCCTTTGGGTGACTCTTTGCAACATCTGGGCTAGGTGTGCTAGAGTAATGGAACCAGTCAATAACATGTAGACCCCACAACACCTCTTAGCCTCTTCCAAAGAACCCTTCCTAGTCCTTACTAGCCACTTACTGTCTTTATAGTACGTTCAGGGAGTCCCTCTCTCCTGAAGCCAGGTCTTCCAGAGTGTCTTAGGAAGGCTGTTGTCCCTGAGGGGGAATGCATTGCTCAGAAGCACCAGGTACTAGGTGATTCAGAGGATCCTGACTCCTTAATAAGGGATGATTGGGGCAAGTAAAAACATCTTAAATCTATTAAGAATAACAAAGTATTCTGAAGGGGAAGTGCAGAATGTAGAAACTGAGGTGTAATGGCTGGGAAACGGAAGGAAGGGCTGTCTCCATCTTGCCCAATCATCATATCTCCTGAACAAGCAGCTCACACTTGGGAGTTTTTCCTTCCTGCTATTCTTTTCTGCTCGCTTCTTGCTTCCTTAACTCTTTGCTGTCTTTTCCCTTCCTTGTTTTTAACCTCTTCTTTCCCTGCCTCCCCTGTCTTCCCTCACCCTCTCCATCTCTTCTCTGCTTTTCCTTCTTCCTCCAGAAGGAATGAAGAGCATGCTTGCTGTTCTCCCAGACTGAGCCATTTGCCCTCTTCTGTCCTCAGCCCTCCTCTTGGAAGTCTTCCAGAGGAGAGGTGGGAAGAAGGCAAACAGCAGTTTCTTCTTGGTGACCCAGAAGAACCCTGTTTCCCCAGGTAATCAGCTTTTTCCCTCTCCACTTTCTTTACATTCTTCAAATTTGGGGGATTTACTGACTCATCTCTATTAGCCTTCTATGTTGGGAAGGAGGGATTGTGGATTCTGATCAGAATAGGGGCTACCATAACTCCTTTGGTCTCTCTAGCCAACCCTGTACTCCTCTGAGTAGAGGTCAAAAAGAAACATCACAGTTGTAAAAATACTGTGCACAGTCACCCCATTCATCAATACATGGTACAAAGATCAGTGAAAAACATGTTTGGGGAAAGGGGGAAGAGAACAAAGGAAAGGGCATAGCCAATAAGGACCAGGCAAATTTGAAGCAATTTCGTATGTGTTATATTCTGTAAGTAGAAGGTCCTTGGTTCTGATTTCTCTGCATTACTCCATGTTATCTCCACGGATTAGGCTTGAAGAGGTCAAAGGACTGGGGGAGGAGGGGAGGCTATGGTGGGACTTCTCATGAACCTCAGCTGTGCTCCTTCTCAATCATGGCTGTAACAAAGCCTGTGCAATGTTAGCAAATGTCTGTTGCAGGTATGAATGAAACTTCTGGGTCCCAGGTTCCCTTCCTGATGCCTTTATGCCAACTTCAACCTTCATAGAAGAGTTTCCTCCAACCTTCTGCCCTGGAGCTCTCTGGGCTCCAATCTCTCCCTCCAAATCCCTAACTTTGCAAACTACAATTTGCAAGGAGTATTCCTATAGATAACCTAAGTACTTTTCCTGCCTGGTTGGGTCAGAAGCTATGTTCATAGGAAGCACAAGGAAAGGGCATATACTAGAAGCCAGGTGGGATTAAGGCCACTTTGGAAATCTTCTGATGGGTGGGTAAGAGATTGAGCATGGGAGGACCCAGTGGAACCCTAATGGGCTTGAGCTCCCTCCTTCTACAAGTGTTCTCTTTAGCCCAGGTTCAGTATAACTCAGAGACTCCTAGTATCATTCTGTGACTCCTAGTATCGTTTAGAATTCTAGGAAGCTGAGCAGATATCTCCTATGCCTCTTCAAAACTTGCACCCACAATATATGTAGTCATGAACTGAAGTGATAACTTGGTTTCTCTCCTTACTGGGTTAGTCTTAAAAGTCTTGTACCTGCTGAACATTTTTGAAAGGAATATAGTGTGGCCCCAGTGCTTTGAAGCTCTCTGGGAGGGTTCAGTGTGTAGAAGCTCTCTGGGTTGTGCTGTTCCCAGCCTGAGCACTAAAAGCTGAACGTACCACTACCTACTGGACTGAACTCTGGTTTTCCTCCATTCCCATACCTTCCCTTGCACATACTTCATATAGCAGCACCATGGATTCTACCAGTCCCACCAACCAAAAAATGTCAATGTGTGTGTATCTATCTCCCTCCCACCCCCACCCCTTTCTCTTCCCAAAACTTTCCTTCCCATTTACTTTCTGCCCAGGATGACAGGCAAGACTAACCTTCCCCAAAGGGAAATTAACCACTAGTTTCTCAGGGCTGGCCCAGCCTAACTTGAAATGGAAGAGACTTCAGAGTAGGGTAAAAGGGAAACTAGCAGGGCTAGGTTATTTCTCTATTTAAACATTAATAATGTGCCAAAATATATGATGAAAAATGCCAAGCAAGAGAAATTACTGCCATACTGAAAGGGCATGTATTCGCTCTTGAACAAGGGGCTGCAATTTTAGGGGAAAGAAATATGAGATGGTTGGAAAGGGGGCTCCTTTGTGTAATTGAATTCCATCACTTGTACCTAAATTGTATCCCTAAGCCATCTGGGACTTCATTTTGCCCCTGGTTTCCAAATTTTGTTTTTTCATGTGTAGCTTACAAGAGACTGGGTGATATCCATTATCACTGGGGCTAGAATCACAAAATATGTTAAAGCTAAAAGGGAATTTAGATTGACTAGTCTGGCTTTATAAGTTAGGAAACAGTTCTGGAGAAGTTTAGTAATGTATTCAAGGTCACTCAGAAAAACTAATGGTAGAGCTGGGCAATAACTTGGGTCCCCTGACTCTCATCCTGTGTTCTTCTGTATCACTTCCCAGGACTAGATTTTCCCCAGAAAATCCCTGGCCAAAAATATTTCATTCAGCAAACTCCTAGCTTTTTGACAAAGGTAAAATAAATCAAACATCTCTCTTCAAACCCCATCTTCAGACAGCAATTTTCACTGTTCTACTAAGCTTCTAAATGTTTCCGTTGAGCAGACTTCATTAAGCATCATGAATGTGCAGAGCATTGTGCTTAGTGGCTGGGGGGCAGATGGGGGATATACAAAGTTCTGATAGTACAGGGCCCCTCCCTGCACATGTGGAATTCAGGCTGAAGTATGATACATAACAACCACAGGATAAAGCAATCCTGTGTATCACTGGAGTTGCAACCTGGTCCGAGTTCCCAGGGAAGGATGTAAGGGATGGTGGTGACCACCTGAGATAGGGGGGTTAGCAGAGGATTTGGGGAGGCTTTTTGTAGAAGGTGACATTTTACTGGGCTTTGAAGGACACTTAGGAATTCAGCAGGTCTAAAGGAGTGTGGAAGTGGGGAGAATATGACAAACATAAGGAACTATGGGAACAAAGATCCCCAGACAGTCAAGTATAGGATACAGCAAGCAACCAGTTTGACTGGAGCATGGTATATGTAGAGGGGAATAAGCTAGAAAAGGTAGAATGACACCTTAGATGAAGGCAAGAAGGAAGCCTTCGAACAATTCTGAATAGGAATGACGTTACTAGATTAGTACCGAATGAAGACACCTGATAGTGGCGTAAAGGATAACTTGAAGGAAAAGAGTTAAAGGCAGAAGAACATGTTAACATATGTAGGCAGGTAATCATAAGGGCCTAAGCTAGGTTAGTAGCAGTGGAACTAGAGAAGAAGAATGCAGGTGATGCTACAGAAGAGAATTACTTGGTAATTGATGGCCTGTGAGAGGTGAGGAAGAGGTAAAAAAAAAAAAAATTAGAAAGATGGTGACAAAACTTACAGGAGAAAGAATGGGTTTTAGTGGAAAGAAGTTTTGGTGAGTTTGTTTTGGAGGTGGGTTTTTTTTAAAGCATGTGGAATTAGTTTGTGCTTGAAGATATCTATGTGGGACTCAAGAGAAGGGTCAGGGCTTGAAACATATCTGGGACTCATCTACAAGATAAGGACCACATTGTAAGCATTGGAGAAAAGAGATGTGCAAGGGGAGGCAGTGTAGCAGGGAGAAGGGGACCAAGTATAGAATATTGAGAAATACTTCCTTAAAGGGTCAGGAAGGAGAGAGAGAAATGGAGCCTTCCAACTGAAATGCTATGATTCTGAGCCATTAGAGATAATAATCAGAACAGTGTAATGTCTAAGAAGCAAGGGAAGAAAAAACATCTAGGAGGGACTGGGTAGTAGCCTGAAAAAGTCAAGGTATAGAAGTACTGTCGTGATAGAAATTAAGGTAAACTGAGGCAGTAAAGTTCTAAGCATGTTCCCTTTATTAGAAAGGTGGGCATTTGCCAATAAAAGGGATTAGTGGACCCTCAATAGCCAAAGACCTCAAGTTGGGGACAGTAGGATCTTTTATAGGAATTAACAAAGTGACAGCAAAATCTCTGAGCAGCGCAGGTGTGTCTTTTGATTGACCAGATATGTCAGTGAGGAGGCGGGATAAATGGCTCTGCACTGTTAACATCACTGGGAGATGAGAGCAGTTCTCGGGATGACAGTCTGTGAGGATGGGAGTTGCTATTACAATTGTGATTGATGAGCTTGACCTTTATGATTCAGGTTTCTCCAGAAAGTATGGGGGGAGAGAGGAGGTGAAGTTACTGGAATGTAGGTACAAGACTTGGAAACAGAATCAGTACTCGAGCGACCTGAGGTTACCTCAGTATATTTGCAAGGGCAAGAGATTTAGACTCATTGGGAAAGAAAATATTACATCTATGCTGACTTGATTAAGTTTTAACAAATAGAATCAGAAATCAATTTTCAGTTTCACAAGACTAAGAAAGGCCTTCAGGTTTGACATTAAGTCATTGACAACCTTTGAAAGACCACTTGGAATTGAGTTGTGTGGGGCATAAAAAAAACATAAGAGGTTGAGGAGGAATGGTTCCAATCAAAACATTAGATAGAAACGGCTTTTTTTTTTGGAGGGGAGAAGGCAGGGTAATTGGGGTTAAGTGACTTGCCCAAGGTCACACGGCTAGTATTAAGTGTCTGAGGCTAAATTTGAACTCAGGTCCTCCTGACCCCAGGGCTGGTGTTCTATTCACCACACCACCTAGCTGCCCCTATAAAGAACTTTTTGATGAAGATTGGTAATAAACCAGAAGAATGCCCCAATGGAGGAGTTAAGTAAAGAAGCTTACAATGGCACAGGATAAGAAGACTATTATGATGAATTATAAGAATCCTTTATAATCTGGGTTAGTGGAAGGAGTTGCACAAAGAAGTAAAATCATAGATCCCCCAGAATATTGGCAGTGAAAGGAAAGAGACAAATGGGGGCGATAGTTGAATTTGCAAGAAAGGTTAAGGAAAGATTTGGAGGAGGGGAACTAGAAAGACCTGAACATGTTTATAGTCTCTTGAGAACGAAGCAGTGGAGATAGAGGGTGTCTGTGTGTTGGGACAAGGGAGTTGGTTCAATTATTAGAGCAAGGTCCAGGAAGAAGCTGGGATAGAGAAGTACAAGAAATGGGGGAAAGGGATCAAGGTCACAACTAAAAAGACCAGCCTTTGCAAGTAGTTGGGGATACAATTTCTCTGAAATAGGATATACTGATTCCATTCAACAAATGAGAGGTCCCTTTGGACGGCCTCTGTCTTCCCATTGAAGTAGGAGACTTACTTGCTTTTGAAAGGTCTGATGGTTTGAGAAAAAAATCTTAGAATGTTCACAGTGGGGCATATGATGTTAAGAAGTAGTAAAATGAACTGATGAGTTTTTCCTCTGCCCTCAGCCCTTGCCCTCCATTTTATGGAAGGTGATAATGAACAGTGAAGGTGCCTGAAGACGCTGAATCCATCATTCTGTCAGCAGCAGATGAGAGGAAATTAAAATCGGCTGAATGTACACTTGCATCTTCACCATGCCTTCCCATCCCATAACACTGTATGCCTCCAACCTCTATATTTCCCAGTCTTGCACCTGATTCTGGACCACCTGTCTGAACACAACACCTTCCCTTAACTCTTTTCCAGATTAAAAAAAAATTATTTTTCTAACAAATAAAAAACAGTTAAAATGGAATCTCTGAACCACCTGCATAAGCAGATGTGTTCTGGGCCTAGGAAGGTATTTTGTTGGAGGTGGGGAAATAGGCATCCCCTTTGTCAGAGACAGGGCAACACCTTTCTACCAACCTTCTGCTCTGACTTCAGAGTCCCAACAGAATCTCACTCCTGATTCATAAAGTCATGCAAGGTGAGGGTGGAATAGAGTAGGGAGTGGGGAAAGAAAATGGGGGGTTATAGTTTGGCACTTACCCTAGTGGTTTTCCCGGATCTTTCAGGCAATGGAAAAGCCAATAGTGGACAACTTTGGTTCTTTTACATACATTGCCAGCTGCTACTGCAGTCACAGGTCACAGGAACTGCCTTGGGAAGAGAGCTCGGTTTAATTCTCAGAGCAAACCCCCTAAGTCTTGAGCTACTTAGGGGAAGGGTTACATCCTGTTCCATTAGTCATGGGGAAGAGCAAAACCTATCTCTTTGCAGCCATGAATTGGAGGGAGGGTAAGAAACGACATAGCAAAGACTGTATAAAATCCTTTCTGCCCTGCCCAGAATGGGGTAGCAAAGAAGAGATTAATAATAAAGGGAGAAAATTAGCTTCCTCCCACATTGAAAGGACAAAACCTCAAATCTTCAACCCTTCCTTTCTTCCCTTCTCCCCCCATCTTGATGGTGGTTCAGTCTAACTAGGATTTTTGTTGTTGTTGGGTTATTTTGTTTTTTTGCTTTTTGGAGGGGTGAAAGGGCAATTGGGGTCAAGTGACTTGCCTAAGGTCACACAGCTAGTAAGTGTTAAGTGTCTGAGGCTGGATTTGAACTCGGGTCCTCCTGATTCCAGGGCTGGTGCTCTATTTACTATGCCACCTAGCTGCCCCCTAACCTAGGTTTGGGACCAGAATCTTCCTACCCCTGGAAGGCCCTGGAGCAAGAATAATCAAGTGCCTCCTGGTTACATCATAATGAGTGAACTGTGATGTCACTACAGCTTGTGCCCCCCCCCCCCCCTTTCCCATCTAGGTATTGTAAGTAAAGTCTGATATGCTGAAGGATAAACTGAACATGAGGAACAGAGACTCAAGGAGAGGTGAGTGGGGATTGCCCCATGATACCCTACCCTCCTGGGCTCTACACTCCAGCTTTTCCACCCCTGTCCACCCACTTCCACCCCACCCCCCATATTGCTTAATTCCTTCAAGCTTCTTTAGTGCATCTTCTGCTTCCCCAGTCCTCCATTCTAAAAATTATGAGTAGTTTCTCCAGCTTCCACTAGCTCTGTCCCTTCATGCAATCAAAAAGAGCATACCTGTGGTCAATAGAATGACGAAACTAATGTGCAGAGTGCCTGAGGAAAAAAACCTGAAGGAACCTCAGAGAATTGGTCAAGGTGAGGGTGCCAGAAAAATTTGCTTTGCTTCCATACTCATTTCTACCCACAGGAAAAGTGGTTTTGTTTTGCTAGAGAAGGCCTTTACTGCTTCAGTCAATCCCGTCTTTCTCGTGCTCCCACTTTCTTCTCTCCTATGGGAAATAATTTTTTAAAAAATAAAGGGAGCTTCTGTACTCCTGGGTTTTTCTCTCCTCCCCTTTGTGGACTCTTTCAAATCTAGCCTCAGACACTAGCTGTGTGAACCTGAGCAAGTCACTTAGTCATTTGCCCGGAGAATGAAATGGCAGACCACTCCAGTATCTTTGCCAAGAAAACCTCAAACGGGGTCGAGAAGAATCAGAAGATTGGGCAACAACTCCCTTACCACCTCAGCCCTCCTTGGTCTTTCCAGAGCTAGCCCTTCTACCTCTAGGTTCAGTCTTTATGAAGTAACCCACCCCGCAAACTTTGCTGCCCTAGGGTGATTCCCTTAATCTCCCCAGGGCTAATTAGGGGCTGTGGGAAATCCCCACAATCTGTTTCTTTTCCTCCTCCTAGTCTGGTTTTATAGCCACAGTGGCACATCTGCTGGTCAATCCTATCCTCTAGGACCTCAGTGGTTCTCAACCTGTGGGTTATGTTCAATTTGTAACAATGAAAATACATCCTGCATATCAATTATTTACACTACGATTCGTAACAGTAGCAAAATTATAGTTATGAAGTAGCAATGAAAATAATTTTATGGTTGGGGGTCACCACAACATGAGGAACTGTATTAAAGGGTCACGGCATTAGGAAGGTTGAGAGCCACTGCGTCTAGGTTCTAATTTAAAGCATCTAGCCAAGCCTTTCATTTTTTTGCAGATAAGAAAACTGAGGCCCAGAGTGATTTGTTCAAGGTCTTCTGACTACAAATCCAGTGGCCTTTTCCATGCTTTACTGGAACTTGAGGATTGTAAACTACTGAGACTCTTAAATTTACCAGATACAAACATAAGCCTGCATAACTTTGACAAATGTCTCTGGGCTTCCCTCCTGATTGAAAGTGATATCATCCAGGGCTCTAACCTGAGGGGTGGAAAGTTTCTAGGCCTTTGTTGTGGATTCACTTTGTGAGGCTATGTCTCTAAAAGATAACGTTACCAAATTTTAATTTGAAGGATGCCTACACAATATATACTTACTGGTGGGCAAGAGGGGGAGAGGGGATCATGATTACATACAGTTGTATTTCAAGATTCTGAAATAGGACTCGTGGCCAAAAAACAGGCCTAACCCCCAATGCTTTTGAACAGTTCCCTACAATCAGGATATCTAAAAACCAAAAGACCTCTAGAACCTGAAGTAGACCAGTAGAGCCTAAAATAGAAGCTGGAGGTCTCCCTTATGAAGGAAGAACTGAGGCCTGTGTATTGAATAAAAAGCATTTCACCTCCCTGAGGCTATTTTCTACCCTTTAAAACATAATTACCTTTACTAACTACTTAGCAAGGTGGTTATAAGGAAAATTCTATAGAAATGAGAATGAAGTGTATGGTGAAGAGGACCCAAATGGCAAGAGATTAAAAAAATGATACAAGAAAAGGTGTTATGTAATTTAGTCAGAGCAAAGGGGGTGGCTGAGTTTTCTGGGCTTGTGGAGTCAATCAACAAGCATTTATTAAGCACCTGCTATTCGGCACTGTACTAAACACTGGGGATACAAATAAAGCAAAAACCAGGCCCTGCTCTCAAGGAGTTCACAGCCCAACTGTGAGGGTTTTGGGGAGGGGATGCAAGGAGAGGGAGCACGAGCAAATACATTATACTTAGGACAAATTGGAGATAATCAGAGGAAAAGTACTAGTTGATTAAAAAATAGTCTGGGGTGGTGGCTAGGTGGCCCTGGAGTCAGGAGGACCTGAGTTCAAATGTGACCTCAGACACTGAAGACTTACTAGCCGTGTGACCTTGGGCAAGTCACTTAATCCCAATTGCCCTGCCCTTCCCCCCTCCAAAAAGCAAACAATAATATTAATCCGGAAAGGCTTCTTGGAGAACACTGGATTTTAGTTGGGACTGTGTCTGGGAAGAAGATTGTTTTAGAATAAACTGAAAGCCCAGCAAGTGATACCGCATGACCTCGCAGATCTATAGCAAAGGTTGCCAAACTTAATTTGGTTTTCCACCCCCTTTAAAAAAAAATTATCACACCCCCAGCTACTTTATGTAGCCCTTTAACTTTTTTTAAAAAATTTACGTCATTTCCAAAAAGTACACGTTTTTAAAGCTGACACAGCTTAAATTGAATAATTTATTGTAAATTTGCGGGGTTTTTCCTGCATTGAAATTTTGATGACAGCCATATTGTGTCATGTAACGGAACAGCATCATATTGTAAATAAGTCATTACAGGAACATATTCCCGCCCAGGCATGCTGGACTTCCCAACAACGCATGCACAGTTCCCTGCCAACATTTGCTTGCTAAGATCTGTCAGCAGGCTTGACCACTAATTGGTTATAACTTGCATTCTCTGTGTTTATCGTCATCACTACGACTTTAACTGTTACAGGACAGATGAAACAAATACTAAGGGTTTTTCAAAATTTTCTTCTTTCCTTATGCTTCCCCCCCTTATTTTTATTCAATCTCCCCCATTGCACCCAGGCTACTACCTCCCCCCATAATTATAGCGCCCCCAGGGGGTGGGCATCACCCACTTTGGGAACCTCAGCTAGAAGGCAGCCCTGGGCAGGCAGGAGGGTCGGAGTTCAAGTCTTTCCCCTAACACATACCAACTGCATCACTTAACATTCTCGTGTCCCCAAGCAACCCTAAGACTATATAGGGTACTAAGGTACCTATCATATCAGTAGAGGAAGTTCCTGAACCCTAGCTCCCGACCCCTGAGGAGTGCCAGGCTCTCTACTTCTCGTTCACGGGTCACGTACGGGCAAAGCCAGACCAAAGGCTCCGTGGTTTCTACCTTCTTAGGGTCGCTAGGTGGCACAGTGGATAGAGCTCCTGACTTGGAGTCAGGAAGAGACTCATCTTCTTGAATTCGAATCTAGCCTCAGACACGTACTAGCTACGTGACCCTGGGCAAGTCACTGTGTGCCTTACTTTCCTCATCTGTAAAATGAGCGGGAGAAGAAAATGGCAAAACTACTTCAGTATCTTTGGGGTCACGAAGAGTCTGAAACGACTAAACAGCTAAAACGGAACAGGTCTAACAAAGACACAAATCTTTCTCTTGCTCTTGAGTTAAGGAGCCGCCCTCTCAGCGTCTTTCCCAGCTTGTGGGTCTCTAGGGCGGAGTTTAGTCGGGTGCTTTTTTCGTGATTTGTAAGTAATCTGGCTAATAGCTACGAGCTCCGAGTCTGGGCTCAGAAAACCACGTGGGTAGCGGGAGGCAGGGTTATGGAAATCCTCTGGCCCGGGGCCCTAGGGGCGCCCTCGGGAAGCCCACGGCGTGGGTGGGGATGGGGAAGGCCACGCTCTGGCACCTCGGACGTAGCCTAGTAAGCGGCCTCAGGGTTGCAGGGGCTCATCTCCCAGCACCCGGGGCTCGAGGGACTTCTTCCCGGAGTCACACGCAACCAACAGCCCGCCCCGGCGGAGCCCCACACAGCCAATAGAGGGCCGAGCAGAGCTCCGAGTCCCCAATGGCGCCTCCCAGCCTGTTTTCCTCGCTGCCTCTAGTCCAGCCCCGCCAATCGAGGCTCGCGACCTGCCCCCGCCCGACTTGGCCCCGACGCCCCGCTCCGCCCTCCGCCCTCCCCCCCCTTAGTCCCGCCCCACCCCCAACCCCGCTGCTTCGGCCGGGCTCGGCTGGCAGGACCAGCGCAATCCGGGAAGCGACCCCGGCCCAGCCCGGCTCTGTCCCGCCTGGCCCTCTGCTGGCAGGCCCCGTGCTGGCAGGCCCCGTGCTGGCCCCAGGCAGTGGGCCGGTCACTCTGGAGGCTCTCTGGATCCTGTTCCCTCCCTTTCCTCCCGGTCCATGGTCCGAGGCTGGGATCCGCCGCCGGGGCCGGAGCGCGGTGAGTGACCCCCGAGTGCGGGACCTCCCCCCACCCAGTCCCAAGGCGAGGCGAAGGGAACCCCGAAGCTGGGAGCTCCGCGGCCGTTTGCTGCTTGGGGTGACCGGGGGCTGTGCCGGCAGGGAGGCAGGGCCCCGCTGCTCAGGGCGACAGGAGGATCGAGACCCGCTGACCCTGATCCGCCGCCCTCAGGGCTGCAACTTTCCTTACCGTTCGTTCAGCGCTTTTTTGGCCCTACTGGAAAATGAAGGGGAAGGTAAACTCCCCGCCCGAGCCCCACAGCCCGAAACCCCGGGCTGGGGGCGGGCGGCTCAAGCTGCCCCCTCTCTTTTTCTCTCCTGCACAAACACCTCCACCTGGCCCGCCTCCCGGGAGCTGGGGCCGTGCCGCTGGGAGTGGGAGTGGGAGGGATGGAGGGAACCGGAGGCATCCCATCCAGAGTCCTTACAGCTCCACGCCCAAAAAGCCAGTGTGCGCTTTAAGTTTTCCCGGACTGCAAAGGGGCCCCGCCGCTCCCTGCCCCAGGTAGGCCACTTGTAGTCCCAGGATCCCGAGATCACCTTCCCACCCCTCACTGGAGTAAAAACACCCTTCCGAGCCTGGCTGGGGTTTGGCCCATTCTCCTTCCCACCAAATTCGACCTAGGCACAGCCCCCTTTTGCCATGTTCAAATCCTGTTGGTTCCCCTCTCCACCCTTCATCCCCACCCCTATAAGCTTATCTCTAAGTCGATGCCACCATTTCCTCTGCTCAGTCTGGAAAGTGTAAATTCTTGGGGCCATAAAATCCCATCGTCAAGAAATTACCCCAGACTGTGCTACTGCTCGCTGAAACTTTGGGGTCTTTGTTGTTCAGTCACCTCCGACTCCATGCCCTCATTTCGGGTTTTCTTGGCAAAGATACTGAAGTGGTTCGCCTTTCCCTCCTCCAGTGTGTTCCCATATTGCAGATGAGGAGCTGTGGCAAATAGAGGTTAAGTGACTTGCCCAGGGTCACACAGCTAGTACGAGTCTGAGTTGGCATTTAAATTCAGATCTTCTTGGCTCCAGGCCCATAGCTCTGTCCATCTTACTGGCCAAAGCTGAGGATCTTTGGCAGGATTCTAATGATTTACCCACCTTCCACACTACAACTCTAGGCTCTGGCTCGAAATGGATACCAGATTCCCTCCCTCCTCGTGGCAAGAAAATCTGGGCTGAACTCCTTAAATCAGCCTGCTCTCCTGGGCAGTCTAACTAGTTCCTCCCACCCCCACCCCTTCTCCCTAACCTCCGCAAGTTTTGTCTCTTGGGCTTTCTATTTCTATGCTTAGGTGAAAGGAATGCCCCAGGGAAAGCAAGAGAAAGTAGGAATCGGAATTGATTGTTTTATCCGGTACTTGGAAAGGTTTGGAAGTGTGTGTACTTGAAGGGTGGAGGGAGAGAGCTTTAAAAAAAAACAACAACCATTTGTTGAGGATGCAATTGAAACTTTCTAATCATACCCATAACTTCAACTCAAAAGTGGACCTAGAAATCCTCGTAGTGCCTTCCATTCTGCTTTTTGTTTGTTGGTAGGACCTACTCGAAGTATTATTTTATGTTTTTCATGAATCAGCCCCTGGATGTGGTTAGTGGTTTTTCTCCCCTTTCCAAACCAAATTCTTCTAGGGAGGAATGCATTTTTCAAGCTAGGATCTCTGTAGTACTCATGGTGGGTTTCAGTTTCTAGGCGAAAGGATTCCAGAGGACTTTTGTGACCATATTAGCAGTAATCTCATCCCTTTGCCACAACTACCCCCTGGCCAAACATTAGGGGTGAGCTTCGGAAAGAGGTGGGATCCTCTGTTCTGGGGTTAATAATCATAATCCTCACATTTACATGGTACTTTCAAATTTGCAAAGCAATCTTAAATGTATTATGGAATTTGATTTTTATAATAATATGGCCTGTTGTCTTCCCCTGGGGTCTTACCGCTAATAAAGTGCCTGAGGCATGCTTCAGAATTAAGTCTTCTTGACTTCTGGTCAGGCAACCTAACCCATAAATCATGCTTTTTTATACCATAACCAGCAAGGGTACCTGACCCTGAGAGATTTGGGTCTTCTACCCTTAAAACATATCTCAGCTTTGCCTTTTTACCCTTCCTTTTCCCAATACGTGTTCCTTGTCTCTAAATCACCCAACAAAACTGAGAAAATGAAGGGAGAATATAGGAAAACTATTTCCACCTAATCTTCCTAGTCTTCCTCTTACACTATCTTCAGAATTCATTAGCCATTTTCCTCATTTGTCTTATCATGGGATCATAGGAAAGTAGATTCTAAACTGGAAGGGACTTCAAAGGCCATTTGTCAACAATTCTTTCCTCCCAACCCACATTTTATAGGTGAGAAAACTAAGGCCCATACATACAGTGAGTATCAGAGGCAGATTTTGAATCCAGGTCTTTTGACTCCAGACCAGTGCAAATCCAGCTGTATGACCTGACCCTCAGTGATACTCTAGAGTGTGCTAGGAGTTGCAGTGGATTATTCCTGAATTTACTCAATAATTGTGAAAAACCTGGCAACATATATGTTTCCAAGCTCCCCATCTAACCTTCTGAAACAAGGAGACCCAGGGTCTTCTTGACCTTCTTAGCTCATTAAGTCAAGTGTCATTTGCATTGATAAATTATTGCTCACCTCAGAACAGTAGCATTCTAGACTGGGAAGTATTTTGTCCTAGAGAGAGGGGAGGGAGCGATCTACTCCGAGGTAAAACACTACCATCTTCTATTTATTTTACAGTTTACCAAGCACTTTCACACTCATTCTCTCATCTGTTCATTAAAACAACCCTCTGATGTAGGTAAGGGAAATATTACTCCCACTTTATGTATAAGGAAGAGATAAAATGACTCAGCCAACATCACAGGGCTAATAAGCGGCAAGATAAAGCAGGGTGTGTCGCTCAGAGCCAGAGTTCTTGCCACTATTCCTAGTCTCAAGTAAGAGGGATGGTCAGTACAGTCACAGAAGCACATAGCAGCAAGGCTGTTGGGATCCGGGGCTGTAATTCAGTATATTGACGTGTTCAGGAGCATTAGCAGAGTTTATGAGAAGGAGGAGTCTTCAAGGACTGTCCACGTATTGGGTTTCTCATTTGTTCTTCCCCATCCTCACCCTTGTGCCTGGGAGATGCTTTGCAGCGGTTCTCAACCTGTGGATTATGTTCAATTTGTAACAATGAAAATGCATCCTGCATCTCAGATGTTTACATTACGATTCATAACAGTAGCAAAATTACAGTTATGAAGTAGCAATGAAAATAATGTTATGGTTGGGGGTCACCACAACATGAGGAACTGTATTAAAGGGTCACGGCATTAGGAAGGTTGAGAACCACTGCTTTAGAGAGAACGCCTAATTTAGGCAGAACTACTGAAAGAGCTGCTCTGTAACCCAGAGTCTCTGCCAACCTCTGTCTTCAGAGGACCACTGAGCAGAAAAGATGAAAGCAACCCTTCTTCGCTGTGTTGTGTAGGAGTGTGTTAAGCCCCCTGGGATCCCTAGGGAGTGGCTGAGCAGCTGGTGGAAACAAAGGCAGGAGGAGGGGGGTGGGCTTGGGGAAGGGGTTAACCTTTGTTCAGAGGCTGATGTAGTGGTGGAGAGAATCCTCCCTCCCTTCTCCACCCCCATGTGACCTATGTGTATGTATGTCCCCGGTAGGAGTGAACCATCCCAAAAACCTGACTTGCTTCTTCTCTTTTTTTTGCCTGAGAAGAGCAAAAAGTGAAGCCACCAGGTCTGGGCTTAAGAAGGTACTGTTTTGTTTGTCTTACCTAAGCTGCAAACATGGAGGGTACTCCCTTCCCCTTCTCATAGGATCCCCACTCCCAAATCACAAAGGGATCACAGTAGGGATTTGGGGGAGGGGGAGGAGTCCAAGGCAGTAGCTCCTTCCCTGCCTGGGAAGCAAGGACCCATTGTATAGCTAGCACCTTCTTGTAAGTTATCATTAAAACTATAGGAAGGGAGAAGAAAAATAGACTTCTCTGTCCTTGTTAAAGCTTCCCACATCCTAGTGAAGGATTTGTGACAAACATAAATATTAAAGTTCCTATTTACTTTTTTGGAGGGCAAGGCAGTTGGGGGTTAAGTGACTTGCCCAAGGTCATACAGCTAGTAAGTGTTAAGTGTCTGAGGTCAAATTTGAACTCAAATCCTGATTCCAGGACCAGTGTGCTATTTACCACACCACTCAGTTGCCAGGCTCCTATTTCTTTTAAAAGAGACCTTGACTATTTATCTCCCACTAAAGTTGATGGTTGAGGGTATAGGACTCCTAGAGGGAATTGGAATTGGGACAAGATAGGATATATAAAGGTATACAACCTGGTCATCTCCTCCCCTCATTTCCACACAGATTTTGATGATGACAGAAGCCAGGGAAGATGGGAGGAAGATAAGAAAGCCTAGAGGTTAAATTATTTCTCTTGTTGTTACAGCCATCTCAGAAGGGCACAAGTCAGAACTCGCCATGCCCCCCAACAAAGAGGCTAACAGTTTTGCCAGCCCTCCCGCAGGGCTCATCTGCCTCCCTCCTATCTCAGAGGAGTTGCAGCTCGTATGGACCCAGGCTGCCCAGACCAGTGAGCTAGATGGCAATGAGCACTTGTTACGGACTTTCAGTTACTTTCCCTACCCCAGCCTAGCAGACATTGCTCTGCTCTGCCTTCGATATGGACTGCAGATGGAGAAAGTTAAGACCTGGTTTATGGCCCAGCGCCTTCGCTGTGGCATCAGCTGGTCATCAGAAGAGATTGAGGAGACTCGGGCTCGGGTTGTCTACAACCGGGACCAACTTCACTTCAAATCCCTTCTTTCTCTTACTCATCATGCAGGGCGACCCCCTGAGGATGTTCCATCCACCCCAGTGCCACCCCTAGACTCAGCTGGCACCCACATTGGCCCTCTGACACTTGGTGAGTCCCCTGTGGTGAAACGATTAAAGATGGAGCCTGAAGAGTCCTCATTGCCCTTTAGTCACCACAAGGCCAAGGAACCCCTGGTTGCACCTGGCAGTGGAGCCTTCCCACATCAACCTGGTTTCTGGCAGGAACTGCCAAGTGGTCTCACCAAAGACTTGGTAAGCAAAGGTCCTAACCATCAGCCACATGGCCTAGGAACTACTACCTGGGATCACTCTACTGGCTTCCATCTGTCCCACACTCGGGACAGACCCTCCCCTATTGCATTACTTGCCAATAGCTGCAAGCAAGAGCCAGCATCCATCCTGCCTCTTTCCTCTACCTCTTCTTCCTCTTTCCGAGTAATGGCTAATGGAGCCCCTGCCTCCGCTAAACCCCTTCAGTCACTGGGATGTGTTCCTCAGCCACCTTCCCCCAGTGAACAGGCACTACCTCCCCATTTGGAGCCAGCTTGGCCCCAGGGTCTAAGACATAGCCCAGGACCAGGCAGAGGTGCTTCAGCAGAATACTACTTCCCAGATATGCAGCACCAGCGGAAGACCAAGCGCAAGACCAAAGAGCAGCTGGCCATTCTGAAATCCTTCTTTTTACAGTGTCAGTGGGCCCGGCGTGAGGATTACTATAAACTGGAACAAATCACTGGCCTACCTAGGCCTGAGATTATCCAGTGGTTTGGCGACACCCGCTATGCCCTCAAGCATGGACAGTTGAAGTGGTTTCGGGATAATGCAGTGCCTGGTCCCCAGAGTTACCAGGAACCAGCTACCCCTACTCCACAACCCCTCTCCCAGCCCTTGCAAGAATGGGCTGAGATGCCACCACCACCCCTTCCTCCCCCTCCCCCAGACACAAGTCCCCTGGAACGGTACTGGACAGTTCACCAGCAGTTACGAGAAGATGACCTCCCTCAACTGAGTCTGGAGTCAGGGCTGAGCACCCAGCAAGTATTAGACTGGTTCTACTCTCATACACCTGAGCCAGCAGAGGTAGTAGTCTGTCTGGATGAAGAGGATGAAGAAGAAGAAGACCTTCCAGAAGAGGATGGGGGTGAGGAGGAAGAGGAAGAAGAAGAGGAAGAGGAGGAAGTGATCATACAGGATTGAGTGGGGAATTGGGGAGGGGGGGCAGGTTGTTATTAGAAGATGAACCAACTTAGTGACTGTTTAAACAAACCAAAAAAACCCACATTTTTCCTACCTTGTTGGCAAAGAACTGAAAGGCTGTGTATTTGGTCAGGGGAAAGTAGGGACATAGACACAAAGTGAGGGTCTTGGAGTGGAGGGTGGAGGACAGGAGACCTGAAATATGGGTCTTCTGTCCCTTCTCAACCCTTTTTTGAAGAGAGTGGGGAATTGGACCCAAACTACCTTGGGTTGCCACGGGAACCTAAAGCCATCTGTCTCTGTCTCCTTTCCTCCTCTCCCCTTCTCCCTTACTCCCTCCCCCCATTTTCCCTGCATTTTCCTCAGTACAGGGCCAGAGCTGCCTCAGTCTGAGTGCGCATCCGAAGCATGATGTAGGGTAGAGCCTTGGCCTGTCTCTGATTCACATATTTCCTCGTTCTCTCCACTTTAACCCAAACCTTACGCCATTCTTACTCACTTGTCCACTCCTTCACCAGCACCAAATGCCCTACTTCTAATCCTAAAATTCTATTTTTTTTAACTAACTTTAACATAACGACACTGTCCCTTATATGTCCCCTTCCTGGATCGAGCCTTGTCCACATTCTGCCCATATCATGGCAATTTTCCCTGTGAGCACAAAGTACTGCAGTAATGTAGTGGCTGATCTAGATGGAATCTGCAGGTGATAGAAAATAGAGCTAAAACTTATCCCTAAGAGAAGCAAATGGTGATGAGGTGTCCGCTGTTCAGGAGCCCAGTGGAAGTTGGTCCCAGATTTGGTTTTACAAACCAGCCCCTGGTTACGTCTCTATTCCCCATTCCCCTAGGCCAGAACTACATCAGAGACTGGCATTTCCTTTGGGGGACTGGTTTTGTCATTGGAGGAAGAATCTTTTTTTCTACCTTAAATTTATGTTGAATGTCTTGGAATAGGATTATGGCCTCTGCCCATGGAATGGTTTTCATCAGTTGGGGCTGGAAAAAAAATGTAGATCATTGGGTTGTTTCTTTTGAAGAGAAAGGAAAAGGAGAAGGACCCCAAATTGCTAGAAATGTAATAAAAAGGCAAAGGAAAAATCGTCTCTCTCTATCCTCCACTTTGCCACCCCTATAGTCTAGACTCCTGGTTTGGAGTCTTAAGGAGTAAGCTGAGATAATATTTAACATTTATGATTTACTATGTTTTTATTTTATTTTGGAGGAAGTGTGGGAGCCTGGTTGGGATAAAGGAAAAGGAAACCAGTTTCCTAAAGGAAGCAATAAACAAGCATTCTTAGAAGAAATTTAACAAACCCAATGTAGTTCTCTCTCCGCCACCAAATGGTAATATTTAAGATTTTTTAACCTTTCCAGAAGGGTAGTAGAAATAAAAGAGCATTGGCTCTTAAAAGTATCCTTTCCTTCTGCTGTTGTATAAGCTCTTTGCTACAAAAGATGCTTATAAGAGAGGTATTCAGGGATCCCACAAGGAAAAGTAGAATCCTAGTTCTGTTCCAGACACTATAGCAAATATCTTGTTCTAAAGTTTAAGTATTTTGTACACTAATCCTGAAAAATACTAAGCCTTACAGATGGAAAGGGCCTTTCAGAACATGTAGCCCAACCTCTACCTGAAGCATGTATCTCTATGACATGCCAGACACTGCATCATTCAGTTTCTATTTCCATACCCTGGTTGATAAGGAACATACTACCTCATGAGGACTCCCATTCTGGTGGGGAGGGGAGGGGGCCTGATTTGTGTGTGTGTGTTTGTTGCTTTTTGGGCAACTCTAAGGTAGCTGTTACATTAAGATGAAGTGATAAAAGTCTGACATATAATACTTTAAACAAAACAATTAGCATATACTATTTCTTTGGAGCTTCAGGTAAGTAGATAACCATATTATACCCAATAAAGATGAAGAAACAGGTTCAGAGAGAGGTTAAATGACTTGTTCATGGTCGCATAGCCTAGGGTATTGGAGAAGTTGAATCCAGAACTCCAGTACATCAGCTTTTCCACCACATCATGAAGCTTCATGGAATTTCCTCCTTGCTTCTAATGCTAATCTTTGGAACCAAAGAATAAGCCAACTGCATCATATCCTCAAGACCACAAACACGTTAGTTTTCAAGTCCAAACACCAAATCACTTCACAGGAAACCGGGCTTGATTGACTGTTTCACACATAAATGGTGTATGTGGCATCTCCCATGTATCCATAAAGTTAAACTGAATTCATCCTTTTACCATAACACTCCCTAGTTTAATACACTCAATCATCATGAGTTATGTTTTAGACTAAAGGTCATTCAGGAGGCTTAAAAATCACTAAGGAATGTTGACAGTATATTCTATCTAGAATGGGGAGATGTGGTTACTGCTTGAGATTATGACATGGTGCTATTGGCTACCCTATTACTGACAATGTACTGCTTCCCAATGGACTTTTCAGGGTCTTTTGAACAGACATAGGGAGGTATACTTACAATAATAGTGTGAATAATATTTAGTATTTGGGGGTTCAGGTTCTTCCCTGTACTTTTCCTGGATGGACTGTTCCTAAAAAACACCCCTTCTCCCAGGATAGTATATGACTGCCTATAAGCCACTTGATCTTTATGCAGTAGTAGTTATCTGATGTTTAATAATAATGAATTAGTGGTGAAGTGTCCTCTAGATAGCCCATCCACTCATGAATAACTTCTCCCCATCAAAGCTTTAAAGCAAATAACTTTTGAATTGCCTCAGTGATGGAATATATTTCTTTACCTACTCTACAACCCCAGAGCTCTTAACCATGCTTAGGGAGATGGAGAACCTTAAGAATTCTCTGCTTTAAACTGCATGATTGGTACATGAAAAAAATCAATAAATTGGGAACATAACGGCCTCCAATCCTATTTTTACAGAAAAAAAAAAACAGGAGAGGGGAATAGTCCATTTAATAGTAACTAGGCATAAAAGGGGCTACAAGTACATTGGAGATAACATGTAAACACAGGACAAAGAGGGGAAGAACTGAATCTCATGCTGAGGGCTTACTCCTGGCCATGGGAAATGCTACCCTGAACTAAGAAATGAAATAATTTTAAAGCATAGTTGGTGTTCACTATGTTTGTATGGGGGCCTGTTTATATCCTGCATTTAAATTGCATGAGATAATATTTACATATGACCTGTGGGAGGAAAATAGCCATCTTTCCAAAGCGCCCATATATAGAAGTGTCTTAGCAAAGAAAAAAAAAAAGCAAAGCAAAGAAATCTCTGAGTAGTTAACAGTGTACGTTGAAAGCAAGAAGGATTAAGGGATCTTTGTTAATACTCTGGGAACATCCTAAAGAAGATGAGCTACAACTATAGCGTGTCCCACTGGCAACATATACCGGATAGTATGGGGAGATGGGGGAGAGGCTGATCCAGGAGCAGGAAAAGGTCTGTGCTTCACTCTCCCTGACTAATCACATCTGCCTATGTTGGAGGAGAACCTGCAACAGAGAACAATACAGTGTTGTACACAAGAAAGGCAACAAAGCTCTCATGATGCAAGTTGCTAAGCATAATTTTCAGGGGAAATGTGATATTACTCTTCCAGCGTCCACCTAAGCTACTGTTTACTCTGTATGTCACAGGGAGTGGGCAAAGTCTTTAATGTCCCTGACCCTCTGGCAGGTAGGATTTTCTGCAGACTTTTTGGGGCCATCAGAAAGCTTCCTTTCTCAGTGATGCATCTTTGGCATGTCTGTTCTTGCCAAGGAAAAGAATATAGAATAAAGTGCAAGTTACCTACCTAGATTGATGTAACTGAGGTGTCTGGGGGGTGACCTGGAGCTAAGAAGAGAAAAGTTTTGTTAGAAATATTCTCAAAGGGCCAGCTAGGTGGCGCAGTGAATACAGCACTGGTCCTGGAATCAGGAGGATCTGAGTTCAAATCCAGCCTCAGACACTTAACACTTACTAGCCATGTGACTTTAGGCAAGTCATTTAACCCCACTTGCCCAGCCTTCCCCCCTCCAAAAAGCAAAAAAATATATAGATATATATATTCTCAAAGACTAAACCACGAATATTAACCTAAAGCATAGGTTTTACCATTTGTCCAATTAATGTCTTTTCCATGGAGGCCCCTCCTACTCTTCCTTGGCCTTGTGCTGCCTATTTCAGTAGATCAGACTGTCCATCCCAGGGGTGGGAAACCTTCAGTCTCCAGGCTACATGTGTCCCTTGTCTAGGTCCAAAAGTGCATCCCTTTGACTGAATCCAAACTTCACAGAACAAATCCTTTTATTAAGGGGATACTATCCTCTTGCATAAAAAGCATCATTGTAGCTACCTTCCCCAAAGGATAAAAGTTATCTTCTGGAAATACTTATCCTTTAGAAATGTGACAGGACTCAATAGAAAATGGTAAACAGCCACTATAGCAATAATAAGCCCCAGCCACTTCAGAACTTTCCCTTTAGTGTACTGATAACCCAGGTCACTGATCACAATTTATACTCAGCCATTCTAGCTAAAAGTCAGAGTTGGACACTTTCCCACCATATGTTTTGGTTCAGAGGCCCAAAGAGCGGTGGGTTATTTGTGAGTTAGCTAGGGCTCACCTGCAGGACTGGCAGCTGGAGAGCCACAGGAGTCTCTGGTCCTGATCTACCAACACTCTGGCCTGAGGGAGCAGAAAAGACAATCACCCATCAGAATTCTTAAATCCTGTGAGCCCCAATGGCAGGACAATTCTGAGCTGATGGGAAATAGAGGCATAAAGGGTTGGATTATTCTTGTTGCTTTTTATAGCCATTAGCAAATAACTAAAGGAGAGATGATGAGGTCCACATTTCTTGTGTTTAGCTGGGACCTGAGATTTTAAGTTCAATTAAGTTGAATGCTTAAAGATGAAAGAATCATTAGGAAAGATGATGAGATGGTAGTTGTCTAAGAGACACACAGATTACTTTTTGGTTTTAGAATTCACAGTCAATAAAAATTAGCCCCTTCCTAGCCTGCTGACAACGATCACCAAATACAGTTGTTTCCACTCTGCTCGCTGAGTATTCTGGCCCAACATGAAATTACCCATGTAAAAACCACCAAAAAATTAACATTTATTTTGGTCCTTTTTTAAAAATCCAGCAAGTGAAAAATGTGTTACAAAGTTGCTCATCTACCAGTGGATTGTATGTTTCTATCTTGAAGCTAAAAGGGGGTAAAGAGGTGACATATCTCAATAGTATCAGATGTCCATTCTTTTTCCCTTGACCTTAATACAAAATGTCTCAGTATCTCTCCCCACCCGCCATCACTTTCATTAGTGAGCAGAGATAAATTAGTAGTGTGACCACACCTCTTACATTGGTTGCTTGAGGTTTAGTTTGGATTCACATTTTAAACATTATGACCCATAAAATAATACTTGTTTTTTTCCTTCTTGGCTCCTATGGTTATTTGAAATAATTTCTTTCCAAAAAGATGGTTTTCCATTTAATTTTATTCCCATTAGAATGCCAACAAGCATGTTTTTAGCTGGGGAAAATGCTGGAAATATGAATTGAAATTTTAAACACTCCTTCGGGAATGTAATTAATTCCACTTACTTGAGAAGTTGGGTGTGAGACCCGTATTCCCACCAACACCATCCAGAAAAGGCCTGACAGAGGAAACCCCTGGTCCTGAAGAAGCAGAGAGAGCCCTAAAGGAGAATGGGTGAGAAAGGAGCTGTCAGTAGAGAGAATGAAATAGCAAATTTTATGAACGGGGCAGTACATATATTGTAGACCAATTTACATAGTCAAAATTACCCGTGTCAGGAAAAAAATATCCTGTGCTTTCAGTTTATGGTATTTAAAATCAGAGAGTCTAAGCAATGGCATCAAAATAGTTGTGGCTATATAGGACAGCTTTGGTGAGGAGGGGGAGTAGGGGAGCAAGCTGATAAAATTCAGTAGTGAAAACTGAGACAGCAATCTTTGCCCCTAAGGTAGGCACAATGTGGAAAGAGGAGTACCCAAAAGACCATAGACTGGAGCTACAAGGGGCTTTAAAGGTCATCTACAATCTTCTCATTTTAAGTGGAAGAAACAAACATAGAGATGTTAAATGATTTTTCTCATGGTCACTTGGTGGTAGAACCAGGATTAGAACCTACAACCCCTGGCTCTAAATCCAGGATTTTGTCTACTGCGTGACAGATTCATGGCTAGCAGAATATAATGTGTAATTAAGATAGTCATCAGGTCCCAAGGTGAAGGGGACATGCTGCAACTCACCAATAAGATAGGCTATTAGTAGAAGCTGGTGAAGGAGTGTCTGAAAAACATGAAAAAGAACAATTAAGGTAATCGGTGAACTGGAAACATTCAGATAAACCGGTGATAGAGGAGATAGAATTGACGGCTGCCACTGAAAGAAAAGCAAGTTAAGGGCATGAGGTAATAATGCCTCACCCCACTGTGATAAGTTCATATACTGGGAGTCAAAGAATTTACTCCATATATTAGGGTATGTTATTGTCTTTGTGTGACCCCTGGCAAGTTGTACCCCATGAAAATACTGCTGAAGAAACAGAACACCCTAATTATGATTATTTCATATATTATTACAGTAATAAGTTTCCATGTCCTAAATATAGGCATTCTCCAAATGACTCTGTCCTCACAGAACTGTAAGAAATAAGGAGTTCTCCAGGTCAATCTACATGAGAACGATAATCTAACTCAATCCAACAAGCATTTGCTAAATTGCAATGTATAAAGCATTGTTCTGGTGTTGAGGATTCAAAGATAAAATTTAAAAGTGTCCCTGTCTTCAAGGAGTCTACATATAACATGTAAATAGGCAAGGAGGAGGGAAAATAAGTGACTGTGCCAGACACTGTGCTAAGTGCTTTTATGAATATTATTTCAGTGACTTACTGCCAAAAGTCTGATATGGATGGCTCCTGGTGGGTCTTGTGTACAATACCTAACCATAAAGTCTTTAATGAAGGGAAGGAAAAGGTTGCTAAATAGTTTAGAAACCAGTTTATAACAATGGAGTTGGGTCAGAAATATTTATTAGATGAACATTTCTCAATGCTAGCATTAAAACGTGGTGCTAGCATAAAGACTTCTCTTAAAAAACAAAGGAAACATATGGTGCCTCCCTGTTAAAAGAGTCTACAAAACAATATTCTAGAACCAGAGACCAAAATAGAACTTGAAAGAATTCACTGATCACCTCCTGAAAAGGATCCCCAGAAGAAAACTCCTAGAAATGTTATAGCCAGGTTCCGGAATCCCCAGATCAAGGAGAAGGTATTGCAAGCT
>CM053589.1:29189699-29294110 GCA_028646515.1 Pseudochirops corinnae | reverse complement strand
TCTGAGTCAGAGCTAAGAAAGGAGTGCGTGGTGATGGGAGATGGAGTGTCTCTGAGGCACAAAGGGAAGACAGTTTATTTGGATTGCAGAGTGTGGGAAAGGAAGTAACCAGTGAGGTTTGAAAGATTAGTCTGGGCCAAGTTATTATAGGTCTTTAAAAGTTACACAGAAGAGTTTATATTTTTATCTTAGAGGCAGTAGGGAGCCATTGGAGTTGGTTGAATAGGGTGTCATGTGGTTAGATATGCATTTAAGAAACTGAGCCACTTGATGAATACATTTCTAATTTAGGTTTGACTTTTGTGCCTGTGGAAACTAAATTTTAGAGCTGAAAGGAACTTTAGTAGTGATGTCCAGTTCCTTCACTTTATGTATAAGGAGCTGAGACTCAGGTTTAATCGCTTAGTCAAGTTAGTGGCAGAAGTATATTGTAATCTCATTTCCTAATCTCAGTCCATTGTTCTTTTATTATATTTGTTGTTAAACTGAATGTTCCTGTGTTCCTTTCTATGTTCGTAGCACTGAATTTAGATTCTGAAGACCTAGGTTCAGGTCACAGTACTTGCTAGTCATTTAATATCTTAGAGTCTGTTTCCGTATCTGTGAGATAGTAGTTATAATTCTTATACTTATCCTCATGGGTAAGCTGTGAGAAATGCAAATTAGTCGATGTACAGTCTACTACCGTGTTCTAGGCACTGCTAAGTGTGGCACAGTGCCTTGTGGATTGAAAATTACTATGTGAATGTGAACTATTATCCTGGCACCTGTGGTCTAATTTTTGCCAGTTTTTTTGTGAGACTTTGGTAAGGTTTCTTCCTTTAAAGATAAGATTTTTCTTACAAAACCAAAAATCTTCTCTATCTGTTAACACCCTTCTGAGATTGTCTCTCCCCTGGGATGTTGGTGGGTCAGGAAGCATATAGTGCTTCAAAAAGTACTTTTTATCCCCTTTTAGTCAACTCTGAAGCTACTTGTTGGTGTTTTTACCTGTTTGATTTGGTCTTTTTGCAGGTAGTGGCTGTAACTTCACAAGTTCAAGCTCTGACGAAGAAAGTTCGGGCTGGAGCCTACCCTACAGACAAAGTAAGAACTGCTGGGGAACAGGAACCCCATGTTGTGTTTGCCACTTGCTGTGCTCTTTGGGAGTGGTCTGATTTTTCTTCATTTACTTTTCTCTTTTCATTTCTTGTTCTTTCTCATTTTTTAAAGTTGTTTTTCTGGCTTTTCCTTTGCCACTTTCCTTTGCCACATTTGAGCATGACTTTACCCAAGTTCCTGGCCAATTTGCTTGTTGAATTTTTAATTATGGTACCTACCACAGTCCTTAAGACTATGCTACCTTGACTTGGTTTCTTTCATCACGTTTATTAAACTGAGTTACTGGCATAAATCTTAGCTGTCTATAATATTTATTCAGCAAATATTTATTGTATGTCTGGTATATGCAAAACACTGTGCTCAGGGCTGTGAGAGGTTGGAGTACACAGTAGTATAAACTAGTGTCCCAGGCTCCCAGTGTTTATTTAGTTGGAGATCTAAGACATACGTTAATAGCTACAATACAGGACAGCATATGAAAAGTATTTCATTAGTACAGTGGACAATAAGTAATTTGGGAATTAAAGGGAGGACTATTGTAAGTCCTATAATAGGACTTGTTGAGGTCAGTAGATTATAATGTTAGTGGGTTATAGTAAGGGTCAGAGTTGTCTTGCTAGCAGCTAGTGGTGTTTTGTTTTTTTCTTCAACCTTTTTAGTTGATGACTAGCTCAGTTAGTGGCTTTACTTACCTTATTCCTTTGATTCCTAATGCTTCCTAATTCACCTTACCTTAATCTGGTCTTATTTTTTTTCTCCCTTTATTCCCTGCTACATTTTTGGAGTTTACATTTATTTCCCCCTTTGCTTTGCTTCTTTTATACCATCCTGGCTCCCTGTGGTAAATTTTCTCATGCATCCCCAGCATTGTATTAGATATCTATCTCTTAGCCATTGGGGCTGACAAATATACTTTGTAAGTCACAATTGACCCAGGGTGGGATACCTCATTTTGTAGAATGAGTTTGTCTTCTTTTCCCCTTTATGCTCTTTTTTTTCCTTCAGAAGCTATAACTGGGTATGTTTCTTTTACTAATCCTTCCCACCTCAGGGCCTCAGCTTATTGGAGGTGAAAGACCAGTTGTTACTCATGTACCTCATGGACCTGAGCTACCTCATCCTGGACAAGGCTTCTGGAAGCTCACTTCATGAACATCCTGCAGTCCTGAGACTGGTGGAGATTCGAACGGTATGGGACCCTGAGGTGATGTTGGCAGCAGGTCCGTGCCATCCAGCCATACTGTGCTTGGTAACAATGCCCAGGAAAGGAAGCTAAAGGAAGAAGAGCATAGTTCTGTTTATTTGCCCCCCTTCCTTTTTGGTGCTTAATCTGGTCCCAACTTGGTATGGTAGAAAAAACATTGGATCTCTAATCCCAGGAACTGAGTGTAAATCTTTCCTCTGTCACCACTTGTATGACCTTAGGCTTGTTGCTTAAATGGGAGTATTGGACTAACCTGCCTCTGAGGCAATTCCAGTTCCAAATCTATGATCCTTTGATCTTTTGTAGGTTTTGGAAAAGCTTCGTCCTTTGGATCAAAAACTCAAGTATCAGATAGACAAATTGGTGAAAACAGCAGTGACAGGCAGCCTCAGTAAGTGAGGGACAAGGTGAGGCTTATTGTCCCTTACATAGTAATTTACCTGGTAACTAATATTTCCTTGATGGGGTTTCTCATTTCAGGTGAAAATGACCCACTTCGATTTAAACCTCGTCCCAGCAATATGATAAGCAAGGTAAAGGGAGTGTAAATTCCCATCTCTAGGAGTTTCTTGGTCTTTTGGAAGCCTCATTATTATTCTCCCCTAACCTGTGATTTAAGATTATGGAATTCTCAGGCTTTATTTACTCTCTATGTTTTTATCTGTTCCTCCTCAAGGAATCCTTATTCATAGTCTGTGATGTACTATTTTGGGGTACCCTTTCTAATCTGTTCTCCCAATATTGTCCCTAAATTGATTAAGAACAGTGGTGTAATATTCAAATAGAAACACATATGGATCCCTGCAGGCTGCAGGCATATTGAATTAGAAAACGACATAATATTATCTGTGTTCTATTGTGTTTTTATTTACTTTGTTAAATATTACCTAATTAAACTTTAGTCTGATTCAGGCCACCCTGGGGAGTATTGGGAGACAGCCCAGGGCCTGTGTTTAAAACCTCTGGTTTAGAACACCATGTTCCTTGTATAGTTGAGTTCTGAGGATGAGAATGATGAAGAAACTGAGGAAGGACAGTCTGGGGCTTCAGGAAAGAAAGCCACAAAAGGAGCACCCAAGAAATACATCCCGCCTCGCTTGGTTCCAGTACATTATGGTATACTTTACTATTGTCTTTTCTGTTTGACTTGTGGTTTTATCTTCCCTTCTTCTCTATTCTTTGGTAATACTTACTTGTTTTGTTCCATAGATGAAACAGAAGCCGAGCGTGAAAAGAAGCTTCTGGAACGAGCCAAGAAGAGGGCCTTAAGTAGCTCTGTCATCCGTGAGCTCAAGGAGCAGTACTCGGATGCCCCTGAAGAGATACGTGATTCCCGGCACCCCCATGCCACTCGACAGAGCCAGGAAGATCAGCACAGGTCTGCGTCATGTCACTGGAAAAATATGTTTGCTCTCTGTAGGCCTGTGTCATGGTATTGGATGAAGACTGTTAATGTGAAAGACAGTATCTGCTGTAGAGAGCAGGAGAAAACCTTGAAATAGCAGCTTCATAGAGTGAGGGATATGAGAGCTTAGCACAATAGCGAGGGAACTGGTAGGGATTTAAAAGCAGCAGACTGGAGTAAATTGTAGGCTTTGGTGGGGGAGAGGAAGGAGAATCTCTTTATGTTGTTCTCTGAGTTAGCCACTACTGGAGCTTTCCGTGTTAATGGCAAAGAGCAGAAGCAGTTCTTATTTAGAGAATGCTTGTTAAATTTAGGGAATAGATCTAATTGAGTGAGCCTTGTTTACAGATGGACTCATCTACCTCATGATCTGACAATTTAAAGTGTCTAATAAATGCTACTGGACTAATTGATTGCTTAGCTGGCAACTTGGACCCTGTGAGAAATAAGCTTTGGTTCTCAGTAAGGATAAATACAATGAGGGCATAGTAAATTTCTGTCATAAAAATGAAAAGAAAAGATGCCCAGCAGAATCTCCTAACAGGCCGTCTAGTAGGCGATGGGTTTATCTCTAGAGCAGCAGTTCTCAACCTGTTGGTTATGTTCAGTTTGTAACAATGAAAATACATCCTGCATATCAGATAGATTCATAACAGTAACAAAATTACAGTTATGAAGTAGCAATGAAAATAATTTTATGGTTGGGGGTCACTACAACATGAGGAATGTATTAAAGGGTCACGACATTAGGAAGGTTGAGAACCACTGATCTAGGGAGATTTGAAGACTTGGTACTTAGAGTTTGTTGGTTTGCTTACTGTGAGAATTCTGAGGAAATGTTTAGTCAAGAGGTAATTACAGGAAACTGTAACCCTCGGTTTTTGTAATTGGGGACACCATAGACATAGAGCCTGCTGAATACAATTGTATTTGGTTTATGATTTATTCCTCTGACAGGATCAATTATGAGGAAAGTATGATGGTGCGTTTGAGTGTCAGCAAGAGAGAAAAAGGCCGGCGTAAACGAGTGAATGCTATGAGTTCCCAACTTCATTCTCTCACACACTTTGGTGACATCAGTGCCTTGACAGGAGGAACCCCGCATCTTGATGAGGTGAGAGTTGGAAAGTAGTGGGTGGCAACATTCTTTGCTGTTGCTGCATGACTACAAAGTAGGCATAAACTTTTTCTCAGCTGAAGGAGCTCATGATCCCTTTCTCCCCCATAAAAATCTATCTTCAGGACCAGAATCCCATTAAGAAGCGAAGAAAGGTGCCTAAGAAGGGTAGGAAGAAAAAAGGTCAGTGTGTGATTATATCTGAGGCAGTTGCGGGTGGGAACTGTGGGCAGAGGTTCTTGTAGAGTTTTGAGGATCATTGTCCTGGTTTCCAGAATTATCCCTTCCTGGACAATAATCTCCTTTGGGTGGGGTTGGTCATTCCTGCTTCTCTGGCTGATGATCACTCTCACTTATAAAGAGGACTTTTGGTCCCTGTCGCTGGGGTCCCATAATTAATCTGTCCATTCTCTGTCCCATTGGGGAGCACTCTGGAAAAGGAGCCTTTATCTCACTTCACCTTGGTCCCCTTCTCCTAGTCTTGTGTTCTAGGAGCACATAACCAGCACTGACTGCCCTTTCCTATTTTGATCCCTTCTATCTGAGCTTTATTTCCTCTTGTCTCTTTAGCTTTCCCCCTGTCTTTTGCCTCACTCTCGGTTTCCCTTCCTTTCAGGTTTTCGGAGGCGGCGGTGATTTTCTCTGTGTGTTTATGTATACGTATATCACCCTGGGACTCTTATGCTTCACAGGGTTCTGCTGTTTATATTCAGCGGTTGTTTGCTTCAAATACATATGTAGAACCATCCTTATTAATAAAATTAAATCATTTTTAAAATGAAAATCCCTTTCTGACATGAATTGTGTGGATAGAGCATCTGATTGAAATTGGGGCTTCTCTTTTTGATCAGGGTTTTGAAAAGGGGGGTAAGATTGGGCTTTTAAAGGTGAAAGAAGGGGAGGAACGAGAATTTTCAAGAAATTCATTTTTGTTAGATAAATGAGAAAAGGGTAAAAGATGACAATTTGCTCTTCCAAGTCATCTTGAGTATTCATTGATTCAGGAGATTCCTTTAGCTCTGTTTTGGCTTATTTTGTTATATTTTCAATAATACAGTTATTACGAGAGGTTTAACTGGGGAAATCTGTGTAATGTGACCTGTAGGCCACCAGGTGGCAGTAGAGATTCATGAAATTACCTCATTATCAAATTAGCCATGAACCTTTCTGCCTTAGCAATGGGAGTTTTCCTATTTTTTCACACTCTGGATTTCTCTCATTTCTTTCTGTCTTGCTCTGACTGGAAGGAACTGCTATTCTTTGGTCAGTTAGTGAGCCTGGAAAGATTTTCTGTCTATAATAATGGTGTAGGGACTGATTTTCAAGAGATATGTTGAAAATTGAGATAGCTCTGTGGTTTACAAATCTCCATTCCTCTGTTAAAACTAATGATTTGGTTCCTTAGCTTAGTTGACCGTAATCTGAAAGAACTAGGGGTGGTCTTTTATGGAAAACCTGAGATAATTAAAATTAACAAGTAGAATTAAATAGACTAGTTGATGGTTCATTCCCGCAGCCAGAGCAGCCAAACCCAACTGTTGAGGTTGAAGGCTGTGTGTATCTCAGAAGAAGAAGCAGACATTCCTGTTTAGGGCATGAGTCTTTGAGATGTCCACATCTACATTGATATTGATCAATTTGTTTTCGGATCACTTTTCTCTTGTGAATGGGGCATGGTGGAATTGTAGTCACCTGACCCCAAGTAAATGAATAATATTGAAAAGAGGTAGGAAGCCTATAGCACTGAGATTAGTTGAAGCTTATGACTCTTAACAAGAGCCAAATTAAGGAGAAACTGGGATCCTCCCCTTGCTTTCCTCTTTTGGAATCTAGAATTATTAAACAGTTGTGCAGATGTAAATGTAGTAAGTTAATGGATACATCTCTTCATGCTGTAACTGAAGCCATTATGACTCTGAAACCTGTGAGTTGGGATCTTGATTTTCCTGGCCAGGAAAAGATGGGGGAGTTTTTGTTTATTGTATACAATCTAGGTTAAAGGTAGGGTAGTGAGATGAGTGACAAATTGGTCTTGTACCATACCTGATCCTGTGGATGTCATAGCTTTAGGAGTGGCATATCTTGAAGTAGACTTGAAGATCATGTTAAATTTAATCCTACCTAGGGCCTATAGTGAAATGTGTGAACCATTTAGGAGATACTGGACCTGATTTGGTTGTTTAGGTACCTAGCATGGATCACTCCAAACCACAGGTTGAAACCAAAAGTGAACAAATAATTAAAGTCTTTGTTAGTAATTATGGTTCTAGTGCTCAGAAAATTGCCAAGGTAAGGGGAATTATGTTCTTACATGTTTCTGTTTTTGAGATTTTTACGAAGTTTTTTTTACACATTTTTCCATTTTTTGTTTCACATCTACTTTCTGATTAGCATCCTTGTCTGCAAGGAGATGGCTAATTCTTTCAGTTGTAACAGCAATATCAACGCTGATCTGATGTATCTTTCACTTCTAGAATATAGTGATTACTTCTCCTTGTGTTCCTCGGGCTCTCTGGGTAACCATGTGCCAGCATAGTTTGGTAGTATTCAGGGACAGGTCTCAAACATAAAAGTTGAATAGTGAAAATATGATTTTCAGCTCTGAGGAAGGATTGTCAAATACAGGGGTGGGAAACTTGTAGCCTTGAGGCCACATGTGGCCCCTAGGTCCTCAAGTACAACCCTTTGAATCCAAACTTCACAGAAAAATCCCCTTAATAAAAGAATTTGTTCTGTATAACTTGGACTCAGTCAGAAGGCCATGCCCAAGCACTTAGAAGGCCACATGCGACTTTGAGGCCACAGGTTCCCCACCCAGGTTTAGTAGATGGAAGAGAAGAAATGGAATACCAGGGTTCTTTAATAACTGTTGTTCTGATGTTTTGTATTTCTTTTATCCCCTGTATTTATTAGTAGCTCTAGGATTGTGGACATTCAGACTTAGTGAGAGTCTCCAAGTGAAACACTGAAAGCATTTCCTAAGTGACTCAGTTTTCATTGACCATTGACTGATTTAAGGGAACTGATAATAGATTGCTAGAATCCATGAGCACCTGGCGTGTGTTATGATATAATGGAAAAGCACTGGAATGGGAACTGAGACTGATTCTAATCTATCTGGGCTCTATCATTAACTAGCCATATGTTGTTTTCCAGGTTGCTTAACTTCTTTGTTTTAGTGTTTTCATCTGTAAGATAAGAAGTTCAGGTTTGATCATCTTGAAGGTCCCTTTTAGCTCTTAAATTTTGTGATTCTCCTGTGAACTCTAAACAACAGATTTCTCAAGAGGCCACATTATCTCCATGGATTCTTAGATTAAAAAAAACAAAACCCTTTCCTGTTATGTGGTGAGTGTAACTTGGGAGGTGGGTGGGGGTGTTTAGATATTCAGCACCACGGAGAGTTCATATTGTAGGGGAAAGCTTCAGATGGCCATGCCAAATCCAGCCTAAAGCAAGGAGTTAAGTAATTTTGACTTGTTATATTACTGAGGTCAGATCAGTTCTGCTTAAACTTCTTTGGTTTGGATTGGTATGAGTCATGTGATAAGTAGGCATTATTACAGCCTTGAAGGATTCCTACCCTTTCCACTTTGCAGACTCCATTACTGTTCAGTAAGCCAGAGGTGATCTTTTTAGGTTTAGGAACCCTGTAACCACTTAAGGCCTTGAAAATAGATAGGTTATTGTTGTATTACTTGAATTTAGTCTCTTCTTCCAACTCTGCTTGGATAGGGACACCATTATTCTGGCTTTCTGCCCAGTCCTGCTATTGTATTTCCTTGATCTCATTGTTCAGGGGGGTCTCTGAGAAACCCCTAGAGCCATGCCTTTGCATGTTTAAACTATCAGTAATGAGAGCATCAAATTGGAAAGAGTATATTAAGGGTCTGTCTTTCACTACTTTGGGTCAATAGGTGGCAGTATCCATTTGGTTTAGAATCCTTGACACCCCCACCCCCAAGTGCATTTTATTGTGTCTCTACCCCATGGCCTGTATATTTTAGGTTGTGAGGAGTAGGTCACATTGAAATCAAAATGGAGAGGAGGGAAAGCCCTTTTCGTGGAATTGAGAATTGGTGGTATGTTGAATCCTGCACAGAAGACTTTCTGTATGGGAGGACTTTCTTTGTATCATTAGCACTTAGCACAGTGCCTGGCACATAACAAATGCTTATTGACTTGTTGACTGCAGGTCAGCTGGTATAGGGCACTAGGAAAGAATCAGTGGAGCAGATGAGTATGGTATGGGCATTTTCGGGCACTAAGAGGTAAGAGGGCAGGGCTAACAGAGTTGCCTTGGTAGGTGAGGGTTGGGGGAAGCAGAAGAGGGTAGGACAGATTGGAGGAAGGGAGCTGAATGCAGGCAGAACCCATGGTTGGGTTCGTATAGCGGGTTGGTCTGGAGGGGCTGCCGCAATCCTGTGCCTGTCTTAAGTGGGAGGGGGCTGCTGATGTGTGCTGCAGCTGCATTGGCTCCCCTCCCCCATGCTTCCCAAAGAGCCAGAGCAGCACTGGCAAATCTATCTTCATGTATTTATTATTATTAAAAATGTGACGTATTCTTCCTCCCTAGAAGCACAACAAATACCACGGATCCCATTTCTTCTTCTGTGAGGCTTCCGCTTTCTCTCTCATGACCTTCTTTTCTTCACCCCCCACCCTCCCACCTTTGCTCTGTCTTACTAAGGGGGAGGGGTGCGAGAGCTTGGGTATACTCCCCTCCTTGTCTGATCATGGTGGCTCCCCTGGGGTTTTTAATGATGGTTGAGAGTTTTGAGGTGATGCTAGGAGTAAGCAGATGAGTGTGAGGGGGGCTTAGGGCTCAGGAAGCTTTTGTAATGTTCCACCACTCAGTAGGGAGGGAAAAATCACTTTAAAATAAAGGCAGCAAAATTGCTTCTCCAGGTGGGAGGAAATACCCATCCCTTCTTTATTCTCCTGTGTGAGTTCTGAGGACAGTATGGTTATTCCCTTTGATGGAATGGAAACAGCCAATTCTCCTGCCCTCCCTCCCTCACCTCCTAAAGCCCACTTTTCCCAGGAAGGACCATTTAGAATCTGTTCTTGCAGCCTGAGAGGGGCATTACCTGGAGGTCTGGAAGATAGGTGGCTTGGTTTCTCAGTCCCCTCCCCACCCCTTCACCCCTCAGGTTCTCATGCCTGGGCTGGATCTTGCAGGCTGCCTGGGCTCTTTTGTTGCTGTCTGTGAACCTTGGCCACACCTCTAGATGGTGCTGCTGTTGCTCTAGACTCCACTCCCCCTCATCCCCCCAGTACCATTTTTTCCCCCCTACATCACCCTCCCCTCCTCTCCACCCCTTCCCCAGCCCTCCATTGCCTGATTGTCATTCCACTAACGTCTCCCTGACTGTTCCCTTCCTCAAATTAATTTTGTGGCGCTCTTTTTCCGCAGTGCCATCTCCCTCCCCTCCCCCCTGCTCCTGCTAGCTTGCTTGTTCTCTTTTCCTAACCCTCCATCTCACTCCCCTCCTCCAGAAGTGAGATTCTTTTCCTTCTTTTTTCCCCCCATCTCAACAGCACCCCCCATTCCCATTTCACAAATGAATTTCCTGACCAAAGGGGCCTGGAGTATGAAACGTAGTGGTTTAGAGGAGAACACAAACAAGATGGGGGAGCTGAAGGGTCAGTGCTGAGGGGTAGGGCAGGAGAGTGATGGGCCTATGATGAGGGATGGAGGGAGAATAATGGAGATGGAAAAGTGATTTGGGGGGTGGGAGGAGGAAGGCCGTGCTCTGAAATGTGATCTATGATTCCTCTGGGGAAGCTCCAGTCATCACTCTTGAGTTCTCGGTGAATACCAGCTGGGGCAGCTGTGGTACCTTTGCTGTGGGCACCTTATCTGCTGTTTTGATTGTGGCAGGTTTCTGGCTGCAACCCAGAGCCTTAGCCTTTTGCCTTAGCTTGGTTCCTAACTTCTTCCTTTCCTTTTAACTCACTGAGCTCTCCTGCCTTTCCATCCTGTCAAATCACTACCCAATTTGGGCCTCCATTGGACTCCTGACTCTATATCCTTTTTGTTCTAAATACCCTCTCAGTGATAACTCCAGACTCATAAATTTCTGGTTTTTGTGTTCCACCTGCCCCATTATTTGTTTTTTTACTATAACTAGGTATCACATCTTGTTTACAGTGCCTCAGACACTTAAGTTAATCTATCTGAGTGGTATTTATAAAGTTGTCCAATTTCTGAAATGGCAGATTTTCCCAGTTCAATAAATCACCATAAATTCCTTGGCCAACAATTCCAACTTTTACCTCTGAAAGCCCCTGGGAATTATTCAGCACAGTGGGGCTTCTGCCCCTTGCTACATGTTTTGGGAAACACAACACAAACATGAAGAACCCACTCTTGATTGTGTCTTGTATTCTTCTGCCTTACTCTTCAGAAATATGGTTTCTGCTTTAGGGACTAAAGCCAATTCTATGATTGGAGAATGATAAAGTAGACCATTCACCAGAGCCAGGTTGGCTGAATCTCAAGTTTGAAATTGAATGTAGGAGCAAGAAGCCAGTTTCTCTAGTTTTTGGCTAAATTCTTGGGGTAACATGGGAGAAGTAGGATTTTCCTACTGTATGTTCTCCATAGCAGTGATAATGGTCCTGCAGTCTTTCTGTTCCCCTGTCTTGTTCTGTTTATGCCCATGAGTCCTAAGAGACATCTGTTCTCTGATCTCAGAACTCTGGTTTCCTAATGTCACATCAGAGATACATCATGGAGTGATCTCTTCGAAGGTTCTCTGCTCCAGTGGCTTGCAGAGTTAAGAAAAATAAACAGAGTTCTTATGACTAACTTTTTTTCCTTAGGAGCTTAAAATATTTGAGCCAAATTGTCTCATTGATTCTCAGGTAATTATTATGAATTACAGTTCTCCCTTTTTTGATTTGGGAAAACTGGGCCCTCCTTCTCACTGGGTGAAGTGATTTATCCCAAGTTTGTACAAGCCAGTCAGTGCTGGCACTGGCACTAGGCACCAGGTTCCCTGGATCTGCTTAACCCTGAGATCTATTCAGTGATAATACAAGTGAATTGTTGGCTTTTACTTTCAGCAAAGTATTTTATATGCATGCATTACAAGCATTATCTTGTTTGTGACCCACTTACCTTGGTCACTCTGCTGTGGACAAACTATCAGGGATTCTGGGGGTAAAATAGGAACATTGTTTTCTGAAGGAAAGGGAGTCTAGAAAAGACACTTTTTGTGACAGCACATTTGTTTGGCTTGCTGAAGATGTTAGCATCTGGGAGAGCTAATTTAAATAGCACTGGGGTTCCTGTACCCCTCGGAATGGGGCCAGTATTCCCTTTTGGTTATATGCGGTAGCTGACATGTTGAAGGGAGACTATGTTAAGCTATACCACTGATGCTGCTTTTTCTCCTTGTGTTTCTTCTCTGTGGGTCATGTAGGTCTGGAGGGTCTGAAGGCAGGAAACTCTGAAGACACCTATCTTCTGTTTCCTGTTTCAGATTCAGTTGTTGGCTGTGCTACTGACCAACAGGGTGACTTGAAGCAAGTACCTTCCCCTCTCTCTTCCTTAGGAAGAAGAGTGTGCCCCCTACCCAGGGGGATAGTATGAGCTTGAGTTGGATAGAATTGAAGAGCCTAGAAGGCCCTGAAATACATAGAAAGGCAGTTTTGTTTTTTCTTAGCTCAAAACTTTTTTCAAAATTTACTTTTAGCTCAAAATACCAAACTTTTCTAGCCCTGTGTGGTGGTACCTCCTTCCATTTAAGTACCACCAAGTCCCCACATTTCTGTGGGGTTGTTTACACCTCTTGTGTAAACAACCATTATTTTGGCTATATTTGACAATAATTATTTCTGCACTTTTTAATATAAGTCAAATTCACCATACAAGTGAATGGAAAATACCAGTCAGAAACACATCCACATGTTTCAGTGTGACTTGCATTTTGAATCCCCCTACAGACCACTTGGGAAGACCCTCCAGGGCTTTGCTGATCATACTCTCAGAGCCACTGCCTTAACACACTCCATCTTCCTATCTTATATCTAGGCTGTTAGGTGGACTGTGGATAATGGGCAATAATGGGCCCTTCAGTCTCTCCTGCCCTGGAACTCCAAATGGTATAAAGACAAAATCAGAATTCCCAGTTAGGAAATCTTAATCAGCTACAATAAACCTTTGCTGCCACCTTTGCGGGTTTTCTGTCAACCCACCCAGGAAAACTGAATCTGTTTCTTGATCTCCTCAAGCCCCTACATCTCTGCCTTACCTCCTTTTCTTTCCTGTTCTGTGATATCTCCATCTCTTTTCTCCCTTCCTCCCAGGGCATGAATTTCTCTGTACTGTGCTATCCAAGACAGATTTGCTGCAGTGTCTAGCCTTTGCCCCACTGGTGCCAGTGCCTCAAACCAGCATTCTGCTAGGGTTTCTTCTCGTCAGATCCTCCTTCCCTCACTTACTCCTGCCCCAGAGGGCCAGGTGGAGAGTTCCTCTGCTAGGGATCTGTGACATTCCTCACCCTTCCCACTGACGTAGCTCCTGGACTTGGGTTCAGCTGCAGCGTCATGGAGTCCCAGCTTTCTTTTTAGGTGGTTGGGTGGTTTTTCCTTCTTTGCCTTTCATAAATCCCCAGATAGGTCGAGATGTTGGATAGTTTTGAGCAGGATCTCTGAAGGACTGGATCCCTCTGTGCACCTAGTGATAATCCAGTCTCCACTGGTCCAATGAGATAATAGGTGTAAAGCACTTAGCACAGTGCCTGGCACATGGTAATTGCTACGTAAGTGCTTATTCCCTTCTCCTTCCCTTTCCCGTTGAGCTTCTGAAGAACTTTGGATGCTCGTGTTTCACTGACTTTGATGCTCTTGCCTTCTCTCTGTCTAGCCTGGGGGTTGAGGAAGATATGGTATCATTTGCCCAGGACATTGTGTCATGGTGGCTGACAGTTCTCTGGCCCATCCCCCTCCCTTCCTATCTTTCTCCCCACTTCCTATTTCTAGCCCATCCTCTTGTGCTTCACTCACCTGGCTCCCTTTTTGTTACCATTATGCCTTTTTTTCCCTTCCCCTTTTCCTCATCCACTCACCATCCTTAATCCTTTTTCTTGTTTTGGCCCTTGTCTTTCATCTCAAAATAGCTGTCAGCCTCTCATGGCCAGGGAATGGCATGGTAGGAATATAGACAGCAGGACAGAGGGTCCCCGAGTCAGGATAACTGGCTCCCCAGAGGGCGGGTGGCCACATCTTCCCCCTCTCTTCCTTAGTGGTCCTAAGGAGCCGGGGAACCCACGCTGCCAGATTCCTTTGGTGTTGGACGGGGTCCGCCCTTGCCTTCTTCCTGATTTAGGGGAGGAGGGTATCTTTCCAGTCAGTTGCCTTCTTCTTTTGCTCTTTCAGTTAAATATATGGGTCTTGTCTGTCTGTCTTTCTCTTTCTCTTGCTCCTTTTCTCCCTCTGTCTTTTCCCAGCACAAAGCGGTGGCAAGACTGAATGAGCTTATCTGGCGGTTCTGCCAGCCTGTGCCCCTCATTCCCGCCCCACCCCCTTTTGCCTTGCATGCTGGGGTGGAGGGGGAGCCAGAGAGTGGTGGCATGGTGCCAGCCAACCCAGAACCATCTGCGGTGCCTTCTGTGCGGAAGCCAGACTCCTTCCCACCCTCCTCTCATGATTTTCTTCTCCCATCATTAATTAGCTACTGAATTAATTAAATCCCATGTGCTAATTAACATTCCTACAGGGCAGGCTGCTAGGTCAGAAAAATGGGGGTAGTAAGCAAAGCTACTGTCCAGAGGGGGTAGGGAGGTAAGGATTGAGGAAGGTTGGATAGGGAGATGAGGGTGATGGGGAAAGAACCAAGTGGGAAGAAAAGAGGGGGCAGGAGGAGAAAATGAGAAACAAAACAGATTGTATTTAAGTTCTGTATGTGTGTGCATGTGTGTGTGTGTGCGCATGTATATATGTACCTATGTATGTATGTGCCTATGTGTGTATATGAATGGAGGCAAATATGGAAAGTAAATCTCATAAAGAAAAAATAATAGGCATTGGAATTAATTGAATGTGGAGAAGGGAAAGCTGAGGACTGAACTATTTCCAAGCTGCTAAAGCTTACACTATAGCAAGTGCATATCAGTTGTCTTGTATTTCCAGTGAATAATTGAACTCTAAATTGTAGCAGAAGAAAATTTAGTTTTTTGTTTATTTTTAAAGGATGGACTTTCATCTTACCAAAGGTTATGAGATAACTATAATGGAGAACCAAAGGAGCTTGTCTAGAGATAGAAGTCTGTCTCAATAAGTTAGAAGAAATTTAGCTGAAGGAGGGGGATGGATTCAAATCTTGAGGAATCTTGAATCTAGTACAGAGGTATCAAATATGCAACTCACAATACTCTTCAGAACAACTGAGACCAGATTAAAGTGTAATTGGAAAATATTTAACAAAATAAATGAAAATACCATAAAATATAGATATGACATTTTAAAACTAAGTCAATACGCGACCTGTAAAGAAACTTGTGTATGGATTAGGCTGCCATTTCTATTTTGAGTTTGACACCCCTGATTTAGATAGGGTACTTTTAGATTGAAAAACTTAACTTCTGAATTATTTACTGAGTGCTGTAGAATTTGGAAAATCCAGAATGGGATAAATTCCATTTTATTAATTCTCTTTCCATGCATTAGCCCTTCCAAATTGTGGGATTATTCCTTGGAGTTACATTATTTGTCTTTGGACCAAGCCCAGTGCTCAGAGCCTCCTAGGGACTGGTTTTCTCTTTACTCTGATTTTCTTCAAATCAGGTAACCTAGTTAGGGCATCAGCAAGATATCTGTGTTGGGTCCTGACATCCTGAATTCCTTTATTACCCTTGGCAGTTTTCTTTTGATCATGGAGTTTGAGGGAATGAAGGGAGGAGATAGGATGGCTGTTAGATAAACTCATATACACACAAAAATTCTTCGCTCCAGCCTGGTTGAGGCACAATGGAATGAACTTTAGATCTACAGTTGGAGAGTTATGGTCCCAAGTCCCAGGGCTTCCACTTTCTGCCTGTGGACTTTGGGCAAATCCCATCTCTCTGGCCTTTAGTTTCTTTTTTCTATAAATTGAAGGTGTTAGATGAATATCTGAGCTTCCTTGCAGCTCTAAACCTATGAACTTATGAACAGCTTGACTGGTTTCTGTGAGATATTAAAAGAACAAGAGGAAGGCATTTAGAAGACTCTTCTCATGGAGGACTTGAGGAAAGACACAGCCAAGAGTCCCCTAAGTTGGGTGTGTGGTCAGATGTATATATCTGAACACACTGATGAAGAGTCACTGGTGTGTCCTACTATTACATTCTCTAAAAAAGGCTGGAGCACACTTACTTAGAGAAACAGAGAAGAAAGAAGCATGTTTTTAAACTCATAAAATAAGGAGGCCTTCCTTCTGGACTGTTGAGAGAAGGGTAGAGTAAAGTTTCACTATTGCAGGTAGGCAACTTGCCTTCAGGCAGGCAGGGGAAAAGCAGAATGGCAAGGTCCTCTTAGTCCAGTGTTCTCCAACCCTTTTCAGGTGTGAGATGGATCAAGAGGATTCACATTCCTATTTCTCCTAGCTACAAAGATAACTATTCCTACCATCTTCCTACCACCTTTATTTAATCACATTATATATTCATTTAACAAATATTCAGTACACCTTTGCACATCATCTACAGAGGTTCCCAAAATGGGTGATACTGCCCCCTGAGGGGGAGGAGTGCTGGAATGATAGGGGGTGGGGGGTGGTGGCCATGGTAGTAGCCTCAGGTGTAACTGGGAGGGGCATTGAATAGAAATAGACCAATAGAACCATAAGGAAAGAAAAGAAGAGAAGAAAAATTTTGAAAAACCGTTTGTATATGTTATCTGTTGTGTAACAGAGTTAAAGTTGTAGTGATTACATTATTTTCCAAATAAACACACAAAATGCAAGTTATACCTTATCAGCGGTCAAGTCCGCCAACAGGTCTCAACAAGCAAGTGTTGGCAGGCAAGCATGTTGCACATTGTCAGGAAGTCCAGAATGCATGGGCAGAAATATATGTATATAATAACTTGTTTACAATATGCTCTATATGGTTACATGATGTAATACTACATCATCAATATTTAAATGCAGGAGAAGACCCACACATTTATAATAAATTATTAAATTTTAAGATGCGTAATTTAAAAACAAATTTTTTTTTAATGATGTAAAAAAAACCATTAAAGGGTTAAAGAAAGTAGATTTCCAGAGGGCACTGAGTAATTTTTTTGGGGGGGAAAGGAGGTGGTAGGCCACATAAGTTTGGGAATTTCTGAACTACAATATAGACACAGGTACATATATACATGCCTTCATATTTCTGAATACTGATCATCTTTATTGTCTATACTATTCATTTGGCATACACAAATATTGCTTTGTGTTCACTTTTCATGTGTTTATGTTTTATCTTCCTCAGCTAAATTGCGTATTCCTGATGGACAGGATACTTTTCTGTAACCTTTGCATCAGTGGTGTCAGACTCATAGAAAGGTATCCATGTAGATTGTGTATTGACTTGGAAAACCACAAATTGACATTATCTCCTTTGTGTTGTATTTTTTATTTGTTTTGTTAAACATTTCCCAATTACATTTTAATCTGACTTGGGAAGGCTTGGGACTTTTGCCGGCTGTTAGTTTGACACCTCTGCTTTAACAGCACCTGGTGTGGTGCCTTGAAATAAAAGTATTTATGAATTGTTATATAAACTGCATACATATATTCATATGGTGTGGTTATAAGATGTGGTTATAATGTGACTGATTTATAACTACAATTTAAAAGAATTTTTTGACTCTGAAGGCAAATTTTCACCCTTTAATAATGGATTTTATTTTTGGAAATACCAGAAAGTCTTTTGGAGTCAAATCTAGTTAATAAGGTAGGAGATCAACATGGCTAATCCTGTATTTCACTTTTTAAAAACAAGTTTGCTCATGAGACTCGGTTTCTTCTGTGGCTTATAAACTGGTGCTGAAGACAATGTTAGAAGAGGAGGACCAAGAACCTTTGGAGTGCCAGTGAACAAAGGTATAAATGTCTAGCTTCCCCAGGTAGTTACTTTAAAGGGAAATGAAGACATAATCTGCTTCTGTAAGTTCTGGTGGGTTCATAGTTTCGCCAGTGTGCATATGTGCGGGTCCTCCCTACCAGTAGAGATTGCAGCCTCTCCATACTTTCTCATCTTATAGGATTCTTGGCTGTGTCTTTCCTCAGGTCCTCCATGGGAAGAGTCTTCTAAACGCCTTCCTCTTGTTCTTTTAATATCTCACAAGTGCCAGTCAGGCTGTTCATAAGTTCACAGGTTTAGAGCTGCAAGGAAGCTCAGAGATCATTCCTCTAACACAGTGGTTCTCAACCTACCTAATGCTGCCACCCTTTAATACAATTCCTCATGTTGTGGTGACCCCCAACCATAAAATTATTTTCATTGCTATTTCATAACTATAATTTTGCTACTGTTATGAATCGTAATGTAAAATATCTGATATGCAGGATGTATTTTCATTGTTACAAATTGATCATAACCCACAGGCTCAGAACTGCGGATCTAACATCTTCATCTTATAGATAAAGGGAACTGAGGACCAGAGGTGGGATTCACCGGAAGTCTGCAGGCAGGAAGCGGAAGCTATGGGACTTGGGCCATGACTGTCTAACTGTAGATGTAGAGTTCATTCCATTACACCCCAACCTTGTTGGGGTGAAAGAGTTTTGACATATGTTACCATCCATTTCTTGTCTCTCCTTCATCTTACGCGTGTGTGTGTGTGTGTGTGTGTGTGTGTGTGCAGCAGATAGAACACTAGGCCTGGTTTAAAGAAGACATGAATTCAGATGTGGCCTCACATACTTACTAGCCAAGTGATCCTGGGCAAGTCCCTTTATCCTCCCTTTGCCTCAGTTTTCTTAAAATGAGGATAAGAATAGCACCTACCTCCTAGGGTTGTTGTGAGGATCAAATGAGGTAATATTTGTAAAGCTCTTAGCACAATGCCTGGCATGCCTTCAGCATATATGTATGTGTGTATACACACACACACACACACACATATACAGATGCATGTATATAGACATATATGTTTCTCTAGCTATATAATCTACATCTTTATATTCAATGTCTTTTACACCTTTTCTTTTTCCCAAGTCATAGATAACCTGTTCGGGTCTACCTATGTTTACCATGCATCTTTCCATTGCCTGTTGAGTTATCTTTAATTTTTATTCTTTCAGAATTATAGTGTTCCATGATTTTCTGCCTTACAGCATGACTAGGAGAATGCTGGTATTAAAAAGTTCCTCTTTTGGAGCAGCGAACAGTTTAGGATCATTGAAAGCACAGCTTAATTCCACAGTGCTGTCCAGATCAATATCATTCTGCTTGTATCTGGGCCCAGCTCATTGTCCATCTGCAGTACTCATCCAAAATATGTTTTAATAGACTACTTATATAGCTGCATGTCATAGTCTAAGCAATATATCTTTTTGCATCCACTTTGTTTTTCTTTTTTGGATATTTAGAATGATCATTAATTACTGTGGATTTCATTGAGGAGTCTTTGTGGTGTTCTAGGGTTCAAATTAATGATGTTCTTTGGGAATAGGAGCACTTGGAGAACTCCAGAAGTTTTCTAGAATGTTGGTGTTTTTGCTAAAAATTGCTTTTTAGTAACAACTTTTGTGAATGTGCATAAATATATACATACATATGTAAATAGACCTTCACACATAATTCAAGCCATCTATCCTCATAGTAACAAATGAGCAAAGGATAGAAACCTATGATATTATGGCATACCCAGGTCTTTCTGTATCTTACCAGAAAATCTTAAGCCTTGGTAGGCAATTCAAATCAGCAAAACCTATTGAGCCTGGAGTATATATATAAGGCACTTGACTAACTACGCTGGGATTTCAAAGATGAATGATATTGTCCTTTGTTTCAAGCAGGTGATAATCTAGTAGAAGAATAAAAGAGGGGCATAAACAAAAGTGCTGCATAGGTCCGAGAGAGGGCTTTAGATGCCCTTCATTACTGAAGAATTTGGAATTGGTCCTTTGAACAATGAGGTACCTGCCATTAAAGGTTATGAGGTCTCTGAATGATGTGATCAGGAATGTGCTTTCGGAAGATTTCTTTGGCAGGTGTGAGCTGGATGGATTTGATAGGAGGAGAGACTGTGGAAGTGGAAGAGATCATTTATGGATTGTTGTCGTAACTTAGGCAAGAGTTAATGAGATCCTCCAGAGATTTTTTTGATTTGGCTACTGATTGTATGGGGGCAGGGGGAAGGAAAGGAATTGAAGATGATGATTTAGACTTGAGAATCTCGATGACAGAGAAAATGCTAGTGGTGTAAACAGAAATAGAAAAGTCAGGAGGAAAATCAGTGACTTCTTTGTTGCCCCCATCCCCAGCTAGAACTGTATCCCAGACAGTTCTGAATGACAGAATTGTCCATCTCTGAAAAATACCTGGAGTAGGAGAAGTCACTAACTCCTCTGGAGTGTATGTGGATAGACTTATAGCACTTGCAATCAAAAGCCTCAGTTCTGCCATTAACAGAGTGTGTAACCTCAGACCATATCACCTAATCATCCTGGGGATCAGACTTACACTAGAATATGGATATGCTTTATTTTTATTTCTGATCACTCTTCTCATATTTAAACCTCAAGTTTCCCTGTATCCTAGCCTCTGTGATGTAATTAATGATCCTGAAATGCACATGGAACAACAAAACCTTAAGTATACCAGGAACCCTCTAATGAAAGATTTAATGATATGAGTAATGCATCCCTTCAGTGGTTTTTATTCAGGTGGGGTACACCTGCATATTTAGATAGTTATTTAGTTTTCTCACAGGCTAAATATGGTCGTACCAATTCCTTTATCCTTTCATTACAGGCTTGCTTTTGCATGTTTCCTCTGAACTTTAGCTTTTCACATACTGTCAACTCAGAAGTAGCTATGGTATTATTTTTTTCCTATTATTTTTCTATTTTTTCTATTACTTTGTGTGTTGTGGGAAGGGTCCCTTGTGTGTCTTGGGCAATGGATTCATAGAATGTTAGAAGGGGGAGTAATCTTAGGGATTTTTGAGAACATTGAGGCCCAGAGTTACACTTAAAATTCATGACCATCCTGGGTCTTAGTCCTAGCTGTGTGGAGTCACCTTGGGCAAGTCACCTCCTCTCTACATTGAAGGGGTTGTACTAGATGATGATTTTTAATCTCTGTCCCAAGTGAGAAATTCTAATAAATTCAAGGTAGCCTTTTTTATTCTTCTTGTATGTTTATTTTATTGCTTTAAGGGTTAGCATTGATCCTTGTGTCTGTCTTCAGTTTTGGATACCACAGTTTAAGAAGGACATTGACCAGCTAAAGAGTGTCTGAGCTACGATCATGGCAAAGAGCCTTATGACCATGTCATCTGAGGGTAGGTTGAAGGCACAGATGATGGTTAGCTTGAAGAAGAAAAGATTTAAGGGGAACATGATAACAGAATTCAAGAATTTGAAGAGGCGTCATGTGGAAGATTTGTTCAGTTTGGCCCCTGGTAGCAGAACTGAGTATGACAGATGGATATGACAAAGAGATTAATTTAGACTAGATTTAATGAAAATACTTCGTAACAATTTAGAATTGTCCAAAAGTGAAACTGGCTTGCTTCAGGAGTTGTGGATTCCCCTTATTAGGGGGTCTTTGAGGAGGGGCTAGATGACCACTTGGATATGTTAAAATGGGGATTCCCTTTGGGCATAATTTGGCCCCTGAGGTTCCTTCCTTCTTATCCTAAAATTCTGTGATTCTATAATTTTACTGGTGTAGCTGCGCTCTGTACAGCATAGATCATATTCCCTTTACACCTTAGTTGGTCCTTTAATGAGCTGATTTGAACCAAAAAAATTCATTACTTGGTGGCTAGCCATTTAGCAGTGAACCTGTTCAGATTTAAGTAGAAGTCCTTGAAACACTTCCCTACACACACATGCACATGCGCACACATACCCCCACACACCCATAAGCATTCATCCCCCACACCTTCACTCACTTCTCCCCTCAGAGGCCATCCTTAGTTCATATTTGAAGGTTGGTGTGGGGTTGGGCAGAGCAGACTTATGTTCTCTTGATAAAGCCATCAGGAACCCAGGGTCTAATGGGGCATTTGGTCGACTCTTTAGTGGAGCGTTATTATTCAGTAATTATTACTTCTAAACTAGTTGATGACACAATTATTTAGTGTTCTAAACTAGTTGATGACACAGTGTTTTTGTGGTCCTCACTGAAGCTGACCTAGGATCACTACCTCGTCTGCTTCTTGGTAGCTGCTGTTCCCAGTCTGTGCCTCCTCCTTTGAATCTTTGTCTTTCTAGATCGTTTGCCGCTCCACTAGTTCTTCAAAAGAGAACAACAAAGCAGAGTGGTTGTGATGACCCTGAGACCAAAACCCAGATGTATTGATTCTAGTTCTTCCTCCTCATTGCTCCATGCAGTCTCTCTTTATTCAACATAGTTCAGAAGTAAAAAACAGAACAAAGCATATGCACAAGAAAAATGCCCACCCCCATCCCTAATTCCACTCGCCTTTGGGAGACTCTCACTCTCTATTTGCCCAGCCCCCAGATATGGATGGAGGAAGAAGGGGCATTTTCTTGCTGACAAATTTGTCATAAATATCAAGGACAGTAAGTCTACAGCCTGATATATTCAACAACTGAGGAGTTAAATATTGTGGGTTTTAGAGCTGGCCATCCTCAGCAGATAGTGCTTTCCCACGGTCCTGTTCCTTCCCTTCTCTCCCTCTCACATCTCAGGTTAGAATTTGGTTGGCTAGAACTGCTGAATGGGAAAGGCTGATTTGAGGTGGTATCCTATTGGCCAGCCCGGTTACCTACCCGGCCAGCAACAGCCTCAGAGAGGAAGAAATGAGACTGGCTTGGTTTTGGGGAATATTGGGGGGGAGGGGGGTGGGGAAATGGGTGTGAAGAGGGAAAGAGTTCTTAACCTTTTTCATGTCATAGACCCCTTTGGCAGCCTGTTGAAGCTTATGAATTCCTTCTCAAAATAATATTTTTAAATCCATGAAATAAAATATAGGATTCCAAAGGAAACCAACTATACTGAAACCCAGTTACTAAAATAAATAAAAAACTGATGTGCCCCAGGTGGGAAGGAATGGAACCCAGATTGGAAATCAAACCTGGAATAGGGTGGGGGTCTGGAGAGGGGCGCAGAAGTGGTAAAGTGGAAGTAACTTAGCAAGGGGCCCTGTGACGGGAACAGTTTTCCTTTGCCCAGCATTTTCCTTCTTATCATCTTTGATAGACCTACCGGCCTCCTTTCCTTCTCCATCTGCCCTTGCCCCTTCAGCTTGGTGCCAGTGTGTCCACCTGTTGTGCATTTTTCCTTAATTATTGTCCCTTTTAAAACTTAAACTGAGCCTGTGTTCCATCCATTCAGGTCCTTACTGCCTGCTAGAAAGCAGTTGATGAATAATATAAATATAGTTTTGGCTAATTTGCTAGCTAATGTGTTACTTCTTCCCGGTAATTCGAAGCCTCAATCTAATTAAGATGCACCTGCTTCTTGAAGGCCCTTAAGGAATCTGGTGGTTTGGGACGCTATGGCCCGTGGGTGGAGTTGGGGGTGGGGAATGCTTTGTGGTCAGTACATGAACTAGGCAGACTATGCCCTGTACCTGAAAGGCATATAGGTCCTAAGGGAAACTATTAGATAATCTCTAGCTCAGGGTGGCTCTGGAGACTGGACCAGGAGTGGGGAATCTGTGGCCTTGAGGCCACATGTGGGCCACCCTCTAGGACCTCAGATGTGGCCCTTTGACTCAAAGGGCTGCAGATTCCCCACCCCTGGTTGGACCATGAGAAGCACAATGTGGTGTAATAATAGAGGGATGGACTTCAAATCAAGAGATCTGAGTTCAAATTCCTGAGGGGCTGAGTTTTAACCAGTAGATAAATTAGCTATATTTGAGTAACTTTCTGAGCCTTAGTTTCTTCATGTATTAAACAAGGCTCATGATACTTTGGTTACCATATAGGAGTAGTTGTGAGAAAGATACTCTGTGAGCTGTTTGCCAGGTGTGAGTTGTTACTGTCTCTGGGGTGGGGGTGTGTGTGAGGAATGCTTTGTAACTCAGATGAACTATTTTAAGGGTTCTAATTAGTTCTAGAGCTGACCGACTTATAACCACCTCTTAACTGCACAGAAATCAACTGGAACTCTTAAGGGAATTTATGCAGAACCTGTTCCATCTAATCACCCTCCCCGCCACCTTGTTTCTGGGGAATTGTTTGGAGGCCCCAGGGCCTTCCCAGTGCCCTGAAACCCTGACATGTGAAGCAGTACCCACTCACTATGTGTGTAATAGCGCATGCATGGATGCTTTATGGTTCACAAAGCTCTTTTCTCATAACCTGTGTGAAATAGATGGTACAAGTATTATTGCCTCCATTTTAACCTCATGTAAAAAGAAATAGAAAGAAGCCTTGGGATAGATTCCTGGTTTTGCTTCTAAATGACTTCCCTGAACCTCAGATTCTGCCATCCAGCACATGGAGATGCTCCCTGCCTGAGGCAGCAGGGAGCAGTGGGAAGAGCCCTGAATCTGAACTCTCCACACCCATATGATTTCTTTACCAATCTGGGCATTAGTTCCCTTGTCTTTTTAAAATTCTTTAAAAAATATTCTGTACCTAAACATCAAATTTTTAGAAAAAACACTGTCATGCGACAGTAGAACACACAAAAAAGATGATGGCATATGAATCCACAAACCTTTTAAACATACAATTTTTTAAAATGTCGATAGTAAATTCACTGTTACTTTTAAGCTGTCCAGGAAGGAATAAGTTCCTTCTGTTTTCTTCTTTGCATTTTCTTTTAATTGCTTCAATGATTCTTTTCTTTTTTGGAGGGGGGGAGGAAGATGCAACATTATTGCTAGCTCCTCCTCTCTCCCCAAACCCCACATTAATAAAAGAGAAACAAAAACCTGATAACAAACATACATATTCAAAACCAATCCCCATATTGTCCATGTCAAAAAATCCCCATCTCCTTCGGCATCCATCATTTCTCTGTTAGGAGGTGGTCAGTGTACTTCAGTTGGGTTTCCTCATCTTTAAAATGAGGGACTGGGGCTTGATGATCTCCAGGGTCCCTTCTGGTTCTGTGCTTTGGGTTGTCTGCCACTTATGACTTTATGAAGATCAAACGAAGTTATGGATGTGAAAATGCTTTGAAAAATAAAGCTTTGTTCCGTGGGATTGGCTTGCTGGAGGACGGAAGGGAGAGGCAGAGGCTTACAGGGGAAAATGTAGGTGATTTTAAAACAAGAGATATCAATAAAAATGTATTTAAAAAAGAAAAGTATAAAGCATGATTATTGTTTGTTAAAGGATTTCAAATAGTAAGTTCTCAACGTATATGTAAAATGTGTTTTGATTTACACCTAGCTTTTCCATAAACCCGTTCGTCACATAAAACAAGCTCCCATATTTCCCAGAAGGCACATTTAGGCAGGGAAATAAGCCTTATGAGCCTAGTAGGGCCCTGGAAAGAGAGAACAAACCCAGGAACAAAAGTGAGTGTTTTGCTAGGATCTCTTAGGAGTAGGTCGTGGCCCAAGAGCTACATTCCTACCTCCCTTTGTATATCCTGAAATGGGATGTTTGTTCTCTGATTTGAGGCATTCGTGAGTAGTTTACTGACTTGTGTAAAAATCAGTTGCCACCAATCTCTTTCACTAGAAAGCATTGCAAAGTATCTCATTCCTGAGGAACGCCTCTGTCTTGGCAGACTGGAGTGTTGTATCTTTGGTGGGTTCAGGAGATATGTGACCCATGGATGTTCTCAGAATGGGATTGAGGGAATCACCTTTTCTGAAAAAAACTTGATTCCTTTCCTCAGGTCTTATGCTTCACAACAGGGAGATAGACTAACTAGGTTTTTCTTTTCTTTTTGCTTATGATTTGGGTATGGAGAGGGGCAGTGTCATACGGTGCACTGAGCTCTGGATTGGAAGTTAGTGAAAACTTGGACTTGCTAGCTGTGCCATGCTTGGTGAGTCACGGCACTCATCTGAACCCATTTCCTCATCTTGAAAATGGGGTGATGATGTTCGCACTGCCTGTACCTCATGGGTCTGTGAGGAGAACGCTTGGTAAGCCTTAAAAGTGCCCTGGAAATAGGAGTAAAATTCCTAAGTGTGAGTTTTAGTCCTGATTCCACAAGTAACTCATTATGTCACCCTGTACAAATTCACTTAAATCCCATAGTTCCATCATGGGATTGATCTAGATGATATTTAAACAATAGTTTTATTTTATTTACTTTTTAACTTTTTCCTATGTGTCAATTCTTTTTAGAGGGAATCATCCCAGGGCAGTTGGGATTAAGTGACTTGCCCAAGGTCACACGGCTAGTATGTGTTAAGTCTCAGGTCCTCCTCACTCCAGGGCTGGTGCTCTGTTCACTGCACCACTTAACCGCCCCCTATGTGTCAATTCTTTAAAAAAGAATTTTTAAAAATATTTATATTTGTTAAATATTTACCAATTGCATGTAAAAAAAATTTTAACATTCATTTTAAAACATTTTGAGTTCCAAATTTTCTTCTTCCTGTTCCTCCCCCACCCCTTGAGAAGGCAAGCAGTATATCAACTGTACATGTAAGCAACATTTTATTTATATATATATATACTATATATACAGTATGTAATATATAGTAATGTAATATATATGTATGTATATATGTGCACACATACTATATATATAATATACATACACAGAGGCAAGCAATATAATATTAGCAATACATTAACCAACCACACACCCCCCACACACACACACATACCACACCCCCCCCATACCCACCCACTCACATACACCCCCCACCCAACCCCACCCCACCCCACCCCACCCCACACAGAGTCTATAATTCTGTGAAGAGGCTTCTTGTGGAAATGCAGGCTGTTGGCTTTGGCACAGGGGGAATCTCAGGGTCTTTTCTGTTAATCCAGACTGCTCTGGCCCCTATTTGGGGTCTGCGCCAGCTACATTTCCCAGCTCAGAAGTAGTTCAATCCAGCTGCCCTTTAGAAAGCTTACTGAGAGAGGGGACAAGTCAGAATGGAGAGTGGAGGGCAAAGCTGAGACAGCTGTACTGTAATAACTGGGTGCTGGGCCAGGCCAAGTCGTCAAGTCTCAGGTTGTGTTCAGATCCTCTTCTCTGCCTTTTCTGTTCTCATTCTGTGACCGGAGGACCAGAGCCCCCTGTCATAGTGTCCTGTGCCCCAGACGTTTCTCACCTTTTCTTCCCCTTCAAAATGTCCTTATCTTCTTCCCCATACCTGCTCGGTAGACACTACTAAAACATGGATGCCAACATGTTAATAGCATCTTAGATGCTAATATTTTAATAGACTCTTTGAAGATGCAGCCAAGTTACTCAAGAAGATAATTGCACCGAAGGGAATGCCGAGCCCCAGGGTAGGATTTGGAGGTGTGTAGAGATTAGGGGCCAGAGTGAACTTTGCAGTGCTACTTCAGTCCTGTCACTGGCCCCTGCCTGATCTGCCCATCTCTAGGGCTTATCCTGGTAGTGTGTGGGGAGGGCAACACCAACGTTGGCACTTTGGTTCCTTTAAAGACCCATTTAATAGTTTTACAGATTACAGTCTCAGTCCCATACCCCAACTAAGCAGGACTTGGCATTTGATTTGGTTCTTGGAACCATACCAGCTTACACTCAGTCCATTCCCCTGATTTATGCCAAGAGTCCAGACGGACATTCAGATACACTCTCCATCATTATAGAAATACACATTTTTAGCTGCTCACTTTCCAAAGTGAAATGATTAAACTTAGCACCTAATTACAACCTAAAAGCAGGCTATTAGGAAGATTACAAGCAATAGAGTTAAAGCAATGAAAGCCATTAACAGTGCAGGCCCCTGGGGCAGAGGCAGACATTCCTTGGTGTCCTGGGATAGGCAAGGCTGTATGTCTCTGCTTCAGTTACTCTTCTTCCCCCAACTCCCCAGACTTCCTCTCTAGTGACTTCCTCTGCTATTCTGGGTCCCCAATTCACCCAGATACTGTCTTGTCATCTCTCCTATGGGAGAGCAAAAGAGAAGTGAATCTTTCCTTTTTCTTTCTCCTCCCTGTCTTCCTAGCTCTGACATGGCCTTTGAGTTATAAATAGGGAAATATTTAAAGGTGTCCAGAGGAGAGCAGTGAAGATGATGAAAGGAAGGGAAGAGGGACCTTGAAGGACCTGAGATCATTTACTTTGGAGAACAGAAATCTTAGAAGGAATTCAGTAGCCACTGGTATGCATTAGGGAGAGGGAGGAGAGGTTAAAGGATGATAAGTAGGGAAAATGGAGACCAGCAGCTTCCTTTCCCTATGAAGACAGCAAGAGGAAATGGGGTTTAGGTACAGCAGGTGATTTAGGGACTTGAACATTTGGGATTTCCTGACTAGCATGGGGGTAAGGCTGTGATGTGACAGACAAGAGATATTGAGATTGTCTTCCTTGGGGATGTTTTGGTATGGGCCTGCCTCACCCAGACACCGATCTGCAGTGCATTAGTGACCTACTTGTTTGAAGGCAGGAGTGTCATGTTATGGGGATGATGGGTCAGCTCAAGATCCTAAAGTATGGTCTCTTGACCCCAAATGGGCTGATTGGAAGACTTTGGGCTCAATCTTGGCTTCAGCTAGAAGTCTGCAGTTCAGAACTTTGCTGTTTCCCCTGTCAGTGTGAATGAGTATATGCATGTAACCTCAGGCAGCAAGTATATAAGAAATAGAATCTACCCTCTTCTGCTAGGTGATCTTTTCTCTCTGCATTTTCATGACACTGCTCCCTTCTGGTTTTTCCTGCTCTCTGTCTGACACTTCTTTTCAGTCTCCTTTGTTAGATCTTCCAGGTCACCCTAGTCACCAGGGCTATCTCCCAAAGCTCTCTCTTTTACCCTTTGCTTTTCTCCCTCTATACTCTCTCTGGGTGATCTCATCAGCCCTCATGGGCTCAATCATCTCTAAACAAATGATTCCTAGATCTACATATCCAGTCTTAATCTTTCTCCTGATTTCCAGTCTCACATTAACAACTGCCTTTTGGAAATTATCTTTCCCCTAAAACTCTCCCCCACTTGCCAACTTCTCTATTCCTGTCCAGGGCACCGCCATCCTCCCTGTTTCTTAGGCTTAAAACTTTGGTATAATCCTTACCTCATCATTCACTTACACCCTTCATATCTAGTCTGTTGTCAAATCATGTCATTTTTACCTTCATATTTCTACATCTTTCATCTACTCTTATCTCTAATCACACAGCCACCATAATAGACAGTCCAGGTCCTCATCTCTACTTGCCTGTGCTACTGCAATAGTCTTCTGGATGGCTGACCAATCTCAGGTATCTCCCCATTCCAGCCCTTCTTCCACTCAGCTGCCAAGTGAGCCTCCGAAAGTGCAAGGCTGACCATGTCACCTCTTCTACTCCGTAAGCTCCAGTGACTTCCTATTACCTCCAGGATCAAATAGATCTCCTGTTAGATTTCTAAAGCCCTCCACAATATAGGCCCTTCCTACCTTCCCAGGCTTTCCTAAACTTTATTCCCCTTCAAACACACTTTCTCTTTATGCCATCTCTCTTTCTCTGTGTGTGTGTGTGGGGGGGGGGTGTGTGTGGGTGTGTGTGGGTGTGTGTGTGTGTGTGTGTGTGTGTGTGTGTACATTTCTATTTAACTATCTGTGAATGAGATATGTAGTCCAGTGGCATCCAACTCAGATAGAAAGGAGAGGAACTAATGTATACATAAGGGTCCCGGAACTAATGTATACATAAGGGTCCCTGAAGGCCTTATAGTGACTTTGTTTTAAAATGTATGTTATTTGTTTTGTTAAATATTTCTCATTCCATTTTAATCTGATTCCAGCCTCCCAGGTGAGTGAGTGCCGTGGCCTTCATGTGTGATGCCTTTGGTCTAATAGCCTCCTTTCACACATGAGATTCCTGAAGCTGAGAGTCCCCTAGTTAACAATAGTATGTTATTAGGGTAACTGAGACTTGATCTTTCCGCCCTTTGTTCACCATGCTGACTTTAGTCCATTTTTGCGAGGTTTGCATCGGTATCTGTTTGGGGGTAAATTCAAAGTGTGGATTTTCCAAGTAGATTCTCTTGCCCAACTTGGTGAGGGAAAAGATGTGAGAGAGGACAAAGGCATGTCAAGGTGTGTGATGACCATGATAGGAACATGGGGGTAGTTGTAGTCCAAATGGAAGGGGCCAGAGAGGATGTGGTTGCCAACACTTTGCACCTTTTTGGAGGTCCCTGCTTATTTCTTTATCCGTCTGCCAAACACTCACTGATATCACCCCCTCCCTTTGCTGCTAAAGGCAGAAGGCTTGGAAAACCACTGTCAGGCTGAGTGATGGTTCCAGAAGACAATATAGAGTTTATCAATATTGAATTTTTGCAGCTCTCCTGCTGCTGCTTGTGCAGGGAGCCAGCCAGACTTGGCAGCATTATTTGATAATACAATAATCATCATTTATATCGCAGTCAGGGAACTCTCCTGCCACTGACAGTCTTTGCTGGGGTGAGGAGTGGCTTCAGTTTCCTGGGTTTCGCAGAAAGACACTCGGGCCCCCAGAAAGGAAAGTGATTTGGATGGGAATCCATGGCCCTGAACATCTGACTGTTGATCACCCACTGTCATGCCGAAACAGGCTGCACACTTAGGAGGAAGAACATTCAGGGGTTTTTGGGGGGATGGGGGTGGAGCTTCCTCTGTATAAATGTCCTTGAAATGGTTTCTTGATAACATGGCCACTACAAAAATCACCCTTTGTTCTTCCTGTTGTCCTCACATATTGAGTCTCAGCCTGTTTCCCTTGGCCTCTACAGGATGATTGGGCAGGTTATGTTAATGTGGTCCTAGGACCATGTTTAGATATGTAGGTAGAGGGCACATCACAGCAGGGGTTTGGCCTCCCACTCTGCCAGCCCTGTGCTTGGGCACCGTATTTTTTTCTGGCAATAGTTCAGAAGAGAAAGAAGTGAACAGAATTAAGAGAAGAGGAGTGAAAGGAGAACTAGCCATGGCTTACCTCATTTTACGCAGTTGATAGCTTTCTGGAAGGTTGCATGCTTAAATCACAGGAGCATATGTTTTGGAATTGGCCAAGGGCTTAGAAAAGATCCAATTCACCTCCTTCAGTATAGGTTCGTGAGATTTTTAGAGTTGGCTTAATTTTCACAAGTCCTGTTTTCACCCTCTCAATTCATAGACCAGGAAACTGAGGCACAGAGATTTCAAGCTGGAAGAGAATACTTAGAGGTCATCTAGTCCAACCCACTCATTTTGTAGAGGAGGAAATGGAGAGATTAAATGACTTTACCAAGGTCACACAGGTAGTAACTGGAGTGATGATTCCACCTCCATCTTTTGAAGGGATTTGTCTATAAGTCAAGATTTAAATCCAGACCTTCTGATTTCCAGTCTCACGCCTCCCACTCTGCCAAAAATCACATTTTCTGCAAAGCTGATTTGCACTTCAAAGGCCGCTCTGGTGAATTCTGTTGGAAAGTGATTTGCCATTCTTTGATTGTCCTGTTCCTTAAGAGAGGATTTGGAGTTCAGGCAAGTCGGACCCACCCATACTAGAAGCCTGCTGAGGAAATTCCAAGGGAGCTGCCCTGGAGCAGCCTGAGTATCCAGAATAACTTAATTAAGCTTTGAAGGGGTGGAAGGGGCTAGCGAGCACCTATCTCAGTGGAGGACCAAACTAGTGGAAATGGGCCCATACTGAAAAAAGAGAGAGGGAGGCAGAGCATCTTTGATCAGGGGAATGCAGGTTTGCTGTAGGACAAAGGCATCCAGTAGGAGGCCCAGGCCACTTGAGGCCTCAGTGTATCTGACCAGATTAAAACATCATTGGGAAATACTTAACAAGGTAAGTAAAACTTACAATAGAACATAAATAATGTTGCTATGTGGTTTTGTGAGTCAATAGGCTGCCCTCTCCATTTGAGTTAGACACTTGAGTTTGTGTAAGATGTCCTCCAGGGATCTTTAAGAACCTGGTCCTTTTCGGGGCTGGGGTTAAGGGCATTTCTGACTTACTATGAGGATGAGGTAGATGCCTAATGAAGTAGATATTATCTTGTTTCTTGTGGAAGGGCTTGAAGTGGCAGCAGAGGTGGCGGTTTAAAATTTTTTAGAGATCTTTTCAACTGGACATCCCTGGTGGTTTTGTTCAAGGTTGTTTGCAGGTCCCCGGAAAAAACGGATGTTTCAGAAATCTTGCCTTTTGCTTACTCATAGCCTAATGAAGATGGAACATGTGGCTTGGAGGACTGGGATCAGAGGTGGGATAGAATTATGCCCTTCCTCATCACCTTCCCTGGGCCCCAGGCAGGAGGAGGACTCATTTTCACAGGCGGTAACCCACCGAGATCCATTTCCACTTGTTTCCCACGCCTGCCTCCCTTTTTGTGGTTGCTGTTGTTGTTCAGTTGCATCTGTTTTTAAAAAATTAGTTAACTACTAATTAATTTTTAGTTTGCAGTGCTTAGTTCCACAAACTTTTGAGTTTTAAATTTCCTCCCCCCTCCCCAAGATGGCGTGCCATCTGATACAGGCTCTCTACATACATTCATATTAAACTTATTTTCACATTAGTCATGTTGTAAAGAAAAATTAGAACCAATGGGAAGAAACACGAGAAAGAAGAAACAAAACAAAACAAAAAAGAGAGAGCAAATAGGGTCTGACCTGCATTCACACTCTGCAGTTCTTCCTCTGGGTGTGGACAGAATTTTCTGTCATGAGCCTTTTGGAGTTGTCTTAGAACCTTACATGCTGAAAAGAGCCAAGTCTGTCAAAGTTTAGGGTTTTCCTGGCAAGGATACTGGAGTGGTTTGCCATTTCCTTCTCTGGCTCATTTTGCAGATGAGGAAACTGAGGCAAACATTGTTAAATGAAGGTCACCCAGCTAGTAAGTGTCTGAGGACATATTTGAGCCCAGGAAGAGGAGTCCTTCTGGCTTCAGGAGGGCAGTCTGTCCACTGCCCTGCCTACCTTCCTCCATTTACTTATTGTCAAGTGCAGTCCATATCCTAGAACTGGCTCAGACCCTCTTCCCTCTTTTATTCCCTTTCACATTCTCCAGACCGAGGCACGGACTGGACCTCTCCATCAGGGGCTGTTTCTTTACATCTGGTAGCTGGCTTTCTTACTGCTTGGGATTATTTATTTTATGCTCCCCTCAAAGGCAGGGTTTTTTTTCCTCCTTAAGAAACTATAAGAAATTTCAAACTAGGGTAGAAAAATTCCTCTGCTGTGTTGCTTACCAGCATTATCTCACCCTTACCTTGAAGTGATCCCAGCTGCCCAGAGAGAAGGTCTGTCACCCTAGGAGCTAATCAGATTCCCAGAGTAAGTGATGGGCAGAGACAGATCCTTGGAGAGTCTCCAGGCTGGGGGTTGGGGTGAAGAGAGAGGGCCCCAGATAGAGGTATCAGGGATGGGAAGGAGTAAATTCAGGAACTGTGGATTTCGCCACATTGTGTAGGTGGCTAAATATATCAGAGGGTTTTGCTAGATCTTTGTGGGAGCTTTAATTGGTCTGGTCACTGTTTGGGAACCTACATGCAATCTGCAGGGCCCGGGTCATCCCTCTAGAATTTTCATTTGGGTCTTGGTATAGGGTGTACTGAAAAGACACAGCCTCTTACCAGAAGATGCTTTGTCTGCCTCTTCAATTTGAACAAGCAGAGAGAGCTGGGCATAGTAGTTTGTTAGCTGTTTTTTTTTTTATGCAGTTAGATGGCCCGATGGATAGAGGGGACTGAAGTCAGGAAGACCTGAGTTCAAATCCAGCTTCAGCTACTAACTGTGTGACCCTGGGCAAGTCACTTAACCTTGGTTTTCCTCAGTTTTCTCATTTGTAAAATGGGGATCATAATACCACCTATAATAGCACAGGGTTGTTAGGACCAATGAATGGGATATTTGTAAAGCAGCTAGCATAGTGTCTTGTACAAATCAGGTGCTTACTAAATGTTTGTTTCCCTCCCTTCCCAGCCAGCCTCTTTGTGTAAACTATCCCTGACTCATTGCTCTCCAGTGCTTTGAACCCCTCTGCTATCTGAAAATGCATGTAGAGTTTGAATAGGTCCCAGGAGTGGGTTTTTTTTTTAATTTCAGTACTTATTTTCCCATCAAAATATCATGCTTTTAAGGAGGGTTGGGATGGGATGGAAGTCAACTCTGTAGACAAGATTGTATCTACTCTGGCCTATCATGGTTTGAGTGTAGTTCTGCAGTGTGTTGGTCTGCCTTGTGTTCCATGTTATTTAGCCCTGGGGCCTTGACACTGCCTCAGAGTACTCCCTCTCTCTTATTTGGGCCAAGAACAAAACCAAGAGAAGCAGATCTTATTTTGTACCCTCTAAGCTCCTTTAAATGTCCTCAGGTTTCTTGCAGATGCTGGCCTGGCAATGGAAGAGGGGGAAGTTCCAGTGAGTTTTGTAGGTACTAGGGTAGGCCATGGCTGAGACTGAGAGGACCCAGGGTTAGCAGCTGTAGATAGATGGAGAAACTAGGGTTTGAGGATTAATAGGAAGGGCTTGCCCAAAGCCAGAGTGACCTGGTCTTCCCGGGGTGCCCTTTCTCAGGATTCACTCCAAAGTCAGGGGAAAATCCAAAAGTCCTGATCAGTCAAGGTCCAGGCTAGGGCCTTTTACCCATCAGTCCCAGCCCCTTTACTAAGGTCAGGGAAACCAAGTCTAGTTAGATTTGACAAGTTTTCCATTCCTTTTTTTTCTTTTTACTTACCCCCAGGTACTTCTCTCCTCCCTTGACCTATCACTCTCCTTTCTTTCTCTTTATCTGTTTTGCTCCTTCTTCACTTAGGTTCCCTCTATCACCCTTAGTCTCCTCCACTCTACCCCAGTCTCCCTTTCTCTCCATCCCAACCCCCTCTGCACCCCCCCCCCCCCCACACTCCTGGCAGTCTGCCCTGTAGGAACGTTAATTAGCATTCACAATTTAATTAATTCAGTAGCTAATTAATGATTGGGGCTGGGGGGTAGGGAATGTGGGGTGTGTGGGGTGGTAGCTGGAGGTGGCAGGGAGAGATAGCAGAGACTGCAGAAGGCATCGCAGATGGCTGTGCGGTGGCTGGCACGGTGCCCACCGCCATGGATGCAAACGCACGCGCACACTCACACGAACACACACATATATACACACACAAAAAGGAGAGAGTGGTCAAAATAGAACATTAAAAGCCAGGAGAGAGGGCCATCGAGCCCCAGGATGTTGGTGGGGGCAGGAAGGGGGAGAATAGATTGTGGAGGAGGTTTTAGATCAGTTTGAATCTGCTCCGGAAGTGGAAAAGGGGAAAAAAATAATCACAGAGGCAGAGAGAAGGGAGCGATCTCAATAGCCCCCCCCCCCCCACCCTCACCCCACCCCCCAACCACCCCTCCTCCCTGGCATGGCATTCATGGGTACCAGCTGAGACTTGGGACTTAACTAGCAGCCCCCTGCCCCTCCCTCTGCCTGCCAAATGCCCTGGCATTGAGGACCTCAGCCCAGAAGGGTAGGGAATTCCTGAAGAAAAGAGACATAAATAGATAATTTTATGGGGTGTTTTTTGTTTTTGTTTTTTGGTAAATAATTAAAAAATACAATCCACCATTTGCACCAGTTTTGGTGTGAGGGCGAAGGCGAGAGAGAAGTGGCAGGAGCAGGAGGAGAGCCCAGATGGAGTGGTTGTGGTGGTGTGGTGTGGTGAGTTGTGGGTCTGAGGACTGGGGGGGCCTGCCAGAGGTGGGGGGATTAATGAAGACCCTATTTTCCCCTCCTTTTTTTTTCTCCCATGAATAAAGGGGGAAAAGCAGAGAGAGAGAAAAAAGGGGGGATGGGGAGGGAATCGAGACAGATGGCAGAGTGTAGAGGCGGCAGCTCGTGCCGACACTGCCCAGCTCTCTCTCCCTCTGCCTGCCAGTTCTCTCCAAATGCCACCCTTCCCCCATTCCCCCCTTCACTCCCCTCCCTTCTCCCCACTCCCATCCCACTCCCCTTCCCCCTGGCTTGGCACTGAATGCGAGGAGAGGGAGGGAGGCTGGGCAAAGAGCATCTGTTCCCTCCTTCTTTCCAGCTCCGTCGGCTGCCAACCTAGGGCCAACGCCTGCCTCGCTCGCCTGCCTGCCCGCTCACTCCCAAACTGGCATAGGATCAGGTGCTGGCTCCAGCTACCTCTCTGGGTACTGGTCCCTATGCACGATGGAGTTGGCTGCCAAAGCCTAGCACGCATGGGGCTGTGTATGTGTTTTGTGTGTGTGTGTGTGTGTGTGTGTGTGTGTGTGTGTGTGTGCGCGCGTGTGTACATACATGCAACCTTCTGAGTATGGGGTGGGGGTTGGCATTGCGGCTGTCATCCCAGTGCCCATAGAGAATGGAAGGATGGGGCGGAGAGAGGAGAGAAGAGGTTTGGGGCAGGGAAGGGAGGGGGCATGATGACTGCTTCGTGCTGCCTGCTCACAAGCTTTGGTACTGCAGCTGCCACCCTTGTGCCCGTGGAGTTGGGAGGAGGGAAAGTGAGGAGGGGGAGCGGCGCAAGCGCGAGCGCTCCGTAGAAGGCTTGGTGTGTAGGAACCGTTGGCACCCCAGCTGCCAGTCTGGTGCCCAGAGCTGGGAATGAGAGGGGACCAGGAAGGCTTGGAGGAGGGGCAAGACTGGGTGGTTGGTTTTGTTCTTCTAGAAGCCCAGCTATGGGAGGTGGTTGGACTTGGGAGTGGGGAGCTCTCTTTCAGCTTCGGGAAAGGGACATCAAGGAAAAGGGTCAGGGAGAGCAGTAAAGGAGGTACAGAGAAAGTACTGAATGGCTGAGGGTAGGGACACATCATTCTTGTGTGCCTGGGAAAAGTCCTGGTTGGGCTGATAGCCCAACACTTTGTGAAGGCAATAGGGGAGCAGGAACATCAGGCTGGCGCCATCACTGCCCTTGGATCCTGGCATGAGCCACTCTGACATTCTGTCAAGTTGGGGGAGGGTGGCAGTGCCTCATGCCATTCTGGTAGAGTGGGTTGTTGTGCCTGATGCCTAGCAGGAGAGGACTGAGATAGGAAGCTAGACTGGCATATGCATGGGCGGTGGAAGATGGGATAGGCGCTCTTCAGTCGGGGCCACCTCCCCCATCCAACTCCGACCTGGAAATGGAGAGACAGACGGAGAGAGGAGCAAGGGCACAAAGGAGGAAAAGAGTGAATGCTCATACCCAAAGGAAGGAAGAATGGAGAGCGGCTGGCAGCCCTGCTTGGCCCTGGGCCAGTTCTTGGCTGAAGACGGCCAGATCCTCTTGCCTGGTCTGTATATGTCCCTGGCAAAGTGGGGGGTGGGATCGGTTTGGTCATTTAGCCCATGATATAGGGGTTGGGGGCTGGGCTAGATTGGGCAGAGCAGGATCCCACTTGGACTTTTCAAGCTAACAAGTGGGGTGTTTCTATTTTTCTCTCTCTGGCTCCTTCCTTTCTCCTTTCCACCCTTTCCCCTCCCCCTTCCTCTCCTGACACCTGGGTCCCACTGCCTTGGCACCCAACCAACTGGATGCTGCCACGCTTGGCAGTGCTGCACTGGCACGTGAACGGCGTCTCTGATCCTGGCACTGCGGCAAAACCCAAACCCCGCCAGACGTGTGCTTGCCGCTTGGTGGCAGTGGGGGGAAAAGAGGGAGACTAGGGAAGAATAGGGTGGTGCCACACAGAAGATGCCAGGCATTGGGTGGGGCTGTGGACACAGGAGAATGGGGCAGTAGCCCAAGGGAGAATATGTAGATGGAATGTGAACTAAGCTAGGCCTCATCTCTCCCACATTCCCCAGAAGAAAATTTAGGTGGTACCTCACCCTGCAGCATCAGAAAAGCCAGCTAACAGATACAGACGTAGGCCACTTCCAAGCCTTAGGTACAAGACTTCCATGGGACTCTTCTCCCTAGGCTTTCTGATACTTGAAGAGCAGCAAGAATAGGTGGGCAGTTTGGGAAGAGAAAGAAGAGGTTAAAAAAAAGAGAGATAAAAGATAGATTAGAAATAACCAGCTATGTGAGTACAAAGATGATGGTGGCCGGGAGGGAAATGCAGGAAGGAGGGATCTTTCCTCCTTTGGGTCTTGCAGTTGGCTGAAGGGTAGGGCTTCCACCTGTCTGGATGTCATTTAGCATTATGATTGGTCAAGCTTTGATGAGGAACCATCTGACCTTCCCTGAGTTTGAGTGGAAAGGTGGGGGTGGTGGATGTCTTTGGGTCATAGGTAGAAAAGGTAATATCTATGGAAATGTGAAAGATATCAAAAACTTATCCCTTCCATGGAAACTATCTGAGAACACTTATCTTCTAGGAATTCCTGAACAGCATCCCACTTGGGGTTATATAAATTTCCATACTCACTTTCTTGATCTTCACATTCAAAGTCAATATTGGAGGACCTCAGGGCTGGGGAAGTCTCTTGAAGGGGAATTTTTAAGCATCCTTTGTGGCAGGAAAGGCTGGTGTCACAGATCCAGAGCATGCTTTGTTGGCCCTTGGACATGGTCAGAATATTGATCAAACCCTGGAATTGTAGTCTTGCCAAAGTGAACAGCATCTGAAAAAAGTTGTTGACAGTATTGGGCTTTTTTGAGGCTCCCATAGCCAGAAGCTGAGGTACAGAGGGCCTCTGTCTTCATGGCTGAGTTTTTCAGACATCATGGATATTCTGGGAAGGTGGGGGGTGGGATGGTTTCACTCTTTGTTGAGTAAAGGTCATAGGAATGACCTGGGACACAGAGGGACATGGAGCCATTGGCCATTGAGAACTGGACTATGGGCATGTTCTGGGCCAGAGTTTCTGACTCTATCTTCTCTGGGGATGAATGGTGGCCCTGGAGAAAAAAATGGTGACTCATTGGAGAAGGAAACAAGAGGTGATGCCATAGGGAGGAAGCATTGAGGAGAGGCACTCATTTGGAGGGGTGAGTGCACACTTTCTATCTTAGCCCTTTCCTGGGAATAGCCACAACCAGGAGAAGGAGCAAGGCACGTTTTCAGATGCTGTGAATTGGAGGGGAGGAAGATTGGAGAATGCAAGATGACAAAGAAGATGAGGCTATGCAGTGAATATTGGGTTTCATCTGTAGCTGGAGATGGCAATGTAATGAGTGGTAGTGGTGGTGGTGGTGGTGGTGGTGGGGTGTGTGTGGGGGTGGGGAGGGGGCTAACTTTCAGCCACTTTGGGCAGTTTGTTCAATTTTGTAGCTTATCCATGCCTCTGGTTTATTAACCTTCTTGTTGAAGGCGAGTTCTGGGAAAGAACAGTAAGGCTAAAGTGACTTGGTAGCAATGCTCCTGTGTGGAGAGTGGAAAATAAGCTGGGTGTATAATGGATCTCAAGTTGATCTACAGGGCTCCTTTAGCATCGAAGACACAAGGCTGTTGGACCACATGGATGTGATGTGTCATGTAGGACTTACTCTGGTATCTGCCAAGCATGCTCACACAGTGTGTACTTCATAGATGGAGGATGATGCAGATTGGATTTGGAGTGTAATTTAATGAAGTTAGTGCACAACTGGGCACCAGTCTGCTTGTCCAGAACAGCTGAGAAGAGAACATGGTTTTAAGTGTGACAAGGAAAGGAATACAGACAAGTGGTAGCTCCATTTATGAAGATTATAGGAAACAGCTGTGGCATTTTTGCTTTTGGTGATGTCTGAAGATGGGTGGCAAAGTACTGTCATTCATGTGTACTACGTCAACTAAGAACATCATTTCTCCTCTTTCTAGTCCTGACTCACCCTTATTCTCTCCCCTGATTGTTTTCCTTTTCTCCTACCTCCTCAAAAAAAAAAAAGCCACAACCCTATGAGAACGCATGGAGATTGGCCTCCCCACTTTGGGTTCACCTCTGTCCTAGTATTTTTTACCTTGGATGCTGAGGTTCACCCTGTCCACAGGACAAAGTAGCACTTGCCTTCTGGGATTACTTTTTTATGTGCGGGTTCTCAAGAGGATGAAGGAATGAGGATGGTCTTAAGACCTTCCTGGTCTCCTGTACTGCACAGACTTCATCACATAGACCTCCTCTTTTGTGATCACTTCCCAGTTTTTCCCTTGACCTTCATAAGTTGGTCCCATGTCAAAGTCTGGGTTCACAATTAGAATTTTCTGCAAATGATTATTCCCTTGTCCTGAATCTGAGCTTCCCCCAACTCGCCCTATACAATATATGTGGGCAATAATCCTGAGGACACTAAGGGCAGAATCTTTCCCCTTTAGGACAACTCATCTTCCTGAGACTGGGCCTTTTTCCTCTGTTCCCTAGAAATGAAACCTGGCCTTTAAAGCTTAACCTCTCCCAGAAACTTATCCCTTCTCATATTTTAAGAATTTTTATCCCTGCCTCTGGTAACATCTTTGTCTTCAACCTGATAGAAATGCCCTTGCAGATCTAGCCCCTATTTTGCCATTTCCGGTACACCATTTGTTATGTGCTTACAAACAAGTGGAAGATAGACCAGTGTGTCCATTGTTGGGAAGGGAGGTGGGGGCTGAGACAAAGAAAAGCCTCTTGCAGGGAGTGGGATTGGAGCTGAGTCCTAAAGGAAACTAGGAGACAGACAGCTAAGGAGGGAGAGTGTTCTAGACATGGGGACAGCCAATGAAGAGTTGAAAGATAGAGTGCATGTTTAAGGAACAGCTAGAAGGCCAGTGGGTCACAGAGCACAAGGAGGGGATCAATGTTTGGGAAAGACTGGAAAGGTAGGAAGGGGCCAGGTTGTAGAAGGCTTTAAAAATCTGAGAGGATTTTACTGTATTCGATCCCAGTAATAGGAAGCCACTGGAGTTTACTAAGTAGAAGTGACATGGTCAGACCTGTGCTTTAGGAGGCTTCTTGGCAGCTTAGTGGAGGAAGGACTGGGATAGGGAGACACTTGAGGTAGGCAAGACTATTGCAGTAGTCCAGGCAAGTGGAGATGAGAACCTGAAGTGTCTATCACAGCGGCTGTGTGATTAGAGATAAGGGGAGATGAGAGAGGTAGAAAGGTGAAGGTAAAAATGACATGATTTGACAACAGATTGTATATGAGGGGTGCAAGTAAATGAGGAGGTAAGGATGATACCAAAGTGTTAAGCCTGAGAAACAAAGAGGATGGTGGTGCGCTGGACAGGAATAGGGAGGCTCACAAGAGGGGGAGGGTTTTGGGGGGAAGAAAATGAGTTCTGTTTGGTACATGTTGATTTTGAGATGCTTATATGACACCCTATTCCAAATTTCCAAAAGACTGGGATTAAGGAGAAGGATTAGGACTGGATATGTAGATCTAGGAATCATTTGTTTAGAGATGATAATTGAACCCATGAAAGCTGATGAGATCACCTAGAGAGAGTATAGGGGGAGAAAAGCAAAAGGTAAAGGAGAGAGCTTTGGGAGACAGCCCTGGTGACTAGGGTGACCTGGAAGAAGATCTAACAAAGGAGACTGAGGAACAACCAGACACAGGAGGAAAAACTAGGAGAAAGCAGTGTCATGAAAACATAGGAGAAAATACCTGGAAGAGATTGATGGATGGTGTCAGAGGCTGCTGAGAGGTTAAGAATGAGGATTGAGAAAAGCTATTAGACTTGGCAATCAAGAGATCACTGGTTGGTAATGCTAGAGTGTCGATTCTATTGAATGAAGCTGGAAATAGTTTCAGTTAACTGAAGTTGATTTTAGAGAGTTTAGAATTGAGAAGAGAGATAGTGAAGGTACCTCTCAGATCCCTATCTGGTCTCTAACAAGTTCTCTCTCAATTCCCTCTGAAGTCTCTTCTGGGTAACTCCTGCTTGTGTCAGTCACACTCAGATAATTTCTCCTTACCCACTAGAGTTCCTTACTCTTCCCTTGTTGGCTAGATTGATATCCCAAATTCAGTCACCCCTCTCCTGGCTTTTAATACATTATTTCTATGATTTAGTTACTCCTATGGTTGTCTGTTGGGAATGAATGTGTCTTGAGTGTTTGCATCAGAATGCAGAAGTATAGGTCTATGTCTCTGGGGTTGTCTGTGTGGTAATGAAAGCCTTTGCATGTGTATGTGTCTGGGAATAGGTCTCGCTTGTGAGCTCATACAGTAGTTTGTTACGTACATGGTTCTTTCGTTTTGTTCGAATTTCTCAAATGCTACCAAGTGCACACAAACTGCTTCCCTAACTAGAGACGTAATTTATATGCCTCTAGGTGAGTCTCTATTTAGAGACAAAATAAGCATGTCCATGTTATAGGAAAGAATCTTGGTATTTGAGTTGGGAGAAACAAAAATCAGACTGGATTACTTGAAATTGAGAGCAACCAAGGACTAAGAGGAGGTGGTGATGGCACAGAGGAAAGGCCTGCAGTGGAGTGTTGGTTTCCTGGGGAGCATTGTTGTGTGTATGTCTGAGAGTGATTCTCTTTATTCAGGTATGCACATGTCTCTAGATTTTGGACGGTTATACTCCTAGGGTTGTCAGGAGCAGAGAACATAGTTCGTAATTCCTTTTGCCAGATTCTTTTATCCTCAACCTCTGTCGCTGAAGATCGCTTCACGCTTAAGGTACCTCATGCCATTTCCTTGTCTAGTATCATGCACAATTGTTCTGGTGGAGGGAGATCAGTCAAGATCATTGCCATTCCCCCAGTACCATTTCTAGCCACAATAGCTGAAGGTTTAGATGCCCTTCCAGGACTCTGGTTCTTTAGAAGCCATTTAGACCCTGTCCCCTTTGTGGTCTAGCCTCTCTAAGCTGCCACATGGTCAGGCACTTTAATCTAAATGGCGATCAGGTAGAGACACAAACTCAAGACTCGCTTACAGGTAGATCTGTGTGTAAATGCACAAAGATTCCAAGGTGGATGAGTCTGGGAACCAGATGAGGGCTGAGTCTGAATAAAGGAAAGTCTCACTGACGTCATTCCAGGGGACTTGGAAGTGAGTGGCACTCACCTCAGACAGGCTACCTCTGCCTTACAGCATCTTACAAAAATGGTCTGATGCTGTTGTCTGCACAACGGACCGGCAAGCTGGAGCAGCATCAAAGGACTTATGGCTTGACAAAGTGATTGGTTGGGAGTGGTACCAGTCTGAAAGTGGGTAAAACAACAGCCCCTTTGATTTACTCAGTTCAATAGGGTTCGGCTCTTTTTTTTTTGGCACAGGGGATCTAGATGGGTGTGAGTGGCCTGGTGTAGAGCCAGCCCACACTAACTGGTGACTGTACTTGCCTCCCCTGTTTTTTCCAGTTCAGTGTATCTGTGTTTGCATGCACGTACACATGGGAGTCTATGAGATAAAGATTTTTGTCCAAACCCCAAGTAGCCGGCCTCTCCAGCTGGAAGGCTCCAAGATATGTGAGGGACCCACAAGCAGTTTCAAATAACTCCACACCTCACCACTCCATACCGGGCAATTGCCAGGTTTGGTTTTGTTTTGAAAATGTTTCCTCTTATTTTTTTTTTCCTGTGTTTTTGTTTTCAACCTTTATACACAAGTCACATTCCCATAAAGCACAGAGTTAAAAAGCCTCTTTCCTCATACACATGCTGCTAAGAAAATAGTTTTATACATGGAATTTCAATAGGAGAGAGAGGAGGTTGGGAGGGGAGCAAGGAGGCAGAGAAAGACGAGAGCAAGAGCAGTGTAGACCAGTTGGAGGTGGGTTGCTTCTCTTGCTACCTAAATTGGTAGCTGGTATTTTTTGGCATCATCAGAGTAATTAATTCTGCCCTCCAATTCCTTTTGGGTGGTGGTGACTGACTTTGGGGCAGGAAGTGAAACTCATGAAATATCACTGGGTTATTGAGAGGATGGCACTTTGTAAATCATAGAGCACTGTATAAACATGAGACTGTGTGGTGATCCTAGGACTAAGCTAGGTTTTCTCTCCTCTTTCTTCCCTCCCCCTTGTTCTCTCTCTTCTTCATAGCCATGACTGATATTTAGCATGGAAAATTTAATTGACTGGAAAACAAACTCCAGGATGGATTTAATTGGGGGGAGGGTTGAATGGTTAAGTGGGAGGTGGAAAAGAAAGGGAAAGCATTAGAACACAGGACAAGAAAAGGGGCAGGGATTCGGGAGGAGGGATAGAAGGAAATTCGAAGGCCCAGAAAGTTCTTAGGCAAAGGCTTTTCCTTTACTAAGACCTACTATTGACTTCTTGGTCCCTTACCACCACATTAGTTTATAAAAATCGCCAATTCTAAGGAGAGGAGCTCCTGTCTTGTGCTTAAGCCATCATTTATTCTCCTAATAGCCCCCCTTGGTTGGGGAACAGGTCCCTGTGGTCTCATGGACAAAGGAAGATACAGGCTGTAGTGCGATGTGAAGTGAAGAGCGTAAAGACCTGGAGATAGGGTGTGAAAGGGAAATAGAGGGTGGAGAATGAGGTACTTTAGGGAGTGGGGATTATGAGGGAGGTGTCACGAAGTAGGAATAGGAGTTGAGGTTTAGGAGGGAAGTAAAATGGGTTGGAGGAAAGGACAGCTAGGATTCACAAACCAATTTGTCACATTCATCCACACTGTTCCGGACAGTTTCCAAGAGTCCCTCTTCTATCTCTGGGAAAGAGCTTTTTGGTGATAACAATTTCTTACGCATATCAGGATTTTACCTTTCCTCTTAAATACACAGTGTCTGTAACAGGGGAGGGGAAAAGATAGGGTGACATTATTCTCAGTCCCATGAGGCGCTTAACAACCATTTCAGGGGCTAAAAACCATTTGTTCTTCCAAAGAAATGGGGAGATTTAGAAAACAACCCTTAACACAAGAGAATTTTTAAAATCTAAAGAACCAAAACATTGACACAAACAGGAAAAACCAATTTGTTTGGTGGAAGGGTTTTCTGTTGGGTTTTTTCTGTGTTTTTCAAGTTTATTATTTTTCTTTAGTTCATTCCTCTGGTCTCTCCATCTCTCTCTCTCGTGCGTACGCTCTCTTGCTCTCTCTTTTTTGGTTGTGTGTGTGTCTCAGTTTTTTAAAGAACTTTGGATTTGCCGTTGGTGGGCGGCACCAGGTCCCGGAGGCTGGGCCCAATGGTGGCAGGCCTGGGACCAGGGGCTGGCCCACGGCTGCTGAGAGGATCTCTGTGTTTAAAGCCTTTGAGAATAAGTTACTGCAGTTCTGGGGTGTAGGGAGAGGGGCACAGGGGTTCCTGGCAGCGGCTTCCTCCAGAGTCCAGGCTACCTAGGTTCCGCTGCTGGAGAGGGAGGGGAGATGGGGGAGTAGGGAACCCCTCTCCCTGCCCCACCTCTTGTTTGGTTAGAGTTCCAAAGCTCCCTACCCATCCTGGGCCCCAACAACCGGGGCTGGCCAGTTGGGAGCTTGGAAAGAGTTTGTGACCGGTGTTGCGCTCTGGACGAAGAAGGTGGGAGAGGGGAAAGGAGAGTGGTATTTTTTTTCCTTCCCTCTTCGTCCTCTTGGGTTTTCTTTTTTCTCTCTTCTTTTTGGCGTTTCTCAGTCAGTAGCACAGTACGGGAGGACTTGAGTTGGATAGGTGCATGTGGCTGGGGACATAGTGGGGAAGAGGCAGGAGGCCTTTGGAGACCATGAGAATGTTGGGAAAGGCAGGACATGAGGAAGGAAGGTATGTGTGTATATTTGTGGGGAGGCAGGCTGTGTAAGTGTACATGTAATAATGGGGTCGGATGAGGGTATGTTTGTAGGGAGTCTCAGAGCCAGGTTGTGTGTCTGTGTCAGGAAGGAGGCAGGACACTGCTGGAGGTGGAGTGTGTGAAGCCCACTGAGGGTTGAAGTCTGGAGACTCCCCCAGGAAGGGCAGAGCCATGGGGTATGGGTGGGGCATTTGAGCTCCCACCAGAAACCCCTTGGGGTACACAGAAAGAGCTGAAGAGCCCTTCTCTCTTCCCCTATCTTGGTTTCTCTGTTTATAAAGCTAGAAGTGTAGAGGTAGAAGTAGTTTTTGGGTTGGAGTCCGTGTGAGGTAATCTTGCTTCCTCTTTGGCAAAAGCCGTGGCGTTGGTGACCGGCTGGCCTCCTGGGGGTGGAGGAGGGGCCGCCTTGCGCCGGTGCGCTGAGGAGCGCAGATGTGCTGCCAGAGCCTCCCGCCCACTCAGCAGCACCTCACATGCCAGGCAGTGGTAGGTACAGATGGGTACTCGGAGAGGGGGGGGCACACCAGCCCCAGGACCCCTTCCAAAGAAGCAGAAGGACCTCTGGTGGGCAGCAGCAGGTGCCTCTCCCTCAAATGCCATCTTGCACTGGCGGCACAGGTAGCGGTGGGTCACATCCACGGTGGAAATGCCAGTGGTACCCGCTAGCAATTCATCGGCTTCCCCAGGCTCACCCTCACTGGGGAGGTGCAGCTCCGGTGGCTTCAGGGGAGCCGTGGCCGCAGGCTCAGGGGGCTGGGGTGGTGGCTGGAGGAGGGCATTGGGGAGCAGCCCGATGAGGGTCTGAGGTATCACGGGGTTCATGGGAAATAGCCCCTTTTTCATACCATAGAGCTGCTGGAAGTAGGCCCCTTGGAGCTGCGGACCAAAGACGGCTGGGGGGGCAGCCCCACCTGCTGTCGGCAGGGGGAAGGGCAGAAACTGGCCCCCTAACAGGGTGGGTACTGTGGCCTTCAGTGCCTTGAGGTTCTTGAGGGCATCAGTAGAGGAAGTGGTGACCCCAGTCGCAGCACACTTACGCTCATCAGGGATGTCATCCCCTGAAGGTTCAGCAAGAGGCCCTGGAACAGGGTCTGCTGCAGTGGAGTTGGTTTGATCTGTTCTCTGAGGTAAGGGGCGAGCTGGACTGGGCTGGACAACTGTAGTAGCCGGCAAAACAGAGGCGGCAGCAGCAAGGCTGATGAGGCCCGAAGAAGCCGCAGGGCCTGGGAAGAAGAGAAGAGGTTAAGCAAGGAGACGGTCAGGCCACTGATGGAGGGTCCCCTACCAGTGGCGTCTCCTCCCCGCCAGAATCCCAGTTTGCCATTGGCCTCTAATGCCCAGATGGGGCTGTGTGCCCTACCATCAGCCCTCGTGGCACCAGTGAGTTACATTCCCCCTCTGCCTCAGAAATGAGATCAAAGGAAGAATGCAAAACAGGCTTGAGGTAGGGAAGGCCAGAGGGACAGGGAGAAGACAGACTGAGGAGAAAGAGGACACCTAGGAAAGGACTGAGGTTTCTGACAAAAGGGATTCATCTCCTTCATCCCCACTTACCTGAACTGAAGGGGGCTAAGCTGCTCAGTGGGGGCTGAGCCAGAGCAGGACCAGATAGGAGCACAGGGGCCAGTCGAGGCAGGGTGCTGGCAGTCCCTAGGGGAAGTGTAGCAGTCGTGGTGGGTGGAGGGGCCTTCGGGACCAGGGGAGCTTCAGGGGCAGGAGCCAGGTCATAGCACTTGCTTTCACTCTTGAGCTGGGCCCGGACGGCCTCCTTAAGCTTGGCCAGATGCTGACGGGAGAACAGATGGCCCCGGCAGGAGACATAGAAATCATACTTGACATCGCAGTAGGGACAGTCAGTTCGGGGGGCTCCCATAGGGCCTTCACTGCTGCTGCCTCCCCCGCCTCCTCCCGCCCCTTGTAATTTGGCCTTCTTTTCCTTGGCACGGGCATTCTGGAACCACACCTGGATGACTCTCTTTGGAAGCCCAATCTCTTCTCCAAGCACTTCACATTCCTGCATGGTTGGAGTGCGGTAGGCCTCATAGCACGCCTTCATGATCTTCAGCTGCAGGCTGCTCATCTGGGTCCGGTAACGCCGCTGTCCTAGCCCATCAGGGGTCCCGGCCCCACCTCCAGCCCGACCCCCACCCCCACCCCCGGCACCAGGTGACTCTGGCTCAGCCAGGCTGGAAGTAGATGAATCACTCAAATCCCCTCCTGAAGGGCTGCAGACTTCACTTTCTGGAGATGCCTTGAGTGCTTCCTCTGGTGTCTCCTCCTCAGGAGGTGGGGGAGGTGGTGGGGGTGTTGGGATAGCATCTGATGGGGTGGCACTGGCCTCCTTAGCTTCTTTGCCAGGTGGTATAAAGGATGCAGGGACAGCAGTGGGAGAGGCTGTTGCATAGGGGATGGTGGGAGCTTCTCGCTTGGAGACTTCCCTTCCTATTCCATCTTCCACTTTGCCCATTAAGAGGCCAAACTTTGTGAAGGGGACAGGGGTCGGTGGGGCAGGGCTCTTGATGGCTGGGCTGGACACACTTCCAGGAGTGCTTCGAAACTGACCCTTCCGCTCCCGGGCTCTGGTATTCTGGAACCAAACTTGCACCACCCGCTTCTTGAGCCCCACCTCCTCAGAGATGCAGTCCAGCATCTTGCGGGTTGGGTTGGAGTCCTGCATATACCAGCGGTACAAGATCTCCAGCTGTTCGGGCAGGATGGTGGTGCGGAGACGCTTGTCTCGAGGTGGCTCACCCTCCCCAGGTCCCCCAGCCTCACTTCCTGTTGGTGACAGGCTGCCTTCTTCATGCTTGCGTTTGAGAGAAGGCCCTGAGGCTGGTGGGGGCCCTGGGACCAGGGGGCCCCGCTCACCAAACACTAACAGGGGCAGGTCCAAGAGGTGTGGAGGGGCACCAGGTGGCACTGGTGGCACAAAATGGAGTCTTTGGTGGCTGCTCAAGAGGTCCTGGCTGGCAAAAGCAGCAGCACACTGGTCACAGGTGTGGGCTGGGCTGGGGGAGGCTGGGGCCATCCCCTCAGGCTCTCTCTCTGCTGGCTTGGTGGTCTCTGCCTGGCATAGGTCTTCTCCCTCTGGAGATTCTGGTGCTGGAGCCTCCAGGCCAGCTGGGGGTTCTGGTGCCTGCTCTTCCTCTGGTTCTTCTTCCTCAGCTGCTTCTTCTTCTTCTTCTTCCCCCTCTTCTTCCTCCTCTGGTGGCCGGTCATCATAGCATTTCTTGAGGTGCCGAACCAGCTCAAAGATGCAAGAGAAGGTGGCGTGGCAGCGCTTGCAGGCTGAGGACCCTGCCCCCACTCCTATGGCTGTCACTGGACCCCCATCCCCTGCATGCTTTCGGGCTTTCTGCCGAGCATTCTGGAACCACACCACCACCACACGACTGGCCAGACCCAAGAGCCCTGCCAGCCGCTCTACCTCCCCATCTTTGGGATAGGCGCTGGTCTCAAAGAAGGACTGCAGGGCCTGGGACTGGAATTCGGTAAATTTTGTGCGGGAGAAGCGGCGGCCTACAGGAGCATGTGGGGGAAGGAGATTTTTCCCACAGTCTTCCTCCTCTTGGGGCCAGCGTCCTCCTGGACAGAGGTGCTCCTCAGTGGGCTGGCTGCCCCCAGCCTCAGGTTCAGGCACCAGAAAGGGTGGGCAGAGCAGGGGAGCAGATGGGTCTACAGAACCATCTGAAAGCTTGGGAGGCTCTGCTGGGGGTGGATACAGGCTGTCATAGCTCTTCCGGAACTGAGCAGCATAGCGGCTAAGGGCTTCGAAGGGCAGGAAGCGACGGTGGACGTGTTCCTCATGGGTCTTAAGGATAAGCATGTTGGAGAAAAGCTTCCCACAGGCTCCACAAGCCAGCTTGTCTCCGCTCCCCAGGGCCTCAGGAGGAGGTGGGGTTGGGGGTGGTGGTACTGGCTGCTTCCCCTCGTTGTACTGGATCACAAGCTCAAAGCCAAAGTTCTCCAGGAGGGCCTTGGCCGCGGTCCGGGCTGCCTCATTGGGAGGCTGGCAGGGTGGGGAGGAAGGCCCTGCCTCGCTTCTCTCCTCAGCCACTGGGGGCCGCTCTCGTTCCTGCTCTGCTGGCTCAGCCTTGGGGGGAGGTGGCGGGGGTGGAGGGGTGGTGGGTGGCAGTGATAGCACAGGGGTGGGCCCTGCCAGTGCCAACTTGGGCCCCACCTTGAGGTCATGCAGGTAGAAGGGCAAGAGCAGCTGCTGTTGCTGGAGCTTGAGCAAAGACTCTGGTACGAGGGGGAATGGGGGCAGCACTGGGGGAGTGAAAAGGGGAGCTGGGAAACGGTGTAGGTCTAAGGGTGGTGGTGGTGGGGACAGGAAGGGCAGCCCAGAAACCAGGCTGCTGGGCTCAGAAGCCTTCTTCTCTGTGCTCCCCACTCCATCAGGCTCAGCCTCCTTGGACTCTTCCTGGTTCCTCTCTGGTCCCTCCGCCTTGACATCAGCCTTGGCTCCCCGGGACCGAGTCTGGTGCAGGACTGACCGCATGTGAATCTCCAGGGTAGAGCTCTGGTTGTAGGAGACACGGCAGACCGTGCACTTAAAGGGTTTGTCTGTGGCAGTGGCAGCCGTGGGGGGTGCGCCACCCTCCCCTCTGGCTGGGGCCAGGGGGTCAATGGCAGCTTTCCTCATCTTATGCAGATGTGAGACGGAGTTGTAATGTACCAGGAGGATGTTCTTCTGGGTGAAGGATTCCTTACACACTGTGCACTTGTAGGGCCGGGCGGGATCCAAGAACTTGTCTAGAGCAAAGTTGGTGGTCTTACGGTAGGACAGGGGATGTCGGGCATCAGCAGGCGCGGGCTCTGCTGGGCGAGACTCCCCTGTGGGTCCATCTTCCTCTTCAACTGTGGGCATTGTGGGGGATGCTTCTTCAGTCTGGGGGTCAGGATGAGGGAGTGGGGAAGGGGCTGGAGAAGGGGGCTTTTCAGGGCTTGTCAGAGGTTTGTCAGGGACCTCAGCTGGAGTTGGAGGAGGCTCTGGTAGAGGGTCTGGAGTGACTTCTGGGATCAGGTTGGGACTTTCTCCTAAGGAAGGAGAGAAGTGGATTAGGGGAGAATGAGGAAACTACACCAGCCCCCAACTCTAGTCCCCTTAATCTTCTCTCTTCAGTTTATATACCTTTGACCTCCTCCCCGTACCAACTATCCCCTGAACTTTTATCCCTTACCCACTGCCGCGTCTCCACTGGATACTGGTTCAGTTCCAGGAGTTGGGGGTTCAGGGCTATCCCCTATGGGACTGAGACTGGTCCCAGGCAGCACTTTGGTCAAAAAGGTCATTCCCACAGTTGTGGCCTAAAAAAGAAAAAATCCAGATAGTTCCAACCCTTCTACCCCAGACTCCTGCCTTATAGTGAACTGGTGCCTGCCTCATGCCACCATAGGGCCAGCCTCCCCTCTAGTGCCTGCCCAGTTCCTGCCTTAGCCTGGTTTACTCTCCACCCCCAGTGTCAGCTGCCCTCAGAATCTGTGGTCAGGGGAGCAGATGTTGATTTTTCATTTCAGTGGCAGGGTGAAGTACACAAGGAGGGGAGAGGGGTAATGTGGCCCCCAGGCCAGGAAAAGGGAAGGATGAGTCTGCTGACCAACTACTGACTCTAGAGGGAAAGGTGAGGCATGCTGTTACCCTCCCCATCCCAGCACCCCAGAATGCCCCTCTTCTCCCTTTCTGCACAGCAGTGTTAGGGGTAGAAAAGAAAGCACTGGGTTCCCAGAGTTCTTGCCTGGCACTCACCACCAAAAGTAGTTTTTCAACACATTCAGGTACTACATTGTGCAGGTGGCTGAGGTGGAAGTGAAGACCAGAACGTCCCACCAGCTGCTCCTGGCACAGCGGGCACCGGTACTTGGGCTGCACGGCGTGCTGGGATATGGTGTGAGCCTGTACCTGTTCATTGGCAGGGCTGATGAAGCTGCAGTATGGACAGCAGTACACCTGGGTGGATGGAAAGGTGAGTGGGAAGGGCATAAGGAAGGAGAGAATACACTGCTGGGCTCCTTGCTCTGTGAAAAAGCTAACCTGAAGGCAGGAAGTCTCATGCCTTGAGAATACCTGGGCTAACAGAACCTCAGAGCCTTCTGGGGTTCTTGGACCTTTGTAAATCGCTGAGAGAACTTTATGAGCTTATGAGAAAACTTTACAGGAAGGCATCGCAGAGAAACTTCAAGCCACAGCTCTCCCGGGGCTCGGGGAGCTGGCACCTCCCTGCTCCTTCCCTGGGGGCAGGGACTGAGGCCTGCTTTGAGCTGCACACTCTCTTTCCCTCTTTGTTTGCCCTTTCTTCCTGTTACTCCTCCATACTCTACTTTCCTGTGGCTCTCGTGGCTCTTCTCTCCTCTCTTCTGGCTGGTCTTCCTCTTTCATCTCCCTCTGCCCCCCAGCAAGTCCCCTTCCCCCTGGCCTGACAGCCCCACTTCTTTTGGATCTCTCCCCCTATCCCCAGCCCACGCCTACACCTTCCTCTCTTTTCCCTTCCTGGCTCTGGCCTCTCTCCTCTTAGGCCCTAGGGGCACTTTCCCAACCCTGCAAGCATGGCCTGCCCCTGCCCATTGTCCTTTCGGCACTTGCATCAGCCAGAGTTGTTCTAGGAAGGAGGCCATACCTGCCTGTTTCGGAGCCCACTCATCCTCCCTCCGTGTCGGCTCAGCTCCCACTCTTTCTTTTCCTTCTTCTTTTTTTTTTTTTTTTTTTTTTGTAAACAAACAGCACAGCTCCCCCAGTGGCCAGTGGCCCAGGCCTGGCCTCCTCCCTCTGGCTCAGCTCCCTGCTTCCATCCACTCCTCCCCCTCTGAAGGGGCGGGTAAAGGGGAGTGGAGACGGAGGTGGTGGAAGGGAGGGTGAGAGCTCCGTGTGTACAGTTGCTATGCTAAAGCAGTGAGAGACTCCTCTCTCCCTTTCCGTCATCAAAGTGCCCAGCACTGGACTAGGCCCCGGGTCTCCATTCCCAGTGTCAGGCCCATGCTCCCAAAGCCTGGGCCTACCTCTACTCAAGCAGCTCAGAGCTCCTCCCTTGGGCTATTTACTTTTTGGTGACTGGGAAGTGCTGGGCAGATGTCTTGAGGGAAAGGCCTTGAGACAAGCCCTCATTCTCACTGCACCCAACCCCAATCCAGATTGAGAAGGCCAGCGATTGGAGCGGCTGGACATAGCAAAAGTGACCACAACACTGCATCTGCTGTTGCCACCCTTGCCCTGGGATAGAGCAGTCACCACGGTGGGGGGCCTGCCCGTTTTAGGAGCTAGAGAGCTCTTTAAAATTTGGATTTGTCCAGATTCACAGTGGAGAAATAGCAGCTTTGTCCCTCAGACTTTTGGAATCAAGAGAAGCCATATTAAATAGATAGCCCTTTGGGGCCTCCCGATGCCCATGATGCCTGTGCTCCTGGGCTAAAAGTACTCCCTGTTCTCCCCCTGTGCTGGGCCTTTTGGACACTCAGTTTTTTTCTGCCCTACGGGAGTGATCTAAACTGGGGGTGCCTCTATTCCCTGGGGCTCCTCCTGCCTCTCCCTCCCCAGGAAGTAGAGGGAAGTGATGCCCAGACCATACTTGAAGAGAAACTAGCCTTCAGGGCCCCCAGACTGACCCCATGACTCTTCCTTTCCCTCAGCCTCTGGCCGCTCTGCTCCCCTTCATTCCCCCTCCCCCCCCAACTCCTCCTGAACCTCAGGTCAGCTTCTCCTAGACTTTCTCCCTCAGGTTATCTCCACCTTTTCCCTCTCATCTCACTTTACTCTTTCACATCTAAGGCCTTGTAACTCCAGATTTTTCTCTGGCTATGGTTGAATACAAGAAGTTGGTCTCATGCTGTATGTGAGAGGATTCTGTAAACTAAAGTCTTATGTAAATGTTAGCTAGTGTTTGTGTGTGAACACATTAAGGGAAATAAAACCACTGATTTTAAGAGTGTGAGTCTATTCTTGGCTTGTAATTCCTTTTCTGTAGAAATCTGCCCAGATTAGGATCCCTCCTTCTGCCTTTTCAACCATATAATTCCCTAATGAAGCCGTATTCCACGCCAGACCCTTCCCAGTCATCCCAGTTCTGACCACAGTCTGGCTGGTGTTGTCCCCCGAAGGTCCAGTCCTATTTTCTGCCTCTTCAGAAGCTGAGGATTGAAGGAAAAGAGGTTCAGAATGAGAGTGGGAAACCCAGTTTTTAAAAATTTATCTTTTTTTTTCATATCCTCCTACTACCTTCAGGATTAGTGCAGTACAGAAGGGAAGGGTAGGGGAAGAAGACAGGCATCCAGATAGCCCTCTGTGCCAGGGACTGTGCTAAGCACTCTACAAACACTGTCTCATCTGATTTCTCATGGAGAAGCACCTCTGCCATACTCCCCGATTCTCTGCACACACACGCACACGCGTGCACACACACACACACACACACACACACACACACACACACACACACACACACACACACACCCCTACCCATATACAGCATATGTGGCAGCCCCTCTCCTAACACAGCTTCCTTCCCCAGAAATGACTGTCACAGAGGCTGCTAGGATGCATCCACTGTGGACATCTTTGTATTTGTGAAAATAGACTAGAGAGGGCCAAATAAAACTAGAGCTAGGGGCCAAAGAGAACATGTTTCTTTTGCTCAGGCCAAGTGTGGATTCAGAACCCAAAGGGGAGAGATGGTGAGACCTCAACAAGACTGCCAGCCTGAATGGGTATCATCACACAGCCTTTGTTCACCCCAAACCCAGTTTCCCTCCTCTCGACTGACTTCTTGGCTCCTCCCTTTGAAAGTGGTCTTCCCCTAAGGTCCAGAAGCTTCCTCCGGAGGTGTCAAAGGCTGTACAGCCTTGAGACTGTCCTGGTTGTGGGGCCAGTGGGAAGAGGGGTGGTTTGGGAGAGGACAGAGTATGAGCAACTCACCTAGTGGTGGGGCCTTGTTCTGAGTGTTTTTCTCTGCAGTGGGTGGCTCCATATGGGCAGTACTAGGACCTTTCCCTGTATAGGGGATAGCAAGGGTCAAGTGAGGAAAGGGGAGAGAATGGAAAAGAGGAATAAACTGGACAAGCTTGGGACAAACTGATAGGCAAATGATGTCCGAGTGGTTAGGGAAGAGGAAGAATTATGTGAAGTTTATAAAGCAGGAAAAGTGTGAGGACTGGGAGGAAAGGTGCTGAGGAATGAAGGAGGATCATGGGACTTGAGAGTGGGAAAATCATTTAACCCAACCCCCTCCTTTGGGATAAGTGACTTTAGTGCAGTAGAAAGAGGGTAAGAAAGAACGAATGGATTCAGCACCTGCCCCTGACGCTTATTAATTGTGTGATTACAGGTAAGTCTCCTCCCTTGCCTGGCCCCGGTTTGCTCGTGCTGAAGAGCTCACACAGCCTCCCTCACAGGCCGCTCTGCACACTCTTACACATTATATAAATGGGAACTGCTGCGATTCCCCAAGGCTCATCAGTGCCACAGTCAGGCCTGGAGTTTAAGCCTCCTGACTCTTCCTCATCCCACTCTGTACCTCCTTCTGTAATGATGCAGTGGGGAGAACACTGGATTGGGCAAAGAATCATGGAAAGGCCGAGGTTCTGAGATGGGCTGATTTCAGGAAGTAGCAGATAGAAAACACAAAACAGGGGCTGCTGGGCCTGGAGAGGAGATTACCACGAGAGGAAGAATTGACAGACGTGTAGGAATTTATTTTCGTTGGCGGCCTAATTAAAGTGTTAAAGTTCCTTAACTCCATTCAGCCCTGCGCCAAGATCGTTAGCTATTGATCCGAGCCCCTCCGGCACTTAACTCCAGCCAGCATATTGGCAATTCAATTAGCACCAGTCAATGCAGCCTGTTCCCTGGTTCCTGCTGCCAGTGCCCTTGCCCATCTTTGTCTCTGGAGAGCCCAGCACCCATGGCCCTCCTGATCCCATCTTCCCTTCATTTAGCTTGTGGTCTCTGTGGCCCCCATCTTTAACTGTCAGTCCATCCTAGATGAGTATATGAGGCTGAGGATTCAGTAGGACACCACTCAAGGCCCTGAGCCTGGCCAAAGGGCAGAGGGAGATCTTGGAAAGCTTGTACGTAAGCCTCTTCCTTTACCAGGATTGGGTGGGATCAGAGGCCCAATGTGTGTCCCTTCCCTACAGTTCCCATTACCTCCAGTAAACCATTAAACTTTTTCCTTCCTTTTCTCCCCCCTCCTTATTAGGTCCAGCCCACTCCCCCTAGCTCCTCCCCCTAGCACTGCTAGGAAACTGGCTTCCTGTCACAAGTAAGAAAGTGTTCCTTTCCAAACTCCTTAACTCTTGGCCCTCCACTTAGCAGCCCCACAGCCCCTCTCTCCCTTTACATCCTGCACCTGCTTTGTCACACGTTGTCATGCCTGTTCCTGAGTCTCTGTCCTTCAGATGTTCCTGCAGCTCCCATTCTCTCTTTCCTCTGAGCCTCTCCTGCCTCCTCTGCCTAACTCCTTTTATCTTCTTGCTTCCTGTTCCACAACCCTCCGTCCTCCTTGCCCCATCACACACCCATTTCCCTCACTTTGCTACCTCTGCTTCTGTGTCACTTCCATAAGAGCACTTGGTCCCTACCCCAAAGAGCCCATGTCCCATCCTTTCTCTTCCTCTGTTCACAGCCCCTGCTCCCCATCCCCATCCATCCTTACCAAGAGTTCTGGGCTGGCCATGGCTGAAGCACAGGATGCTCTGAAGAGCTGAGATTCCTTCCTCAGCTACACGTCCACTCTGCAGCAGCTGAAGTCGTCGCTGGGCCTGGGCATCTCGGTGGGCAGGTGCCCGAAGGTGTTGCAACAAAGCCAATCGGGAAGGTGTCTCCCATGCACATAGAAGACATCGGTAAAGTCCCAATTCCACCCCTGCCTCTGCCCCTTCCATCTCCAGAAGGAACTGGAAGGAATGGAGGAGACAGTTTAGGCCTGGGAGATAAACACCAAGTCCTCATGTCCTCCCTTGCCCACCCTCAGAGGGAGACCCCTCCCTAGCTCCAGTCCCCCTTTCTAGCCCCTCCCAAGACCTCTCAGGTACAAACTCTCCCCTTCCCTGGATTCTGCCCTTATTTTTTAAATCCCTTTTTCCCCCTCTCGTGGCTATACCTTTATCTTCCCCTTCTCTCTCCACCCTTCCTTGATTCCACTGTCCAGGACCTCACTTGAATGTCTACCTTCTCGTATCCCTTGCTTTTCTCATCCTTCTTTTCGTCTGTTGCCCTCTCTGCCACTGTCTGATCATTTTCTCCCACTCTGCGCCTCTCATCTTCTTTCCTCACCCCTCTATCCACTAGTTTCACCCCACGTCCTGCCATCGCCATTGCATGTTTCCCTCTCCCTCCCTTTCACCCACTGCTAACCTTGTAGACTTGGCTATTCTCCTCATGTGTGCCACCCCGGGCATGGAGCTGCATTTTTTCCTTGCTGTTAGACTCAAAGTCACAAAGGTTACAGCGAAGGTGTAGGGGAGAGACTGGCCCATAGGGAGCACCCTCTCCCAGAGGAGGGACTGGTGCAGGAGTACCCCCGCTGCCCTCCCTCAGGTGGGCCACCAGCTGGTACTTCTGGGCATGCTTGTCGGTTTTGAGATGGAGCTGGAAGTTGGCCTTAAGCTGAGTACCATAGCAGCAGAGTTTGCATCGATGGGTATCTCCAGCCACTTCCTTCCACTCAGCTTCGGGGAGGCTTCGGCCCAGGGTGCAGTGGTATAGTAGCAGCTCTAGGCTGTCTGTGCTGAAAGCCTGGCACACCAGGCATCGGAACACTTTCAGTGATGGGTCGTCATCCAGTGGGGGTGAGGTGGGCAGGCCATCCATGGTGGGCCCCAGAAGCTGGCTTGGGGGAAGGCGAGGTTCCGGGGAAAGGCTGCCAGGGGCTAGAGAACAGAGAAAGGCAGGTGGGTCAGGAGAATCAATGGGCTTGTACTAGGGCTAGATATCAGATTAATGTGAGAGTGAAGGGGAAGATGACAGTGAGAAGAGAAGGGGCAGGGAGGTTCCTAAGGGAAAAGGATGGAAATGGCTAGAGAATAGGAAAGGAGAGAAGAAGAGATGGGAAAAAGGAAAAAAAAGGAGGGGAATCTTACCAGGAGTGGGGAATTTCCGGGCAGATGGCCCCAGGTGATGAAAGCCATTGAGGAGTAGCTGGGCCTCCAAGGGCTTGTCTGGCCTCAGCCCTGGGCCAGGCAAAGGGGCTGGTGGCTGGCCCAGTCCCTGTGGCCCATAGTACTGGAACAGTTCAGGGGGGTTGGCAGGGGTTGCTCCAGGAGGTTGGGGGGGGCCTGGTCCCACTAGCCCAGGAGGCAGCCCCAGAGGCAGCCCCTGATGCAGCAGCAGAACATTCTGCATGTGCTTCTCTGAGGTCATATGGATTCGAAGATTCCTTGAGATGTTAGTTTCATAGCTGCACACCTTGCACTGCCAGGAAGACTTGGCCTTGGGCTCCTTTTCCCCAGCTGGGGCTGGAAGTGCTGCCTCGGTGGGACTCCCCTGACCTCCTGGGCCAGCCTGGAAACCTTGGAGGTTGGCCAGGTGCTTATCAGACTGCATGTGGATGCTGAGGTTCCCCTTCGTGGTGGTGGAATAGTTGCAGACCTCGCATCGATAGGGCTTGTAGCCGCAGTTGTAGCTCTCGCCCCTTGCCAGGCGGGGGTGTGCCCCTCCTGCACTGCAGTAGCTGCAGTGACTGTTGTTCTCTGGGTGTTTCTCCCTCATGTGCACATCAAGGGTCTGCTGGTACTTATAGTGCCAGTTGCACTTGGGACACTTGAGTGTCTTGCAGGAGTTTCGAGAGTGCAGCAAGGACATGTGGCTGGAGAGGCTGAGACCCTGGAAGGCTGGTGGGGCTGGGGCATAATCATCAGCCAGCCGGTAGGGCCGGGGTGGGTCATTGGGATCTTCAGGTGAGTCAGCCCGGGCCGGGAGAGTCCCCCCGTCTTTGGGGGAGGGTGAACTTTGGTTGAGTGGGGGGCAAAGTCCCCCATCTTCCTCTTGCCCCTCAGGGAACCAATCTGGCCCTGCCTCGCCTGCTGCCACTGGCGATTCTTTGGCTTGGGTTGGGTTGGGGTCCCAGGCAGTTGGGGTAGCAGGTGGGGAAGGTGGGCTGGGGACCATGTCTTCCTCAAGGGGCAGTGGAGGGCCCTGGTTTCCTGCCTCAGAGGGGCTGTCCCCATCCTGGGCTACATTCACCATTCCTCTCACTGCTCCATTGCTGAGGGGTGCGGTGGGCAGGGGGCCAGGAGAGATTTTTGGTTCCAGAAAACTGACAAGCACTGTGGACCCCTCCTTCCCCTCTTGTATTACAGCTGGGCAGCCTGGCAGGCTCTGGTGCTGAACTGGGGCCAGCTTTACCCCATGAGACTGAGCATGAGCCACAAAAGCCTTGGGCCCACTGAACCCCAGGCGGCACAGCACGCAGAGCCAGAAGAGCTCTCTGTGGTCTCCGCTCCCACTCCCTGTGGGGCCATCTTTGGGATCTCTGGGTGGGAGTGGGGCCGGCCGGTAGCTCCGGAAGGCTCCATCCCCTCCCTCGCAGGCGGCCGGAGGTGGCGCTGAGGTATTATGGGGCAGAATTTGGTCAGAAGAGCTAAAGCCTTGAATTCGGTCAAAACCGTGTTGGACGTGGAGGATAGTGAGGTGAGTGGATGACGGGCAGACTCGGAGGGGCAGGCTGGATTCTTCCTCAGTCCCTGACTCACCCCAGGGGAAGCCCTTTGGTAACAGGAGTTCACTGTTGCCAGAGAGAGGCAGTTCAGCCAAGAGATAGGCGGCACCATCTTCAGTGAAGAGCAAGTGGTCCCTCAGGTCCTGGGGAGAGGGTCCTGCTTCTTCCTCTTGTATTTCCTCCTCCTCCTCTGCTCCAAGCTCCTTTGGTGGGACTAGGCCACAGCCTGGTTCCAGTGGATGCTTCCTGGTCTCCTTTGGTGGGACTAGGCCACAGCCTGGCTCAAGCTGGTGCCCCCCAGGCTCTGAGGGCCTCATGCTATCAATGGTGGCAACAGTGGGGGGATCTTTGGTGGCAGGTTCGAAGGATATGCCAGAGGAAGGGTCCTGAGGTGGGGACGGGGCATTATGACCAGGGGTAGAGGTGTTGCTAGCAGTGGAAAGTGAGTTAAGGGTGGCCATGGCAGACGGAGGAGCACTGGGGGGTCATCTCAGCGTGACAGCCAGCACCCTGAAAGAAAGATGAGAGATTTTGGTGAGGGACAGGATGTGGATAGAAAAGATGAGAAAACAGGGAGGTGACATGGATGGGGGAAGACACATATCTGTGTGTATTTAGATCTTATTTTTGAGAAAGAGCCTCAGGATGTTTCACATTATCAGAGCTCATTTTCCCAGGTTGGACCTCCTACAACATACCTGGAGTTGGCAACCTGTGGTCTATTTGCCAAAGATGGAACATAGGCTGATTTCCATTGGTACCCAAACTACTACTATCTTCTTCCCAGGGCTTGTGAGAGCTACCACATGTCCTGGGAATTAAGGGCAGAAATTTACTCAATTCTAAGTCAAAAGCTTATCAGCTCCAGACTCTAGCTACCTCTGATCTCTAGGGAAAAAAGGGACATTCCTTATAAAAGTGACAATCTAAGATTTCTACTATCTCGAGAGATGCACCCCCTCCCATCCCCCCCAAAGGACCAAGGAAAGGGAGTCCCACTGAGACACCTAGGACCACATCAACAAAGTCCTGGTCTAGTATTCCTTATACCAGTGGTTCTCAACCTTCCTCATGCCACGACCCTTTAATACAGTTCCTCATGTTGTGGTGACCCCCAACCAATGTTGCTACTCCATAACTGTAATTTTGCTGCTGTTATGAATCGTAATGTAAATATCTGATATGCAGGATGTATTTTCATTGTTACAAATTGAACGTAACCCACAGGTTGAGAACCACTGCCTTATACCCTGTTACAAATTCACCAGCAGGGCAAATTTCTTTCTCCATTACCAACATATGGAGTTTCCCCTTATGTTCTCAACATTTCACAAGTTCTGTATTAACTTTTTCCAACTCTAGATCACTGGCGATTACAAACTCCTGAACCTTAAGTATTCACAGTGAAGCCAGAGAGACCTCAAACCAGATGTTTCAGAATGAAGAAGATGGTAAGAAAAGTTCATTTGTTAGGGGTGTACCAGATCTACAACAGTTCTTTACTTCCTTAGGCAGCTAATAACCTTCACCTGGAGAACTCCGGTCCCTTTTGGAACTCCCCCCTCCCATGCTTTCTTTGGGGGTGGGGAAAGGGGGGGTGTTTTCTCCAGTGCCTGGTAGAGGGGGGGCAGCCAGGTGTGACATCAGGGACATTAAGGAGTGCTGAACAGAACTGGATCAGCATGCCGATGAATATGCAAATAAGCACCTGGGAAAGGCAGGGTGTGGGGAAGGAAGGAGGTGAGGGCAGGACTGTTCCCGAGGTGACTTGTGCAGTGGGTGAAGGAGCCCACCAAGTTGGAGCCCTCAAGGATGGGGTGTGAAAGGGCATCTGCCCATGCTAATAAGTCCACGTTATTCTTGGCTTCCTCAGCTTCAACTAGCTTTACCCAAGAGGAGACAGTAGTCCTACTCCTGACTTGTTCCCAGTACTGTCCAGTGGGAAATATTGACCTTAGCCCGCAAACCCTATTGATGTTCTCAGCCACTCTCAGGGAGGACTCTCAGAAATAGAAAAGTGAGCAGTCACTCCCCATCTTGGCCAAGGGAGTCCTGCTCTCTGGTCCTGGTGTCTGGGTGAGATGGAGGCCAAAGGGGCAAAGGGCTGTTGGTAGGCAGGCTGTTTAAATTGCAAATCTCTTCTCAATCCCTCCTCCTCCCCAGGAAATAATTTCAATTGCAAATTTATCTCTGCCTCAGTGCATCCCTCCCCCCCTTCACCTTCCTAGTCCCCTTCTCCTCCCCCTCTCCTCTTCCCTGGGGTTCTCTCCTCATCTGCATCATCTTTCCATCAAAGCTCGGAAACAGCAATGATTTTTCATCTCTTATTTTCCCCCTCTTCCTCATCTATGCCGCCCTATCCCAACCTCCAGTATATTTTTGGGAGAAATGCATAAGTAGAAAGATGGCGGACCTCAGACTCACTCTCTTTAATATCAGTCCATGCTCTTACTGGAATTCTTCCCTTACACTCTATCTACCTATTCCTGGGTCTTAAGGGCTTCTTCTCCACTGTAGGGCATATCTTGCATTGCACATGTAGGAACAAGGTGACTCTTTGAAGGCCTCAGCACTGTCTCTGTTGGAGTGGTGGGATCGAGAGTGCAGAAATAACAGAAAGATGAGGAAGCCTTAGGGAGCATGGCCAGGAGTCGAGTGGATGGGAGTGTCCTGAATGAAGGGAATGGGTGGAAGAGAGGAGTGAGTGCCTTTGGAGGACCAATGGGAGAGAGAGGGGCAAAGGAAGACTGAGAAGGCAGTGGCAGTGGTATGATTAGAGAAGAGATTGATGTGAAGGGGCGCCACAGCCGGCAGAGAGAGTCAATAAAACGAGAGGATCACATTAGAGGCGACAGAGAGAGCTTTAAATTACACGGCTGCTGCCACAGAGGGGGATGGGAGGAGGGAGACCTGGAGTAAGAGGGAGGATGGAGAGAATTGAGGGAGCAATGGATATCTGATCTAGTTAGATAAATGTCCAGTTCCTCAAAGTCCCTCATTCTCCAGCGCTTTCTTAAAGTCTCTCATTTCACCCATATCCTTCCAAGATCCCTAGCCACCCTCTTTCTTCCACCAGGGAGAAAGAAAGATAAGGGGATAGAAGGAATCCTCTTAGGAAGTAGCTTTTTCAATTTCTTCTCATTTGTGGGTTCCTTGTCATTCCCTAGGAGAGGAAGCTCGGTATGAGAATCCAGAGACATGGCCAAGGAGTATGTAATTTCCCTGCCAGGGTCTCTTTCCCATCCCACCTCTCACAGTCACTAGGCCCCGAATGCCTTTCTCTCTACAAGGAAGCAGGAGGCGAATGGCGCCTCCCCAGTAAATAAAAATGCTTTGCAACTCCTGACGCTTTATTCTGGGGACAGGGACACAGAACACAGTGAGAATCAGACACTCACTCATCTAGGGGAAAGAGACAGCCACTGAAACCATAAAACACAGACGGGCCCAGGGCAACAGACACATGCCTGTACAGTCACTGAGACAGGTACTAGGACCAGAGCGTCAAGCCAGCTGAAAGGCAGCATGTTGAGAGGCAAAGGAAGGCCCAGAAGCAACACAGGGAGGGAGAAATGCCGTCATTCACTAGGGAGCTAGAAGTCGGACCTCAGAGTGGGCCAGGCCCCTGCCCTCCCCACTCAAGGAGTTTCTGTTGCCCCACCCACCGCCCAGCCATTCTAATGGCTCCCCTTGGAGTGATCCTCCAAGCCCAACCCTCTCTCAGGAAAAGAGATGGGACTGTTCCCTCATGGTCAGGAAGTGAACTTCACACCAAAGCAGATACAGATGCCCCTGCCCTCCGTTTCGGACAGGCCCTTCCCAAATCCAGAGCTCTGGCCCTTACATTCATTAGCTCCTGGAGGAGATCCCGCCTCATTTGCTTTATCTACAAAACTTTCCTCAAACTCTTGGCTGGTATCTCTTCTCCCACCTCTGCCTTTTTCTCATCCTCTTCCTGGACACTCGTTCCCTTTCTTTCCCACTAAGCAGTGGGCACCCAAAGAAGAGAGAAGCTAGGAAACATGTGAAGAAGGATCTGCGTGTCGGGCAGGGATGTTCCCAAGCATTCAGATCACAAACTCTTCACTGGTGAGGATTTCCTCTTCTCTTTCTCTTCCTTAAATGAGGCAATTTGATACAGTGGAGAGGACACTGGATTTGGCATCACAAGAACTGGAGGGATTCATGACTCTGCTCCTCACCCCCTTCAGGACCCTTTAAGATCTGTCATTTCACCTTCTTCTGGCCTCAGCTTCCTCATTTGTAAGATGAGGGGATGAATTGGATTCTCTCTAAGGCTGAGGTCCTATGACTTTACTTTCACTCCATGCTTTCATAGAACTGTTGTTCAGTTATGTCTGACTCTTCACGACCCCATTTGGGGTTTTCTTGGCCAATATCCTGGAGGGGTTTGCCATCTCCTTCTCCATTTTGTTTTACAGATGAAGAAACTGAGACAAACAGGGTTAAGTGACTTGTCCAGGGTCACATAACCAGTAAGTGTCTGAGACCAGATTTGAACTTGGGAAGTTCAGTCTTTCTGACTCCAGGCCTGGCATTCTATCCATTGTGCCATCTTGTTGCCCCTTTCATCGCATACTACAGCATTTGCATCCCTAGAACATTACTAAATAGTCTATCAGCCTCTTTACTTTCCCTGCCTGGAGGATGCCCCTTTAATCTTGGGATCTTGAATTGGTAAGAATCAAATGTGCTTTGGAAGGGGAGCCAAATTTAGAGATTTGGATTCTGTTGGAATCCTTATTTTGTCACTACCTGCGTGACCTGGACAAGAGACTTAACTCAGTTTCTTCATCTGTAAAAAGGGGGTAGGTTTGAATTGAATGACTTCTGGGGTCCTTTCCAGTTCACATTCTAATAGGGGACATAAATTCAAAGTAAATGGAAGGTCGTCTCAAAAAGGAAGGTATTAGCAACCAGGGGTGGGGGTGGGGGGTGGGGTGGGAAACCTTCATTTATTTATAGCCGGAAGGGACCTAACAGGTCATCTACTCCAACCCATTATTTTGCAGATGAGGAAACTGGGGTTCATGTGACTTGCCCAAGTTTGTACTGATAGTGAGAGTTGTGATTTGAACCTATATTCTAAATCCAAAATCAGTGCTATTTCCACTGTACTCCAGGAATACCTGAGGCCTGGTTCATGCTTCCTCTCCCTATAACTTTCTTAAAACCTGTCTTTCCTTCCCATAATGCTCATCTTTCTCTTATCCCTTCATCAATTTTTCTCCCTGAATTCCCTCTCCCTAGTCACAACCACCTGGACCACTTCATGCTTCTCTTCCACTAAAAAGCCTGAGACAAGGACGGTCAGGGAAGGAAAGAATACGTAGCCAAAGACTGAAAGGGAAAGAGGGAAAGGGGGGGAGCCAGGAGAAGGAACTCACTTCCTGATCTACATATATAAATATTTAATCTCAAAAAGGCTTCTTTGCCTGGGCCAAAAATAGGGCATGTAGCAAGTTCACTGGAGAGGAAAACTCAGAAATCTTTGTGTCTTGTACTTTGCAAAATGCTTGGGTGGTGGTGGTGGTGCTGGTGGCAGTGGCAGTGGCGGTGGTGGTGGTGGTGGCTGTGGTGGTTGGTAGAAGTGGGGGCCTGACGGCAGAATAGGAAAAAGACTCTGAGAAGCTGGAGCTAGGAGGGAAACAAGACTGGAGGCTATGGATTGAAACCCATTAGTTTGTTGAGATGCATCCATGTGTACTGGCCATTGTTCCTCCCCATATCTGCGAAGTGTGTATGTTCAGGTGAAATGTGATTCCTCATGTTTCTGGCCATGTATAATTGTGTCCATCTTGCCTGGCGACTACATATATGTCAAGACAAGGTAGGGTGGTTTGTGTGTTTATATGAATACACATAAGACCATATTAGGGGGTGTATGGAGCTACTTCAGGACTTTTCTACATGTCACAGTCATCAATACTTTCACTAATCCAGCCTTGTACATACCCTTGTGCACTTGAGCACTAGGGTGTGGGAAAGCTGATATGTTGGAATATGCCCTTGAACAAATTCAGGAACACATCTGCATGCTGCTGTGCTTTGGAATATATACAGTATAATTTAAATAACAAGTCAGAAAGGTACTGTATGAATTTCTCCTAGCTATTTTTGAGAATATTTGTATATAGTATGGGCACATATACATGTTATGGTACCATGTATCTGGGAAGAGATTTGTTATTAATTTCCTTGGTATCTCTGAGTTCAAGTGTGTCATTGTTGTGTTGCTGGTATATTTTTCTTCTAGCTTGAAGTCGCTATATGTATTCTTTCTCAGGACGGTGTTTCAGAGCCTGCGTATGAGTGAATCTGTGGGTCTGAATATGTATGAATGGCTGTGTATATATCTGTATCCAGTCTGAGAGATCACAGGAGCGTGTAGGAGCTTCACTTACTCATATGAGTGCGCCCAGTTATGTGTACCTCTTTGCCACAGGTTTGCATCTATGTGTATTGTCTATGACAGAGCATTTGGACATCACTCTGTGATTGTATCAGTTCCTGACAGCTCGTGGATTTGGGAATGTATGTGTCCTTGTAATTTCTCTGCCTTGTCCTTGTGTTGTCAAGAAGCAACCTACACCATGTGTGTGGCTGTGTGCCTGTGTACAGCCTGGCATGGGTGTGTTTGGGGTGGATGTAATTACTGGGATCGGCCCAGCCCTAATGAGTGTGATCTCGTTACACTCTTGCAGCGAGGCCTCTAATGGAGCTCACCTCATTTCACAGCCATTAGAGATGGAGATGGAGCCCCGCCCCCCGGGCTCAGCCAGCCCCTCCTCCCCGGGCCACATTCTTTCCCTCCAGCTCGCCATTTCTCAGCTCTCTCTTTCCTTCTCCCTCCACTTCTCTGCTCCCCTTTTCCTTTCTGCTTTGCTCCACGGTGCTGTCTGTGCTCCCTCCCCTTCTCCTTCCTCTTCCTCCAGGTGCTTCTCCTTCCTTGTCTCCATCTCCTGACCCCTTCCCCTCACTCCTCATTTCCCCTTTCCTTTATCCGTGTCCATCCTTCCCCCTTTCTTTTCCTCCATTCCTCTCCCCCTCCTCCCTCCTTTGCCTAGTCTGGCCAGAGGACAAATCTCAAGGGGAAACTAGCAAAGACAAACAAGGAGCAGTGACTTCATTATCGTCATTAATTTGCCACTTGAGTTCCTCCCACAAGGGTCAAACCCAGCAAGGCTTGAACCTGGGATTGACACGGAGAGGAGGGGGTGCAGACAGCCGACCAGGGAGCTCGTCCCTGCTCTGTGGCCCTCCCCTTCCTCCTCCCTCCGGGCACCCCTAATCTGTCTGATCCCTCTCCTTCCCCATTCTTACTCCTTTCTTTTCCATCACAATTGGGCCATTTCTTTTGGCCCTGCCCCATCCTTAAATTACTTGCTTTCTGGGTTCTACCACTCCCAGCGTCTGCCACTTTCAGTCTGTTTCTCCTCCCTTCCATCTCAGCCTTATCTCAGATTGTTGTTTCACACAAGGTATGTGAAAGAGCTTTGTAAACAATAAAACACAATACAAATATGATTATTCCAGTTCTTAATCCCTCTCTCATCCTTTGTCTGCCATATTCATTTTTCTCTCCCTTCTTTCTCCTTTTCAAATCTCTAGCCCACTCCCTCTTCCTTGAACCCCAGGTTTTTTGCTTTTGCAATAACTGTTAGGCAATCCTTACAGGAAGATGGTGGAGAGGGGAGGTCAGAGGATGACATAGGGTTCTTTTGGTCACTGACAACCCAGACAGAATCTGAGCTGGACAAAGATAAACAACATCAGAGAGAGGAAGGGAGACACAAGCAAGTCCCAGTGCTAGAGAGAGCCTGTGATGGAGAGACCCAATACTATATATATCCAATGAGAGAAATATAATCTGCCAGACAGAGACTGACAGGCCAGAATCAAAAGCACAGGGGTCTGGACATCAGAATCAAGAGGAGGGAGGCCCAGTGGGTCAGAATGAGAAGAGAGGAATTTGAGGGTGGAAATGACAGTCAACCTAATTCTCCTGGGATCCCCGATCTAGCTCTTCCCACACTAACCCCTGTGCCTCTCTATTCTGAAGCCAAATGAGGTGGGGGGGGTCTGACCTAATAACATTTTAGTTTAGTAGTCTTTGCCTTAAAGGTAATTAGTTGCTCAAGAGTGGGGTTATGATTTTTTAAAAAGGGAATAAACTGCCTGTGTAAGCAATACAGCACTCACATACAAATTCTACTTCATTGCATACCATGGACATAAACATGCTACACGTAGCCATGTTACACACATATGTATATTATATTCCACATCACGTTTATAGAAAATAGCTCTGTCACATCCTGTGACAAACACCTCTCACCCACATATGCAATATGCACACAGGACAACAATAGCTGCCTAAAGCCTACATAACGCTTGTTCACAGACACAAACCTAGGCTTTGTTATTCACGTAATTCTACGTGTGTCAGTGTAGAGGAAGGGTCCCTTTCCTTCCATCTTTTCCCATCCGTAGAAGCTGGAGAAGACAAGGCAGACATTACTTGACTTTCAGGGGGATGGAGTTGAGCTGCCCTTGTATCCACTACTGAACCTCATCATAACTAATGGGCTGAGAAGGGAGGAAGCATGTGTAGAAGGGGAGAGCATTGCTGAATCCTAACTCCACCCCTCTTTTGCCAGGAAAGGTGAGGGTCAAGAATGAAGAAAGGTAGGATAGCAGATTTCCAGGCTTCTCTAGGGAGGCAGGGGGCTCAGGGCAAGTGGGTGGTGGGATGGCTCAGCTTAATATGAGGAGCCAGAGAAGAAAGATGGAAAAATCAATGAAATGAGTTTCTAACGGTGAGGTAAAGGACCGCCGTGTCGACAGCCTGTCGCCTGCTGCAAAATATGAGCTGCTCAAGTCTACAGTGGTAGCTGACAGCATGTGCAGCCTCCACAATCCCTCAGCCACTGTCCCCATGACTTGCTTTCTTGCTATCTGTTTTTCTCTGACCATCACACTCCCAGCTTGCCCTACCTGCTCAAATTATAGCCAAAACCCTCTCCAGTGTTTCTTTAACACCATCTTTCCTAGAATTCCGCCCCCACTCAGTTGTCTTCCTCATTCTTCACAACTAGGCTGGGCTGTAATTCCTTTCTTGGTGCATCTCTTCCCTGTCTCTCTTTTCTGTTCTCTGGATCTCTTTTGGCAGATCTTGCTGAATATATGTTCTGTAATTTCTCCTCCTGTAATTCCTAGATGCCTTTGGCTCCATCAGCAATGGAGAACTAGACATCTATCCATGTCTATCTCCCATACTTGTCCTTTATAAGAGACAAATATCTTCTAGACAAGCAATCTGTGCCACGTCCTGCCTTTTGATTTCTTCTGGAAATGCTAACTTTCCTATCATTCACCTGATTGGGGATGGGGAGATGAAAGTGGACTTGTAATTGATTTATGAACCCTTTATTTGTAACCAACTGTGTACATGAAGGTGTCTAAAAAACTACGATTTTGTGATTTGCAGGGGAGATGTGTTGAGGATGTTGTTTCTAGTTCCCATATATTGACTTTTCTTGGAAACTAGTATCACTCAACCAGGAACCCAACTAATTAACCTCCCTTCTCTATCCTTCTCAGTTTCTACCATTCTTCACTCTTGGCAAATCTCCCAAAATCTCTTTAGAGGCACTCCCATCTCTGCTTTATCCAGAGAAGGCCCTGATCCTCTTCTATCATTTCCTCCCACATACACTTTCCCTCTCCTCTTATTCAGTTTTAGCTCTATTTACGCAGGATTTTACCCTTTCCTAATCCTTTCCTTGTCCTCCATCTTCCAAACTCTTGGTCTTGGGGACATTTGTGAAGGGAAAGGGGAAAAGCGAAGCTCCTTCCAGGCCCTTCTTTTTCATTTCTATCCTTCTTCCAATTCACAGTTTCTGTTCTTCTCCCTCTGCTACCAAATTATACATTTCAGAATTCCTTCCTCCTCTCTGTCTGGTTAGCTCGGATCTCCAACTCCAATCCATCCTCTCTCCTTTCAGTGCCTGTGAGCTCCCTCTTTTCTGCATTTCCAGTGACCTCCTCTAGTTCCAAATCTGATTCATCTTTCTCCTGATGTCCTCAGCATTTCCCTTTTCATCCTCAGCTTGCCCATACCTGATTGCCTACTAATCACCAATTCCTCACTACTCATTGCTCTTGTTTTCTCCAAACCTCAGCACAGCACCGGAATTCAATAAACAGGGCCTTGTTCTGAGTTCAAAGAACAGCCCTTAGTCAAGTGAGGTCAGGCACCAAACTATCCGATTTGGAAGTCTACAAATCACATTCAGATTCAGTCCCCAGACTTCAGATACAGCTACCCAGCAAAGCAGCGTTTCCTGTACAGTTCTCAAGGTAATACCAGCTGTCTGTGACATCACAGAGGGGGGAACCCTGTCAAGTTACCAAGGCAACACCAGCAATTTATGACATCAGAGGCTTGAGGTCTCTAGTTCTTAGAGGGCTAAGAAGATTTGAGTTTCTGACAGCTAAAGTAACTGGAAATCCTGCTTTCCCATCATCTTGCTTCACTGATGCTCTCCTGAATTTGGAATGTAGTTCAAAGGTTTTTGCTGTTGTGATGGAAGATGCGGAGCTCTACTGCCTTTTCTTATTCCACACTGTTTATAATGTTTGTTCTCTTTGTATCCTTGTTCTCCATCTTTCTCAGACCTCTTCTATGAAATCATTTCCCCAAACAGTCTCTCCTACATCTGTCTCTTTGTATGGATCATGCTTTGGACATGGTACATACTCAGTATTCCAGAAGCATGTGTTTCTTAGAACAGATCATTCTGTCTTGACTTTTCTCCCTCCCTGTATTTCTACATCTCTCTGATCCCTTCTGTCGTGCTTCCTTTTTTCTAGGCACCTTTATTCTTCTTACTGTTCTCTGGTGCATAGAGAGGCTGCATGGAATAGAGGATGGAATGTAGCATCTGGAGTCAGGAGAGAACCGAGTTCAAATTCTACTTCTTACCATCACTGTGCGACCATGGACAATAATTCACAACCTCTCTGAGCCTTAGTTTCTTCATCTGTAAAATGGGGATAGGATCTTTAGTACCTCCCTCTCAAGGGCTGTAGTGAGAATCAAATGAGATAATGTACATACAGCACATTGAAAACAGAGTCGCTGTCACCATCCTCACTGTCATCATCATCACTCTTCTCTAGTTCACTTTGTTCATCTCCTTTTCACGTTTCATGCTGCTTTTCCTGCTGACCTCTCTCTATGTCTTTGTTTTTAAGCCTTTTTACTCTTTGGATGTCTGATTACTCCATTTCATTCTCATTCTCTCTCGCTCCTTCCCCACTCTACATCTCTTTTACTCTCTCCATGTTCTTCTTGCAATATATTTTGTTAACCAAGTGTGTTTTTCCCTTCCCCCCTTCTTTCTGTTTATCTTTCAGTTTATGAAAGCTCCCTCATTCAGTTTATCTCCAACTCTTTCTTGCCTTATCCAGCTTCTGACAGGCCTCCAAAACAGTGATGGACTGAAACCAAAGCAAACTCCCAAGCCCCTGTGGCCTGTTTTCTTTCCCTGAGGTTGAACTTGCTTGTCTCTTGGGCCTTTGCACAGGCTAGCTTTCACCTCACTAATGAATACTGTGCCTAGTAAAGAATTGGTGCTCAAGCCAAATATGGTAACAGCAGCAATGAAAGAATGTTCTTTGGGCCCAGGGAGAAGATGAACAGGAATGTGAGGAAAAGGCCACTGAAATGTATCATGACTCAGAGACACAGAAAGAGAGTCTGGAACACAGGAGGAAAAGAGGCGGTGTGACAAGAGGGGGATTCAGACTCCTGCAGGATATCACCCCACAAATACAAAGTTGACAGTTGGCTGAAAAGATGACCCTGGCAAAATATAGGCAGTTAAAGATCCTCATAATCCAATTACAACTTTCCTCAGCCTGTTTATTTCCCTTCTCTTTATCATCTGACCCTCCCTTTATGAAATCATAGCGCTCTATCATTCTCTGCTACTGGGATTAAAAATGTTAGGAAGGAACAGAGATGAGAGAGGAAAGGAATGAGGAACTAGGGAGAATGGGTGGGAAAAGAAGGTAGGCTGACAGAAACAAAGGTGGAGAATAAGGATGAGAGAAGGATGACCAAGAAGGGAGAATTAGTTGGAAAAAGGGAATGAAACAAAAGTAGAGGAATAGAAAGTGATTGGAATAAGCAGCAGAGTAAGCTGAAGTGGGGAGAAGGGACAAGTGAAGAAGTTTAGGGGGAGGTAGAGAGGGCAAGATGATGACAAATAAGAATAGGAGATCAGGGGCTGAGAAGGGAAAGCGACACATGAAAAGGCGAAAGCCAACAACACAATGAAGTATTAGACTTTTCCTCCTGTGCCCTCTTCCACTCCTGCGCCCGTGGCTGTGGAGGTGGTAGAGGAGACATCCAGGCAAATGCTGTTGAGGGTGGGCATACGGGCAACAGGGAGCCCCTGCTATATACCCTGCTTCCTCTGTCCCCTTTCTTCCCAGTCCCTCAATTCCATTCCAAAATCAAGTTATCACATCCATGGTTGACCAAGTGCCAGTGGAGAAAGAGACCGAGTGCATCGGGTTGCACATTTTCGGGGACGGCAACACACAGACCTAGGAGGGCAGGAACAATCAGACCCGGCAAAGGAGGGACACTGCCTGACCGGGACATCATTTATACACAGGGTTAAAAGAGACAGGGGCAGACTGAGGGAGAAAGAAGTGAGAGGCAAGCTACGAGGTGAACAGACACGGAAACCTATGAGGGCACACACACGGACAGAGAAAAAGGAAAATGCAGCTGCAGGGGCACGGAGAGAAACAAGGACAAATACGGAGAAAAAACCAGGAGCACATAGAAGCAGAGACAAATGGAAGACGGGAAGTCACTGGACAGACCTCCTTCACCTTGACCATGCCCGGCCTCCCCCTCACCTCCAGAACCCCTCCGAATCTAAATATATATATTTATAGATATCTCCAACTTCAGATCCGGAAACGAAGGCAGCCCGACCCCACTGTCCTGCGGCAGCCCGGCCGCCCCTCCTCCCCGCGCTGCCCCCGCCGCCGGCCCGGTGCCCACGTCGGAGATGCCCCGTCCCTCTTTCCCCCTGACAGCTCGCGTCCCCGGCCCCCAGCTAGGCCGTCGTTTGGTGGCTGCCGGGCTGGCGGGCATTCATTCCTCTGGGGGTCTGCTCCGCGCCCTGTCTCCCCACGTCCCCGCCAGTCTCTGCTTTCATGACCTCCTCCCTCTCTCCAGCTGTGCCCCCTTTCCCAGCCCTCCGTCCCTCTCTCCATCTCTCCCGCCGCCGCCCGCTTCCCCCGCCGGAGCGGCCCCCACGGCCCCCGCGCTCCCCACGAGGGCGGGCTCGCCCGCTCACTCCCCGTCCTCCCCGTCCCTTTGCTCCCGGCCGGCCGGCCGTCGTTCGGTCTCCGCGCGCCTCTCTCCCTTCGGTCTCGCGCTGCCAGGGAGCAGGGGAGGAAAGAAGAGAGCGAGCGAGAGCGCGAGCGAGCGAGCACGAGAGCGAGAGGGAAAAAAACCCCGGCAGCATCGGAAATCGATGCACTTACACCTCAGCTGGAAGCAGAGACGGCAGTCGAATCGCGGCCGCTGAGAGCGCGAGGCGGGGAGGGGGAGAGGGAGGGGGCGGCTCTGGCAAGAGACTTCTCCGATGTTGAGTCCTCTTTTTTTTCCTCCTCCTCCTCCTCCCTCCCTCCAGGGCTCGCTCCGGGGCGCCGGGGGCAGAAAGGGGGAAAATAAATAAATAACAAACAAACAAATAAATAAACGCACGGCGGTGAGGGAAGGGAAACAAAATAATCAATGCTATTTGGCTGCGGCTGAAGTGTTTTCCCGGCTTCGTGTGGGGGTTTCCATTGATTCACCCTGGGCACTTGCTCCCTGCCTCCTCCTCCTCCTCGCCCTCCTCCTCCTCCTCCTCGCCCTCCTCCTCCTCCTCCTCCTCCTCCTCCTCCTCCTCCTCCTCCTCCACTCCCTCACTCCTCCGCCTCATTCACAGGCTAGAACCGTGGCGTCCCAACACAATGGAATAATCAATACCCAGGCGCCTGGGGTTGCCCCACTGAGCAGGTGCAGCCATCCTCTTGCCGCGGCATGATGGGAGATGTAGTCCGAATCGCCCCCACCCCGAGCAGGGACGTCACTGTAGTACCCGGCGCTGGGGGCTGGCGGTGGAAACATCTGCAAACTGGGGGGAGGGATTCCTAATGGTGCTGCTTCTGCTGCAGCTCTGCTCCCCCAGCCCTGTACCCTATTACCGTGAGATCACCGTCTCCCCCATATCCAGAGGCCAGTCCCAAGTCAAGTACCTTAGGGGTGCAGATTCCTTAGTCTCTCTCTCTTCCTCTTCTCTTGCCTACAGAAACCATAAATATCTTATCAGCTTCGGCTTTCTTCTACGTCCCCAGAGCTGCTTGGGGCCCGTTTCTCCCTTCCCCCTCCCTCCGTCCTGCAGTCTTATAACTGGCTATAATTATAACAATATTGGTAACATTATACAGCACTTTACATACATGCACTCATTTTTTCACCAAATAGCCCTAAAAGTGGGTATTAGTCCCATTCGACAGATGAGGGAATCACAATTCAAAGAGGTTGAGTGATTTGCTCCCAAATTATATGGCTAAAACGCTAAATACAGCATTCATAACACAACCCCCTTTCTTATCCCAGTCTGACCAACGCCTGCTTTTTAGGGTATAAATGCCTAAATGACCCTTCTCTCATGCTCCTCTTCAGTCACTTGAACACTGAGAGCTAAGAATCGATTCTATATATCCCACCATCAGCCGGAATTGTCTATATGGATTCCTAGGTCCTCTGTTCCCCTCAATAGAAAACACAAAAGTCATGACTATGTGGAGTGATATTCCAACATAGGGAAAACATTATATCCTGTTTGCAGGCCAGAAACAACTGAAGAGGAAGCAGATCTAGTAACAGGAGTTTTGGGTTGGTTCTCTGCATGAGTGTCAGAATATCTTGTTTTCCCCTCAATGCTTAAGAACCACCATGTCTGGCAAGGAAGATGCAGACAAAAAGTAGGCTGGAGAAGAGTGAGAGGTGCTCCTGCTTTTGCAACTCAGTCTTCCTACAGTACTCCCTAGCTGGCCATTTGTGCTGACCTGGAAATAGAGCAAGAACTAAGGAGGCAAAGACTGGTTCCTCTAGATCCCGGGCATTTTCCACCATTCCAGAGCCTTTTCCTGAAGCTGCCAAATACAAGTAGGCTGGAAAAACCACATCTCCTCAATAAGGTGCCATCCCACCCACCATCCCAGTATTATTAATTAAATATTAAATAAAATTATAAATAATTATAAATTAAATATTAAAGCTCAAAACTGCACTAAGATTTTTGGGACACCATGTCCAATTAGGTCATGCTGCCTCTCCATTATTTTAGCCAGGCCACACCATCTCACCCTAGACCAGCATTTCCTCTAATCTCTGCTCAAACCAAAACAAACCATACTTTTTGGAATCAGAAGCCCTGTATTCGAGTCCTTTTGCCATTAGGTAGCTGTGCAACCTTGGGTGACTCACTTAACCTGGGTCTCAGTTTCTTCATCTGTAAAACGGGTATAATAACACTGGCACTACCAAGTTCAGAGGTGGTGCGAGGATCAAATGAAAAAGAACATACATAAAACATTTTTTGACATCCTTAAAGCAGCATGGAATTGCGAGTTATGATGATAACGATGATGATTAAGCCCTTTATGTTCAAATCCACTTGCAATCAGAAATCTGTGGGTGCGGGGAGAGGTCTTTTATTCTCCAAACCTCACTTGTGCTCAGAGCAGTGCCTGGGAGGAATTTGGAGGGGTGGAGAGGGGAGCAGCCCTGCCTACATTTCTTAGCCGCAGGGTATATGAGGTTGTCTGTGGGAGTTAGGACCTAGCCTCCTCTCTTTCCCAAACATTCCCCCCGCCCCCATCTCTTCCCAAGCCTAGTCCTCCTTCCCTCTCACCCACCGCCAGCCGCCCTGCCCAGTATTAAGTCGGAGCCCCACTGGCCCTAATTGCCGCTTTCCCGTCACCATGGCGACAGGGAGGTGGGATAGTGTAGGCGAGGTGGGGGGGGGGAAGGAGGGGTAAGAAGGGCAGAGGGAGCGTCTCTGCCGAACTACATCTCCCACAATGCTCCCGGCTTAACTGCTCCCCGGCTCCGCCTGAGGCCCAGTGACCCCAGCCCGCCCCGGGACCTGAGTGGGGACGAGGGGTGGAGCGCGGGAGCTTTGGCAGCACTCCGTCGGCCCACAGTCAGGGACTCGGCCCCTTTCACAAGCCCGCAGGCCTACCAGACCCGGCCTGCAGTATACACCGTCCCAGCCAGGAACTAATATGGCCGCTGGAGCCGGGTCCAGGGCCGGAGGCGCGAGGGTGAGGCCGGGGCTCGAGGCCCCGGAGGCCGGAGGGTGGGGTGGTAGTTGGCTCCCGTCATGCATCGCGGGGAAGTTCTGTCCTGCTCCCCCCTCTGGGCCTGCGGGGCGGGCGGAGTCCCGGGGGAGGTGGCTGGGGGGAGACCTGGGGAGTGACATCAATAAATCTTTCCCCGACTGAGTCCCGGGGACAGGGGTGGGGCTGATACCAGGAGAGGATTCCCACCCCTATCGAATTTGGTTTTCTTTGAACCAGTTTTCTCACCTGTAAAATGGGGGTAATACTTAAGCTAGCTAGAGCCCAGAATTGTGAGGAATGTGTTTTTTGGTTCTTTAAAGCACTATATAAATGTGAATTACCACCTGGTGGAAAGGATTTAATTTAGACATATAAAACACTTAGCCTGCTGTGTGCTAGAAACTGTTAGGGCACACGGATACGAAACCCTTCCCTTGTCATCAAGGCTTTTTATCATTTTGCTTGAGAAACAACTTTGTACTTTAGTTTGAGGAATAACTTACTTTTGTAAGTGTGGGAAGTGCTTTAAAAACTGGGCGTTCCTGCAGTCGAGTTTGGAAGAGGGGAGGGTTGCTGGGTGCCTAAATACGTAACTAGGAAGCTGTGATTTTGTTGGTGTGGGACCCTTCTCTCAACCCCATGGTCCTAGACACACCTGAGGTTCAGAGATTAAGTGACAAGCCCATGTTCTGTGGTCCCAAAGCTAGGATCAAAGCCAGGGTATGAGTTCAGGTCTTCCTGCCTCCCAGTTCAGCACTCTGAACCATACTGTGCTGCCTCTTTCCCTCTCTCCCTTACAGATAGTAGAAGCTAAATCAATGTTTGTTAATTGACTGATTGGCTACAGGCAGCATGACACATCCTTGGATTGAGGTGGAACAAAAATTTGTCCCAAGACCGGGAATTGAGGATCGGTTGAAGGAACTGGGTGGCACTCAGGAGAACCAAATTTCTTTCCGTGATAGCTACTATGACACTCTGGAGCTGACTCTCATGAAAGCTGATCACTGGCTTCGGCATCGTGAAGGGAGTGGATGGGAGCTCAAGTGTCCTGGAGCAGGAGGCAACACTGGCTCCCATACTAAGTACATGGAGCTCACGGCAGAGGCTGCCATAGCAGCCCAATTGTGTGAGAGGTTGGGGACTGCAGGGCTGGGCACTGAGAGTGTATCAGAGGTGCTAGGGCCGCTGAAGCTGCAGGAAGTAGCCAGTTTTGTAACACAGCGGAGTGTCTGGAAGCTGGCACTCTCTGGAGCGGGTGATGAAGAAGAGCCACTTACAGTAGACCTGGACACAGCAGATTTTGGCTATGCAGTAGGTGAAGTGGAGGCCCTAGTTCGAGAAGAGGCTGAGGTACCAAAAGCCTTGGAGAAGATCCACAGTCTCAGCTCCTTGCTTGGTGAGGGGGCAGTCAACTTTGTTTTCCCTTTGTCTTCCACCAGGGTTGGACTGATCTATTAGGCAACAAGGTGGGGCAGGTACTCTGGTACCACTTCTGTAACAGGGTAAAATTTGTATCCAAATTCCTGTCCTGTCTAAAACAGGGTTATCTAATCCTTTCCCTCTCCATTTATTAGTAGCTGACTGGATCTACATTTCATCTCATTTCTTGAAAATTTTCAGTTTTCCTTCAGTCTCACACATTCTACACATGTCATCTATGTGTGTCCCTCCCTGACTATATCCAGCCTCCATCCTGCCATGATCTGACTCCACCTTAAATTTCCCAACCTCATTCTTGAATCCTATTTCTCCATTCCTGAGCACATGGCCATCATTACTATCTGTCCAGTTGCTGCCTCCACTTCTAGCTGCTTTCTTTTTATTCAGTGCCAATTTCTTTATCATCATTTCCCCAGTTATATTTCACAGAATCCTGGTATTCCATGTGACATGACTAGTATCTTCTTGATAATGTCCATGCTGGTAACATCTACTCTTAAACAAGTGTGTATTGTATGCTTCTGTTCTGGGTATGAAAATTGGCTTATTTTGCTCTACAGTTTCACCAACTTCTTTCTTTGTTCTTGTTCAACACTAAAAGCACCCTAAAAGTCCCAGAGTTCTGTGGCCAAATTTGTCTAAGAATTTGGATCGAGGCCATCTCCTTTACTTTAGACAAGAAAATGAGACCCAGAGAGGTAGAGTAGCTCAAGGTCACGTGGATATAGAGCCAGGTAAAGCCTAGGCCAGTGTGGCTTTTCACTCAAGCATGGTGTAGCAGGAATAGCCTCAGCTTAGAAAGAAGATCTGGATCCCTTGAGGAAAGTGCTGTGATGTGGTGGGAAGAGCATTCCATAGGTGGAACACTTGGGTTCAGCCTCCAACTTTACTTCTCTTGAGACCTTGACCATATCACTTCCTCCTTCTGGGCCTGTTATTTTATCTGTAAAATGAAGGAGGTTGGGATCAGGCCATCTCTAATGTCCTTATGGTTCTGTGAATGTATTTCAAATCCAATAGTTCTGTGGCCAAACTAGTTTGGGAAACACTAGACTTTCTTATCACTTGTATTGTCTTTGTAGCTGAGGGAGACTTGGGCATGTTATATTTGTGATAAAGAATTAGGGTGTTCCCCTCCCCCCTCCCTCTTGGGAAGAGGGTTGGTAAGAAGGCATTAGAGGGCCTTTATTATATCAGAAAACTTTTGGCATGGATCCCTCCCTTCCTTTCTTATTTAACTTAGGCTGTTTTTCTACACAAAATCTCTGTCCGTTTCTAGGGGATTACAAATTATACAGCCTACTATGCCCTACACCAGTCTAGAAACCACACTTGGCACCCTCTTCCTTTCATGCATTTGAACAGATATGAGCCATATGTACAACTGTGGGGTATACAAAGAAGCATACCTAGCCTCTGTTCTGAGTCTTTGTCTCCTAGGACCATGAGTCTTCCTCCCTGTATGTGGTGTGGGCCTGATCCAGGCAGGTAGGAAGCTGTGGCTGTCCTTGTCCCTAGTTAGAGCCCTGCCTTTCTGGTGGGCTATCCTTCTTCCTTCCTCGGTTTACATCTGTGTGTGTTTGTGGCCCTGCTTCATTACCAAGCCAATGAGCTCTGGCCTTCTCTAGAAGGGCTTTAGTCTTGATCAGGAGACAGAGGCAATAACGGAAATGAGCCAGTCGCTAGAAGGCCTTCCCATCTCCCACTGGATAGCAGAAAGCTTATGTTTACCTTGATATATTTTGGCCTGCGTCCGGCAGCCGGGCCAAGAACTGCAGTCCACAATAGCCTGTCTTAACCTGACTCCAAAGATGAAGGAGGGGGAAGCCCCTGGAGTTGAGGGGGGCTATTGTATGTGTGGCAAGGGCGGCAGAAGGTTGAGGTTAGAGCTTAGGGGCTTTATGCTCTCTAGAAAATCGCTTCAGGGCATGCTGACTGTGTGGCTTAGGAAATGGAACAGGCTGAGAACTGTTTGATTCCTCTTGGTTTCCTAAGTGAGTATAGGACCCTGCTTACCTCTCTCCACCTTTTTGCTTATAGGTGTTTCACAGCACGAGCAAACACCTGGCAAGCTGATTGTATACCTGAAGCGCTTCAGGCCTCAGGACTACCAGCGCCTATTCGAAGTGGCCACGGGGAAGAATGATGAACAGCAGGGGGCTGCGGCCATAGAGAATTAAACAGCTACAACATGGGAGGAGTAGGTGTCATTTGTTTGGGGGTTGAAGCGTGGGAAAAGAATGTTAGGCCTAATGAGACCCATCCTTTGATTCCCGAGCCTTCTTCCTGCTCTCTCCCTCTCAATCCTTCTGCCAGCTCCACTTCCTTTGCTCTCTCTCACCTGCCCCACTACCTCCTCCCTGCTCACCTCCTTTCCTTCATCCGTCAGATGCAATCTGTGGGCTGCCCCTCTCCCCCAGCCGCTAAGCAGCCTCCATTGATTTCCGCTCGTGTTTATAGGATTTCCACTTAGCCGTGATCAGTAGTTAAGCACAGGAAAATCCCTCGCCGGCCCCCCCTTGGTCGATGCCATTGATTCTGCCAGCGGCTCCTAACCGCCTTACAGCTGAGTTAGAGAGGAGGGCGAGCAGTAGGGATTTCCCCAGCTGGGGTGGGGAGAGTGTTGGGGAGGGGAGAGAGGTGGGAGACTCTGCCAGAAAAACCAACGTTCTGATGTCACTGGTAGCTGTGTCCTCCTTTGACCCATGAGCGTAAATTGGGTCTTGTGTGAGTTTTGGAGATAAATTTCTGCCCTGTCGTGGGGGACAAAGAAAATTCTCCGTTTATAGACTGTTCCCCAAGGTTCAGGGTAGAAACCTTGTTCTTGAGAGGCTCCATTACTTGCTCTCTGTTGTTTCCAAAGGGATCCGTCGCCAGAACAGACCTAGACATGGCTTTCTTCCCCCAAGTTTATTGTAATCCTTCCTTGCCAGGGGGAGATCAGAGCCCCCCATACCCCAGTATGTCTCTGCAGTAGAGAATCATGGAGGCAGAGTGCCACCTACTGGTAACCCTTGGGAACAGTGATCAAGCCCCACAGGCTCAGTCCGCGAGCCCTTTGGAGAGGCTGGGACTTCTTCCTGCTCAGGCTGAGGAAGCACAGCCTGTCACTGCCATGTGTCTGGAGGGAAGTCCTTCACCTCAAAGATCTCCTGCACTGACCGTCCGAAGTGGGTGTACGTGAGTCGCAGTCTCATCCGCAAAGGGGCCTGGGAAGGAGAAGACAAAACTGGTTCTTTTGCTCCTCAAATGGTGCATGGCTGTCCTTTACCGTGAGGGTTCTTGGCTCTCACCTTGTTGGGATTGAGGACTCTGAGGACCTGTGTGATGGGAGGGCCTCCTTGAGCTGGAACTGTGTCCCCACTGGGTATCTGCAGCTGCAGCTGGAAACTCTGGCCATGGGGGGGAAAGCAAGGTAAGGCAGACTTTTCAGTTTCAGCAGGCCCCTGTACAGGCAATCAATCGTGCCTGTCTCCCCACACACCACTTTTCCCTCAGCTCTACTCCTTTCCCTCTTCCTGTAAGCTCTTAATTCTCCTACTAAAACCTGGTCTGGTATTAACCTTGGGCACAGCAGCCTGACACACAAAGTGGGTGACATCACTCTTGGAGGTGTTGCTAGCAGTTGCAGTGATTAAAAGCAGGGCAGGTGTCTCAGGGGGACGAACAAAAGACAGATCCATCTGTAGTCCTTCTCGGTCAAACACCTTTAGACCTGGGATGGGTGCTAGAGTAGGGTTATAGAGAAGAGCTCAGTCTTAGGAGTCTTGAATGGCCATGCAGTGTGGAGAAGCAGAAGAGGGGGAGGGAGAGAAAGTTCTGGAAGCTCGAGATAAACCCTGCTACACAGCTGTGTCAGACTGCACACCTCCATGTCATATCAATGTCCCCCTCGTGCCAGTAACTTACCTAGGGTTGGAGTATTGGGAGGAAAATCCAACAGGTGCACTAAGGAACCTCCTGGGGTTAGATCTAAAGCAGAAGCTGGCTGGGTATCCCCACTGGCACTATTCAGGAGATCCAAGAGGTCTAAAAGATTTGAGGTCTGGGGGAGACCAAAGAAAAGGATCAGTATGGGATAGGGGAACAGGCTAAAATTCTCCTGGCTCTAGTACTTTGAATCTCCTCACCGGGGGTTCTGTAGGGGACTGGACCTCTCTGTTTGGACTCCAAGGCTCTTCTTTGCCTTCTCTTGGCTCATCACCTTGAGGTCCTCCGTGCTCCACAAGAGGCATCTTCTCAAGGATTGCTGATCTGAAGGGAACACAACCCAGGCATCCTGGCTCCCAGGACTGTCTCTGACTAACACTATTTTTTTTTTGAGGGCGGAAGGCAGGGTAATTGGGATTAAGTGACTTGCCCAAGGTCACATGGCTAGTAAGTATTAAGTGTCTGAGGCCAGATATTTGAACTCAGGTCTTCCTGACTCCAGGGCTGGTGCTCTATTCACTGCACCACCTAGCCGCCCTGCCTAACACCTTTCTTTTGGGCTAATGGTACATAAGGGGGCCCAGGTGAGAGAGCAGTTGAGAGCAGCTCAATGAAAACAGTCATGGCTGCTGGATAAACAATGAGAATGCTGGTTTTGCTCTGGGGGCCTCAGTGCTGTTTTTGCATTCAAAGACCTGGGAGGGCTGAGAAAACCCAGATTTGTTGAGTGGGGCACTGAGGCATTGGCAAGGACTCTGTGGGTGCTGAGAAGGCACTTTCATTGCTGTTGGGGATGTTGGGAGCAGGGAAGCAGGAACTCTGGGGCCAGACTGTCGCACCTCATATGGTCATACTTCCGGAACAGGGCATGGTACTCCACAGCCCTCTGTTGTAGCTCTATATCCAAGCAACTTCCATAGATGGATACCACTTGTCGGATGCGGCTGGAACACAGGGTTGGCAGTGTGGAGAAGAGGGATGGGGTAGTAGTGTGGCTACAAGTCTAGTCATCACCCACCCTGCCCTTGTCCTTTTGCCCCAGAAAGTGAGAGGGGAGGGAAGGGCTGCCTAAGGGAGTCTTAGGATTTTATGTCAGTCAGTTTCAAGGAAAGGGAGGCCTGAAGTAGGGCTGGACACAGTGAAGCCCTAGAGGAATGCTGGAGGCCCCTTTCTCACTTGTTATCTCCTCGGAGCCTAGTGCTGAGTTTCATAAGGGCAGTGAGGGCGTAACCTCGGGTAGCTGGCAAGGACAGGTGGGACTGCAACACCTTCTCTAGTAGTGTTAGCACTTCCTCTTCTTGAACCTAAATGAAGGAAAACAGAGATCACCAAAAAGAGGCTCTTGTCCTTTACCCCTATGAATGAGCACTTCTCTCTTTCCTTAATCTCTCTGTTCAGCCTCACCTGCAGGGGCTCAGTCTCCTCATAGCTCCTGGACAGCAGAAGGTCTCCATATTCCCCAATGCACCAGGCAGCTACTTGTACCAGGGGTTGCTGCATGGAGAGAGGACAGGGTCACTATCTGGGTTCCTCTCCCTCTCCTGTGCCTTAGGCCTTGGCCCTGAGGTTGGTATTTTGAGACTTGGGGACCTTTTGAACAGGGAAAGTGAAAGAAGGGGACTTAGGGCAAGTGGTAATTAGGGCCTTAGGGCTGGTCATAAGTTCTGGCACATTGGAGCGGCAGGCCCTTCCCCTGAACTCCCACTGGCCTCTAGTGGTCAAGAGGAAGAGCTGCAATGTCTAAGTGAATGGAGGGCCTTGGGACATAGGGAGGGTAGTGTCCTGTCTCAAGAGGGTAAGTGCAGCTTCTTCTCTGGAGGTGGTGGGTAAGGATAAAGTTGCTGGAGGGGGCTGGCAGAGGTGTGGTGGAAAAGGCAGTGGACTGGAGTCAAAAGACGGGTTCAGATCACGGACTCTGGGGAAAATCATCTAACTCTGGCCTTCCCTTCCCTCATCTGGAAAAGAATCGCTTTACATTCTGCTCCTCGAGGGGACAAAGATATTTTAGTCAATTGGGCCTTGCCATCTGCCTTTACTACAGCACCCTGTACAACTCCAGGCTTTCTAGTTGCTTGCTGATGGCCCTTCTGTATGTGTTATCTTTCCCTATTAGACGGTGAGCTCCTTCAGATCTAGGGCTGTCTGAATTTTCTGTCTCTATTCCCAGTGCTTGGAAAGCACTTAATAAAGGCTTTTTCTTAATTTATTCATTCACCCACTGAAGGTATGGATAGAAGATGGGACAAGGGAATGCATACTCAATGAACGGACCAAGGAAATAAGTGGGCAGTCTTAGGGAAGAGGCTAGGGTAAGGAAAGGGGGGGGGGTTACCTGGGAAATGTCTGCAGCCAGGGCACTGTAGAGCTGGCGCACAGAGTAAGTGTGAAGCTCCTCTGCTCCTGCAATCAACTGAGTTAAGTTGGCTACTGCATCATCTCTCACATGGGCACCTGCCTGCAGAGGGCGATTGGGGGAAGACAAGTCAGCGAGTTAGCCCAGTACCTGAAGTTTTTCCTTTTCTTTTACCTCTTACCCCCAAACCTTTCCTCGCTCCCTCCCCCCCCCCCCCCCCGCCCCAGTCCAATGTTCTCACCGTGGTCAGCACTTGCATTATTGTATCTATATGCCAGCGCTTTGTTGGAGCAAACCTAGGGCAAAGACCAGAACAGGGTTATTCTCTGCATTGCCTACCCAAGGAGAGGAGTATTAGAGGGAGCCTTCTCCTGCATCCTCCATGACCTGAGCACTTCTCACCTCTCTGCAGCCAGCAGGATTCCTGATGTACAGTCTGCCCGAAGATCCACAGGGCAGGATTCCAGGAAACTTTGCAGCTCCTGGGTCATGGACTGAATGTTAGAACTATTCACCAAAGCCAAGCTCAGTTCTAGTGCCCGCCTAGCAGAATAAACAGGGAATGCTTAAACAAACAAATCAGAGTTCCCTAATTCCTGCTTCTATTACTAGCTATTTCCTGACCTCCATCTCCTTCTCCTAGCCTTATCTCAATATCTCCAGATGCAACCTCTCCCTTGGTCACCCTCCTTTCCCAAGCTCCACTCACCGACTAAGGGAGGCATCAGGCTCCCTTAGGCACTCTACCACGGTGGGCCGATGCCTCTGCACAGCGCTATGATCTGACTGTACCAGTCGAAGCAGTGAGGTCAAGGCCACATACCTGAGGGGTAGGGGGGTAGGAGGGAACAATCATCACACTTTCCTGGAAATGACTCCCATCAGTTGCTTCCATAGGCACCATCTCCAAACCTGTCCCTTTGGGACAGGGGCACAGTGTTGAGGGGTAGGTACTAATGGGCAGCATGACCCTGAAGGGAAGCTGAGAGATGGGTAGAGGACCAGGCACTAGTTAGCCTGAAGTGGTCAGGTGTTTATTACCTGATGTTCTTGTCATTGTTGAGCAGGAAGCGGCCAAGGATGTTCACAGCGAGAACCTGGGGCAGAGGGGAGTGAGGGAGAGGGTGATGCTACTGCCTGAGACATGGGGATACATGGCATGGGGGTACTGGAGAGTGCAAGTAGGTAAAGGTGAGTATCACTAGGGACCAGAATAAAGCCAAAGTGACTTCTGGGGGACAGTATCTGTAATGTCTAGGATTGCATGGTGGTATCTCCAGAAGGCTAGGGGTGGAGAGCAGAAGGAGCAACAGGCATGACTATAGCAAGAGGTGAATACCAGAACAGTACCCGAAGGCCAGAGGCAGAACGGATGTCCACAATGGTGAGTACTGTCTCATACAAGACCGCGTTGCCAGCATTCCGGCTTGTGTCTGTGTTGGTGGCCACCTGAGTGGGTGAATTTGAAGTCAGCATCATCTCTAACCAAGGTTCCCAGCTATCCCAACTCCCACCAAACTGACCTGGGCCAACATGTCATTCATGGCTTCACTGCTCTCCTCGTGGTTTCTGCCTAGGATCCGAAGTAGTCTCAATATCTGAACCTTGTTGCAGAGGAATCAAAGGATGTAGGGTGAGTAAAAGAGGGCTACGGGTGGCACGTCAAAAGGATTAAGTGGAATTTAGCACCGAAGAGAATACAGTGAGGTACACAGTCATTTTCTCCTTCAACGGTCAGGACTCTGGGAAGACAAGATGGGACCTGTCACCTCTTTAAAGTAAACCTAATCTACTTTCAAGGTCCTAGAATTGCTTGTCATTGGGATTCTGGGGGGCCAGGATGGATTGAGGCTGCTGTGAGCCTCATGTACCTGCTACCCCAATGCTCACAATATGGCCAGAACTACACTCGTTAGAGGAGTAGTTACAGCTAGGTTCTCTTGTCTCCAGACACATTATGGACTGAAGGAAGGGATTATGATGCCAGGGTCAGGTCCGCACCTGCAGGAAAGGGTCACTGACCCCAGCCACACTATGCTCTGCTGAATAGCTTGACATCACCAGAGTCCGAAGTATCTGCAACAGCTGGGGTACCACCTGGGGATGAGAACAGTTTCATATAGGGACACAAGAATCCTGTATCCCCCTAGTCAAACCCTCATACTTTTCTCCCTTATGAGTCTCCTGATTCTTTCTTTACCCACCTGTCGGAAATGTGTGAGAGCATTAGGGCTTCTCTCACATAGCTCTGTGATCAGTGTGATTGTTCCCATCAGGACACCTGGTTTCAAGGAGAAGGAGAGAGGGGGAGGAAGGAAATTATGTCAAATGGGGTCAGGGGAAATCCTACCCCAAACCCATCCTGCTAACCTGCTTCACTCGGGGAATGATGACCCTCACCTTTCACTCCTGTGCCCTGGGCCATGTCCCACAAATTGCTCTTCTATGACCCATATCCAGAGTTGAAAAAGGAAACAAGAACAGTGTAGGAAGGAAGGGTGGCAGGTTCTGACGATCCTATTAACAGTCAGGATGAAAGGAGCTCCCTGAGCTAGGGAGTTCTTACCATGGTGGCGTTCGTGCAGCAGCTGGGTACAGGGTGGGAGAAAGATGTCAGAGAGCTCAGGGACCTTCCGGATCATGTGCGCTGCTGCCAGCACTGCCTGGGGGTGTGGGGTAGGGAAGAGGGGCACATAGGCCAGAAGAAGCCATTATAAGGGCACAGCCCAGATTTCGCAGCAGGAAGGAATAGAAGGAAGAATTTCTTGAAAGTAAATGCATCAGAGGTCCTTCCATCCCTACTTACCTTTTTTCTAATGTAAGGACTGGGCCTTAACAGCAGCCTCTCCACTTCATTGGCCAGGTCCCGGCACATCTCTGCTGAGCCCATGGTGCTTAAGGTACATAGTGCTAACCCCTGCACTGGCTGGGTCCCTTGGCTCAGGTCACTGCAGGGATTGCCAAGATTAGGGAATGTCCTAGGAATTGAATTCTTCCCTCCCACAGCAGAAAGCAGGTTTGTTAGACGTCTCACATCTCTCTGTCTTTGAGGGCCCACCTCCCTTGTCTAGGTTTTGAGATTCCTCCAAACTCCCCAGTATATTTTGTTTCCCCCAACCTCCTCACTTTTTAATGCTGTTGGTTATCAGCAGGTGGGCATCCTGCCTCTCATCCAGCAGCAGCATTGCTCCCAGGTAGCCCACCCTTTTGTCTGTGAATCGGGGTGATGCAATCAGCTTCAGGCACTCCATCTATCGGAAGACAGGAGAGGCCAAAGACCAGAAGGGAGAGTGAGAGGGACCAGAGATAGTGAAATGTCTCCCCATTTCCCTCCCTAACATCCAAATTAACCCTTTGGGGTGACGTCAATATAGAGAGAGTGGAATAGTGCCAAAATGGGGCAGGAAATGGAAATGATCCCCATACTTTCAATGTGAGTTTCACTTTTAGGTTCTAGGATCCACATCTGGAAGAGGCCTTTAAAAACCATCTAATTTACTTTGCCTGTATGATGTATGTATGGTACTATGTATGTATGATATACACAGAAGACCGACAGACATTTTACTAGTGTGTGTTTATATATGTGAAAGGAGGAGGGTCTTGAGATCCTCCAGGAGGTAGACTGTGGTGATCTCATTTCAAGTGCTCAATTAATGTTGAATCAATTAAGAAAATTAGGCAGTCCTAGGCAAGGGTCTTAGCTGAAATGGCCTCTCCCTCCTGAGAATCTGTGTATGGGGGCAGGGAAGGAGGGAGTCCCTGTGAAGGTTTGAGCTGAGGATTGATCCTGGTTGGCATAGCTGTGCCAGCCTGCCTATGTTGAAGCTGTGAGTAAAAAGGAGTTCCTGGGAAATCTTGGGGTCTGGGCAGCAGGAGACAGCTGGAGTTGAGCCCTCCAAATTACTGGGACTTTTGAAGGGGGCTTTTAAATTTATTTTTCTTTCCACAAATAGCTTTTTTTAAAAAACTTAACTAGCAGGAATATTAGCAGGAAATATGATTCTGAGCGTAAAGTAAACTGCCTTCATTTCATCTAATATAGCAGACACTGCTTAGCACTAATGGTTTTTAAATCAGTAGTTTCAGTTCTAAGTATGTTAGGATGTAGAATTGTATATAGAGCTGGTTTAGTAACTCATGTGAAAGATAAACTGGTAGCCTACTGTCTTATAATTTACATCAGATGAGGGGTCACTTGGCTACAATGGCCATACTTCTGATCAGGATGTGAGCCTGTGTATGTAGCTGGAGTCTCTGGGAAATCTTGGGGTCTAAGCAGCAGAGGACAAGAGGAGGGGTCACCTGACTGCAATGCCTATGCATCTGGTCAGGGTGTGAGCCTGTGGGTGGGGAGGAGTCCTTGGGAGCGCTGGAGGTATGGAGGGCTCCTGCTAGGGGCGCGGTGCCCGGGTCGGGTACCTGTCCAAAGTGGGCGGGATAGCCTAGCATGTGGACGTAGAGGAGCTTGGCGAGCTGGCAGTGGCGCTGGGGGGCATCGCCCTCGCGGAAGGCGGCACGGATGTGGGCACATTCCCTCTGGATGACCTCTCGCTCCTGGGCCTGAGTCTTGGCCCTGCGGATCTCCTGGATCAGCTCCTGCAGCTTCAGGGGGGACAGCACCATCCTGACAGGGCGGGGCAGGGCTGCGGGCCCGTGGGAGCTCAGCAATGGCGGGCGGGCCTTGGGGCAGGGGCCGCTTCAGCCCCGCCCACTCCCCGCCCACGCCCCGCCCACCTGGCTTCCCCACCGCCTTCCCAAGTTCCATAAGCAACCAAGGCCAGAGCTTCCCCACCCGCCTCTACCTGAGGGTCTCTGGCTCAACCCTCCTTGCAGGCTTTCCTCCCTACGCATGCGCCCTCTCTGGTCTCGCTTCCCTTTTCGCCCGAGACCTGCGCACCCCGAGAGCCCCTCCCGTCTCCTGATGCCCCAGGTGCGTATGTGCCGAGCCTTGCCCGCCCTGCCCCGCCCTTCTGCCCCTCAGTTCCAGCTCCAGACACCTGGTCTTCCCGCACTTGCTAGCTTCCCCCCACTTCCCGCACACTGTGCTTCGCTGTTCCTGCAGCCCCCAGTCCCTCCCTCCTCAAAGATGCTCTTGGTCTCCCGCTGCTCAGCCTAGAGTGGCCGCGCGCGCGCACGCACAAGCGGCCACCCACCTCACCCTAGCCTTAGTCTCGGCTGCACTCGGCTTCTGTGCGGACTTCCTGGTCCCGACCGGTGAGGGGCGGCTCCCTACCTGGGCCTGCCCCTTTCCCGCCCCACCTCATCCTCCTCCCGGCCTGTCCTGGCCTTCAGCTTTCCGCGGCTAGGGGCACTGAGCACGAGGCCTGGAGTTGGGATGACCCGAGTTTAGACGCGGCCTCAAAAACCGCCCCCCAAAACCCACGATTTACTAGCTGTGTGACCCTAGGCAAGTCACGTAACCACTGCCTGCCTCAATTTCTGCATCTGTAAAATGGAGATGATAGTGCCCATCTCGGAAGGTGGTTGTGAGGAGCAAATGAGATAGTATTGGTAAAGTGCTTTGCAAATCTTGAGTTATGGAAATTATAAATTTATATAAACAAAAAGCACAAATATTATCAGTAGGACCCAGCCTCCTTCAGCTCTTTTGCACCCCATCCCAAAGTCTTAGATTCCATGCACTTGGCTCTGAAGTGAGCAGATGGGATAGAGAGGGAAAACTCAATGGTTGTGATAGAGCAAAGGCATACTGTAGGCCTGGGGGTCACCAACCACCCTTCCCTAATTTATGGGTTCAATTCCCCTCCCCCAATTTTCCCTCCTTAAGATCTTACTCTTAGGGCACTAAAATTGAACAAGGGAAGGGAAAGGCGGTCTTAGGGTCAAAAGGTCTGAATCCCTCACACCTCAAAGGAGATGACTGCCCCCCCTTTTTTTAAACTTTTTTATTAATATATTTTTTGTTAAATTTATTTTTTTCCTGCAAGACTTGGTGTGAGCCGAGATGTTTGACTTAGATCCCAAATCCACGAAGTAGAAATTTGAAGTAAAGTCTTAGAGGGGAAGGAAGTGGGCCAGGTAGAAAATAGCCTGGCCAGAAAAAAAGAAGAGGGGGTGGGGGCATTCCCAGGCATGGACATTCTCTGGGGAAGGGGGATAATGGGCAGCTTGCCTCTCTGCCTCATGCAGGGGAAGGGAGAGGCCTTCAGCAGTGATGGACAGATCCTGGGGACCTCACATCAACCCCCTTCCTAAGGGTCCCTGTCATCTAGGGGAATGGCCAATAAACAGGGATTGCTCAACTTCAAACCAGGTGTTCCCTGCCCCTCTTTCTCAAGGACTTTTGACTTCTACCTTTCACCCTGCTCCATGTGCATGAGTGTTCCTCTTCCCCAATTCCTCTTCCCTTTCAAGGGATTTTGACTCCAAAGAGATGGATCCCCATTTGGATCCTCAGAGAGGAAACCTGATGTAATAGGGACCCTGGGCAAGTCACTGAAGCACTCAGTGCTCTAGGCAACTCTCCAAGACCGTAAGTTGCAGAGAAGGTGCCAACCTGCATTGGTAAGAGGGATTTTCCTCATCTGGGAGTTCCCTAAAACCAATGAAATCACTATTTTCCTATCCCTATCTTTTGACACCTAACCCTGTCCTCAGACCTTAATTAGAATTCCTGGGAGTGGCTCAATTTTGCTGCCTTTTGAACCCCGCCCCCCCATCTTCTATCCATTTCCATCTGCCAGAAGTCCCTTCCATTCCCATCCCATTTCCTCCCCCACCCCCAATGGTAATAGAGCACTGGCAGAGGTTCTCCTAACCCCATACAGTAGGAATGCCTCCCTCGGCCCCTCTAGAACATTATCAAGGCCACAAACAAGTCCAGACCACGTGGGGATGGTGGTGGTGGTGAAATTATGGGGGGGGGAGTAGAGAAAGGGGGTATGTGAAGGTTTGGGAGAAGGGGGATGGATTATTTCAAGTGTTTTTATTCTGCTAATTGTCCACCACCCTGGGGCTAGGAGTGGGGGAAGAACAAGAAGCACCCTGCTCTCCCCTTCAGATCTGCCCCAGGGGAGGACAAAGTTAGGCAGGAACCAAGTTCATTGCCTAGAAATTTGATAACTTGCCACAGGGTAAGAGATGGCCTAACTACACTTCATCTCTATTCTTTAGTCCTGCCGGTCCCCAAAGAAACATGATTTTCTTGGAGGATGGGGTATGTAAGTATTGGTCACCCCTTTTGAGGACTGAAGGAATACTGACAATCTCCAAGCAGGAAGTCTGGGGTGGAGAGGCAGAAACATAGGGGGTGACTTCATAGCAGCATTGCTGGTGCCCCACTCCTGCAGTCAGTCACCCCTTTTCCAGGTCCCTTCTCCACCTTGCTGGTGGGAGGCGGCAACATCATGTCCTCCCTTGCCCTCAGTGTCTACCCCATCTCTTCCCTATAGAAGTTTTGATCCCTAGGAAAGCTAGGAGGGTGTGGGTGGTGATGGTCTGACTTAAATTTGTATGTCCTCAGAGAGTAACTCTGAGAGAGAAGAGCCCTTCATTTGTAAACAATCTAGAGAAAGAGAAAAAAAGAGACATAAAGTCAGAATAAGAGAGAAGAGGGAGAAAGAAAAGGGAGCAGAAAGTAATAAATGGGAACAGAAAAGGAAAGGAGAAAAGAGAAAGGAAACTAGGAGATGGTTGAAAGAGAAAAAGGCAGGTCCAAAGGGAAGAGGAGGTGGGAACCAGAGCCATAGACTAGGGAGAGACCTCAGGTGAGGAGCTGGGAAAACAGGAATGCCAGGCTCAGGTCCAGCAGTGCCACAGCTCCCACAACCAAGGGGTTAGCAGCTCCCTGGAAAAGGAAAAGGGAAAGAGTGTCACATTCTGCAGAGGTCATGGTGAGGACCTTTTCGAACACCTATTGATCCCATTGGGGAGGAATCATTTAGTGAGATGGAGCGTGGTCTGAGGAGGGCAAAACTAAAGCTGCCAAAGCTCCCTTGGCTCCAAGAAAGACAAGAACTATGGGAAGCCTTAACTTTGGGCTCTGCTCAGTATCCTTCCTCTCTTTGCCAGGTCACAGACCACTTCTCCAGCACCCCTGGGCCTATATAGACCAATGGTCCCCTATTCCCTCATTTCTCACCTGGCTACACTACTTTGGGACATTTTTTACTCCTCTATCATGTCCCAAGAAGCTCATTGTTGGGATAACCTCATCACCCTGTAAGATCTCGGTTCTCCACCTCATCACTACCATCTACCTCTCTGATTGGAGGATGAGGCCATGAGCTCCAATCCTCCATTTAAAAAGCTGTCCTTTCTCATATGGCTGCACTACTCTGGGCATCCTCTGACTGACCATTCATTCCACCATGCCTCAGAGTTGGGTACCTGCTCCCCCCCCACCTTTAGTTTCCTTTTGTGTTTTGTCTTCACCTATTAGACTGAAAACTCTTTGAGGACAAGGACTGTCTTTCTTTTTTTCTATTTGTCGCCCCACTGTTTGGCACAATGTCTGACACATACAGGTGCTTAATAAATGTTTACTGATTACTGACTGTCCCCAAATCCTCACCAGGTCAAAGCAGAGTCTGGTCATAGTGGTGGCTAGTACATGTGATGACTACTATTGAAGTCAAGTACAAAAAAGGAAAGAGGGAGGTGAAAAATGACCAGGGTCCATCCATTTAGGAGTCCTGGGAAAAACCCTTCCCACCTTTCTCTCCTGCTTCTTTCTCGGGAGGAGGAGGAACATGGCAGGGAGGCAAGTTTCTCTATTATTTCTGGGTCAACAAATTGGAAGGGGTATCAGGATGGATGAGAAGACACAGAAGGAAGGATGAGGAGTTTGAAAAATTCTGCTGAGAACTTCATTGCATCACCTTGGGCAAGTTACTTGGCCCTTCTCCCTACTTTTAAAGAATAGAACCTATTCCTGGAAAGGGCCTTAGAGATCCTTTCTAGTTTAAATCTTTCTGCAGAAAACTTTTTACAAATGAAGATGTTGAAAAATTGGGAGATTAAAATGGTAAGAAATTGAGAAGCTAAGGTTGACTTTAGGCCACCAAGGCCAAAGGAAGAAAGGATGGAGAAGAGGGACAAGGGATATGAGATTCAAAGGGAAGATTAGGAAGAGTTGAGGATGAGTAGAGGCTGAAGGTCTGGGGCAAAGAGAAAAACTTACCCGTTGGGCAGGTTCTTCGGTGGCACCAGGCTCCTCTAGTGTCTCTGTCAGGTTCTCTGCCTCCAGAGCCCTTCCAGTTGTGCCGCTCAGTATGGGAGTGACTGTGGGCTCAAGCCCTAGGTCTACAGGAGGCGCTACATGGGGCAAGGACTCCTCATCCTCTCCTTCTTCTTCTCGAAGGCTTCCCGAGCTGTCACTGGAGCCCCCAAGGAGGGGGGAACCATCACCAACCCCTGGCCCCTGCACTCCAGCCTCATCCTCAGCCTCATAGCCAGCTAGCTCCTCTCCAGGTCCACCTGGGCCTCCCCACTCCTCTGGCCAAGATTTGGGGCCAGAGAGGTGGCCTCCATCATCCCTAGAGGGTAAAAGACTGCGGTGGGTAGGGTGTCTCCAGGGCTGGCAGGGAGAGGCAGGACTGCTAGGAGGCTCTGGAGTGCCCTCAGAAGGGGTCAGTCCATTCTCATAAACCCCAGGGCTATCGCAGTCAGGCAGCTCTGTGTCAGTGCCTTCAGAGTCCTGCCTGGGTCTTCGACCTGGAGCAAAGGTGGATGAAGAATGAGGTCACAAATCTATGCTTGAGGCTAGGGGAAGTTACAGCCTTTGATCACTGAGCACAACCCCATAATCTTTCAAATGAGATATTTTTAAAGCGTTTAGCACCATGCCTGACACCTGGTAGGCACTATAGAAATGCTTATTCCCTTCCTCTTTCTCAAATTCTTCAAACTTCCCTGACATCACCCCCTAGATTCCTTGGCACCTCCTGTACATTTCACCTCATTCTCTAATGCCCCCAATTTCACCTTATCTCTCAAACCTATTGATTCTGTTTGTCTCATGATCCTCTCTCTTTCTCTCTCTCTCCCCCCACCCCGTCTCTCTGTCTCTGTCTCTGTCTGTCTGTCTGTCTGTTTCTCTCCCTCTCCCTCCTCTGACCCTGATTCTCACTCCATTGACTGACCTAATTTAAGACTCTCTAAATAGTCACCCCTAACTTCCTTCCAAGGATTCGTATTCCCCTTCTCCTTTTTCCTCTCTCCTCTCCCTAGCAGTGTCCCTCCATATCCCTGGATTGTCAAGGCCATGCTAGCACTTCAGGGCACCCCTACTACCACCATCCCAGGGCCCTTCACATCTCACCTGGTGCATCCAACATGGGTTGCAGGTCCTGGGCCATCAATTTAGCCATTCGAGCAGCTTCCACAGCTTTCTCTGCTGTGTTGCTTGCTGCCACTGCCTTCAAGAGAGCATCTGCTGCCCTGCCAGGACCAGGGACAGGGTCTTAGTGGGCTCACCTACTGCTGCACAGCTCCCAACTGATCCTCCTCCCACCTCACCATCCAGTTTCATACCATGAATACTTGGTGGTGGCACTCAGTTTATTGCACACCCATCCACCATTTTCCTATTCCTAGTCCACTCTTTAACTGATCACATACCTCCTCAGCTTATACTTCTCTGACCACTCCATCCTAAAGGAGAATCCCTGCTTTCCACCTGCAAACTTACTTTGATCTTCTTATACCTGACCTCTGATATAGTTTGTTGTTTTTTTTTTAACACACTTTCTTGTTATTATCACACTTCTCTCTTGATTCCTTTCTCTAGTAACACTTTATCATCTCTGGCCTCTTAGACTAATCCTTGTTGCTCAAAGGACTCCTCCCTATTTATCAGTCCATCCCTTTTATATCCTCTCCCCCCATTATGAAATCCCTCCATATATTATCACATCCTTCTCTAAATTCACTGCTCTGTGCTGGGGAACCATTTCTTATGTTATCATCACCGAACCTCCCCCCCCACCTCCCTGAGCTATTATCACCCTTTCTCACATGGTGCCATCATACCCCTTCTCTATTATCACACCCCCTCTGTGCTTTCCACAACAACCTCCCCCTCTTCAATCATCATGTCTTTCCCTATGCATCTTTATGGACCCATCCTCCCCTCAGCACCACACAATCTTTCTCTACAGAACATCATGAAGACTTTTGGAAGCAAGTTTGTCCTTTCCCTGCAGTTTTTAACACTGCCCACGCAACCCCCACCCCCATTGTCCATACTGCACAAATTCACCATTCCTTCTTTCCTTATCTTCACTGTTACACAATTGTTACCCATTCCTCTTTTTTAGCATAATCTCTCATATCACATCCCTTCCCAGTTCCAAAAGGCATGCTCTCCCAGCTTTCTGCTACGATCACATACTTTTTTAGCAGGCTACAATCTACCTTTCCTCATCATTCTATCACACCGTCTCTTTTTATTACACCTCCTCTTTGTCTTTTGCCCTCTATGAGCTCTGCTATCCCTTCTCTTTCTAGGTATGCACCATCATGTAGCAACCCTTTCCCATTTATTTTATTGCAGCCACTTTCTGTTATCATATGTCTTTCCTCTGTATTCCCCTCCCCTCTTCACCTTCCCCCATGCTCTGTTATCACAGCATTGCCATAGGTTGCTCTGACTGCTATCTTGTCTTTGTTGGGCTTCTGAGATTTGGGGTGGTTAGGTGAGTGTGTAATGTGTTAGATGGGAAAGGCTGGGAGTCAGGCTCTTAGCCTGTGTATTCAGGCCCAGGCTTCTGGGGCTACCTGGGAGAAGCTCTACTGCTGAGGTTCCCTTGTTTCCATGGAATCCAACAGCCAATCAGGGCTTCCAGTCCTGTTGCTGGGGAGACCAGCCAGCCTCCTCCTACTGCTTTGCTAGCCAGATACCCAGAACAGTTGTTCCTGTACCATTCAATCCCCCTATCCAGCCTGGGGCCTTCTCTGCAATTGGGAAGGAGCCAGTGCTGAAGATACTGGTTCTGTTAGTAGAGAGACCCTGGTACAAACACAGGTGCACAATGGCAGGTTACAGACATGTACCCTCACATACAGATGTGTACATACATATGTGCACATAGTTTTACATCCATACTAATATTATTATTCACTTATGCAACACACACACACATACACACACACACACACACACACACACCCTATTCAGTATGCCCTTTTCAAAAGAAAATCTAGTACATGTTAATCAGAACATTTGAATCAGAAAAATTAAGAAATGAGAATTCTCAAAATTGAGAAATGATTTTTCAATTCCTAATAAGATTCTCCACACGTTCTTTTAAACAGTAAGATCTCTTGGAAATCCGAAAATACGAATTGATGTATAAGAAGTCATTTTGCACACAGGAACCCTATGTAAAAGGCAAGTACAGGAGGTAATGCTGGGCCACACCTTCATGGATGAGTATGCCAGCTTTGGTCTTAAGGCCCCGGTCTGAAATGATGTCAGACTTGTCAAGCCGGAATGTGATCAGAAATGGAAATTACTAACCAAACTCTGGGCCTGTCCTTCTCTAGGCCCACGATGCTTCTAGTCTCAGAGGCCTTGTTGGGGGAAGAGAAAAAAGAACTAGGAAAATGTCAGCAATCTATGACATTTTTGAATCTAAATAACCCATGTATAGGTGTGTGTGTGTATATGTATATATCTATGCACACACACATACAGATATTTACAGGCACACATAATCACACGTCTACCCAAACACCATAGGGATGCACCCTCCCACACAAACATGCACCATACACACTGACACACCCACACTCATCCCCACCCCCAACTGGAAGGCTCAAACTCAAACAGAAATCACAGGATTATGGGATCACAGGCTTTGAAACAAGAGGAGGCCTTAGAGATCATCTGATTCAAACTCCTCATTTATAGATGAGGAATTTGGTTCAGAGAGGTGACTCCCTCGAGTTTATATAGTTGGAATTTAAATCTGGGTTCCTGATACATATAAATACAGGCGCGCACACTAGCAGATTACACATTGATACCCTAGTCAACTTATGTAATTTTTCCTACCACTCCTTTTGGTCAGCTGAATCTTTTGTCTCCCCCCTAACCTCACCTCTTCCTTTCTCTACCGGCTCCTCCATACCCCATACCCCATACCCCAACCCCAAGTGCCTCTGTCTTGGTTTTAGGCTTTATATCTTCCCAGGCTTCATGATCTTAATTCATGTCTGTTTCCTGAACCCATCCCCTCCTCTATGGTTGCTTCGCATTTCTTTGGGCCCTACCTGGCAGCAGCAATCTCCTGGCGCTGGCGGGCTACACTCACTGCCCGATGGGCACCTTCTACTGCACGGTCCACCTTTTCCTTGACCTTACCCCTCCTCAGGGCCAGGGGTAGGAGGCTACGGACCCGTCCGCCTCGAACCAGCCGGTTGCGTTTATACTTGCCCTCCTCTCGAGAGCCATCAGGGCGGGTGGTGCGGCCATAGCCGTGCCTCCGGTTGCCAAGCCACTCGCCCTCATAGCGCAGCCCATTGGAACGTTGGCTCACTCCGTAGCCGCTGCGCCGGTCAGCCCTCCACTCTCCCGCATACACTTCAGTGGCAGACCCTTCAATGAGTGCCGGAGGGATAGGGGCTGGAGGTTCACTGGTCTCAGAGCCTGGAGGCCCGGTGCTGCCCACCTCGCTGCTCACCTCGCTCCTCAAAGATCCCCGCTTGCTGCCCAATGAACTCCGGCGCCCACCTGCCCGAAGCCCACTTAGCAATAGGGAGCGTCGGAAAAAGCCCCCGGTTACTGGAGTTCGTTTTCGGGAGGAGGCCCCATCGGGGTCACCTGGGCCTGCCAGCACAAATCCCCCCCTGGAGCCAGAGGCTGGGCTACCCCCCTCATCACCAGGAAGGGGAAGGGGTATGGGTGGTGTTGGGGGGTCACTGTGGCCTGAGTCCAGTGAGGTGCGGCGGGGTGACCGCAGCAGTGCTGCTTGTTGGAAGGGTACGCTCTGGCGAACCCCATAGCCATGACGCTTGCCAGCTTGCCACTGGCCCTGATACGTGCCTGAGGAGAGAACAAAGTGAAAATGAGAGGAGGAACAGACTTCTATGTCTCCCACGCCTAACCCCCAGCCCTTCCCCTCTACCCAATGCCTTCCCCCTGGTACCCAAGTCACGGGTACAAAAACAGTAAGTGTACGATGATGACGCGGTTAGGGCAAAGACTGAGTTTATGAGGGGCAGGTGATTAGTGAATGAACTAAGACTAGATAGGAAAGTAAAGAGACACAGTGGATAGATGGGGGTGTAGAGGGGCATATTCTATGGAGACAGAGGAATAGCAAGAGATGTACAGAGACAGACAATCGGTAGGGTCAGTTAGAAGATATGCGAGGTCAGCTATAGATAGACCACGGAGAGATGACGAGCTTGGCGAAATGGGTGAAGTATATGAAGATGGAGATGGGCAAGGTGTGTAGAAGAGGCAGAGAGTTGAGTGGCCCCCGCTCGCGCCCTGGCACCTCCATCAGAGTAGGTCTCCGTGCCGTAGCCATCCTGGAAACCGTCCTTCCAGAGCCCAGCATAGCGCAGTCCCGAGGCACTCTCCCATACACCACTGGGCCCCTTCAGCCCACCCATCCACTCGCCACGATAGGTCCAGCGGCTCTTCTGTTCCACGCCCAGCCCGTCGCGCTTTCCCTGCTGCCAGTGGCCTTGGTAGCTGTGCCCACCAGGCCCAGTAAAGACACCCAGGGACTCGAAGCCATGAGCCCAGCATCCGCTGTACTCACCCTGGGCCCCGGGCCCTGTGCACACGCCGTAGCCATGTGCTCGTCCAGCCTCCCAGCCCCCCACATAGCAGCCGCCATCATCAAAGTCGAACTTGCCCCCGGGGGACATGCATGTAGTTGGCGTGGCCTCAGCCTCCCCACAGCTCAGCACATCCTGGAGGGCCAGGGAACTGGGTGAGGGTGTGGGGCCTGGATGCCCGGATGCCTGGTGGGCAAGGGACTGGGGGAGTCAGACTGGGGCCAGCTGGGAGTGCCCCAGGATGGGCAGACAGGGGTGGACCTTCATCCTGAGTGGCTGGGAGAGAAAGAAAACAGAAAGGGAAAAAGAGACTGAGTGAACATTCCTCCATCCTTCCCCCCTTCCTGGTCTGGGTGGCATTGGTGCCCCCGTGTTTCATGCATTTTCTCCAAACAGTTCCACAAGGTTTTAGGAAAAACCAAGGGATATCCCAATCCACATACTATCCTTCTCCCTGGGAATTTCCCCACCTAGCCTAGGGACCCCAATCTCCATTTACCCCTTTACCCATGCCATCCTTCCCCAACCCCTAGAATTTCCTACCCTATTTTGCATCGTTAGCAAGAAATTCTTCATTTCCAGGCTTAAAGGGGTGGGTGAGGACAGCAGCTTGGAGGAGAGGTTGGGGAGCTCCCAGAGCCAATGCTCCACCCCCTCCCCAATTACTGCTAGCACCCCATAGCTATTTGGCTTCACTCTGAAGCCAACCCAGGGGGGTGGTGCAGGTGGGGGAAGGTTGCTGTCAACTGGCCAAGATGGGCAGGGGGTTTGGTGGGGCGGGCCAACTCAGGGCTAGGGGAGGCACTGCGGGGGAAAGGCAGGGGGGTGGAGACAAGCAGGCAGGCAAGGAGAGGGGCCAGTTCTACTCACCATGTGGACTGGGGCTCAGACTGCCCCCCAGGCACAGCATCCATGGCAGGAGATCCCCCCCACCACCCCACCCCGACCAGCCCCCCTCCCCCTCTTTTCCGGAGAGGCTCCCCTAGCCCAGGCAATAATCCTAGCCCAGAGCAGCAGGACTGGCTCCCCTCTCTCCCCAGCCACAGAGGAGCAGGCTGGTGGGGGGGCGGGGTGGTGGCAGGGGGTGGGGGGGGGAGAGATGGGAATTGTGTAGGGGAAAAAAATTGCCTCTGATGGAGACAGGGAATCAGAGCTGGGCGGGAAGAGGGAGGGGGCAGTCGTAAGGGGGGGGTATTATTTTTAGTTGTTTTTTTTTTTTCCCTTCTTATGGTTGGGGGAAGAAAAAAAAAATCAAAATTCCGATCCCATCCCAGCACAAATCAATGTTTGCTCCATCACAGCATCACGGGGAAGGCAGGGCCAGGGCCAGGCAGATTTAAAGGGGCAGGAAAAGGAGAAGAGAGGGTTGGGGATAGTATGAGATGCAGGGGAGAAGGAGAGACTGTGGTGGGAGGGAGAGAAGGAGGAGGCAGAGATAGAAAGAGACAGACTCCCACCAATGCCACCAATGAGTGGGAGGAGGCAGTGGAAGGGAAGGAGAGACACAGAGAGACCTAGGGCTGGAAAGCAACCCAGAGAAAGGGGTGTGGGATGAGGCAGAGAGGAGAGGAGAGGGGGAGGAAACTGAGAAGACGGGAAAGCAAGAGGGAGACAGAAACCGGTGGGGGGGGTGGGAGGAACATGCAAGGGTGTGTGTGTGGGGAGAAATACAAAGAGAGATGTAAGGAATGGGAGCTAAGAGAGGCAAAGAGGGACAGACAGAGACAAGTACTGAGCGGGTGAAGGATAGAAAGAGGAAGAAAGGAACAAATGCAGAGACTGGAGGCGTGACATGAAGATGGGGAGAGAAACCATAACGGCAGGAGCAGAGAAGCAGAGACCAGATTTTAGGGAAACAGGACTGAATTGGGAGTGGCTGGTTACAGGGATTTTTTTTTTTTTACTTTCAGCTCTCCAGACTGCAGGCTAGGAGGGGTGGGAGGAGAAACATTTCAGCCCTTTGAGCCTCCTGCAAAGCCCACGGAGTAAGCTTCTGAATATGGATGCTTGGGTCTCCTCAGCGCATTTTAGTGCTCCTCCTAAAGAGGAAGGAAAGGAGAGCTATTAGGCCTAGGTGGGAGAATGAAGGCAGAGGCCCTGACTACCTTCAACTACCCTCCTCCTACCCTTTTCTGGGAAAAGGAAGTTAAGACCTGGGATTCTATGGCTACACGGAATCTTGCCTTCTCTAGGGTTTGCTGCTACATGCTTTGGGGGGTGGGGTGGGGTGGGGTGGGTCCAGGAGAACTGCCCGAGGGAAAGAGCTTGTGGATTGTCATGCATTATCTGGAGCCACTTTTTCCCCCTCTTGACTTCTCTTTCTCCAGCCCCCTCCCCAGCAAAACCAAACCAAACCAAACCAAAACCCCCCAGACAAGTCTATAACTTATGTATACAATATAACAGAAAGGCAGGGGCATATTAGAACCCCACATGCAGACAAAGCCACACAATACCACCCCATTCTTCTCCTCTTCTCACCCATTTGCTATAAAACACTCCTATAGGGGTTCAGGCCTACACATATAGGAATATGTCTGTACGTGAAGGGTATATGTCCTCACTGAGGTGTGGTCACAGACAGACAGACCCACTCTGGCAGGCACGCAGCAGATGTCACCGTCCCACACAGAAACACCATGATGCATTCTTATCTACTTATATTCAGTTCTTCCTTCCAAACCTTCTCCACATGAGGTGAGAAGGGCAATATGTTCAACATGCAAGCAGCATGTGAAAATACAAATGCACTTGTGAATTTATGGTTTCAGAACCACAGAATTTTAGAGCTGGAAGAAACCCAACCCAGAGATGTCAAACATGGAGCTCACATGCAGCAATGCTCCTGAGGGCTGCCAGAATCAGATTAAAATATAATTGGGAAACATTTAACAAAAAAAATAAACATACAATAGAACCTAGGTAAGACAACATTTTAAAAGTTGAAAGCAGCACGCTCTGCACATTCCTTTTATATGGATTAGTGGCCTAAATGCAATTTGAATCTGATGCTATTGCAGGTAATACTCTCTTATTTTATAGACGAGGAAACTGAAGTTCAGGGGATGGGGAGGAGTGTCACTAATCAGTTAATGCAGAAATTAGTCTAGAATTCAGCATTCCCCACTTCTAGTTCAGTGTTTTTTAAATTATACTATGCTCTTACTCATATTCTTTTTAAAATTACATTTTATTTTATTTTCAAAGGCCAGCCTATTTCCATCCTACTTCCTTCCCCATATCCCCACTGAGAAAGCAAGATAAACAAAATTCTTGTTATAAGTACACATTGTCATTTCTTATTGATTATATTTTTAAAAAATCTCCATCTATGCTCTGAGACCATCACCTCTGTCAGGAGATGGGCAATGTTTTTGGTCATGAGTCGTCAACCGTTGAGGTTGGTTATTGTGTTGATCAGAGTTTCCAAATTTTCTTTTATATGTTTGTTTTGATAAGCCAAGATCCACCTTCTCACCTCACCCTCAATCAACTCCCTCCCCTTCCACAATTGAGAACACAAGAAAAACAAAACTCATTACATAAATGTATAGTCAATCAAAACAAATTTCCATATTGTCCACGTCTTAAAAGTATTTATCTCATTTTGCAATCTGAGTTCCTTTGCCTCTCTCTCAGGAGCTGGGTAGCATGTTTTATCATTAGTCCTCTGGAATCCTTGTTGATAAGAACATTGATATGAGTAGAATGCAATAGTGTTCATCACAATTATAACAAAACTTATTCAAACATTCCCTAACGTATGGGTGGGTACTCTCTCAAATTCCCATTCTTTGCTACCTCTGAAATAGCTATAAATATTTTTGCACATCCTTAGAATTTGTTTTGCTTAAGACTAATCTTTTTCTTAATCTACTACCCCTTTATCTCTCCCTTCTTCTTTCTCCTCTTCCCTCCTGTATCACTGTTGAGTGAAATGTATTTCTATACCCAACTCTCTTTGTGTGTGTCTGTATGTATTCTTCATTCTTTTCATCAGTTTAGGTGAAAGCCAATTTCAAGCGTTAGCCACTCTCCCTCACCCTCTCTTCTTCGTTTGCTTAGATGTCGCTATATGAGATAATTTTCCTTCACCTTCCTTTCCCTTCTCCCCTACCCAATGCTCATGTCCCCCTGCCTTTCTCCCTTCCCACCGCCACCCCCATTCCTCTTTGTCTCTCTTTCCATTTTTTCTTTTCTTAACATCATCAAGATATAACAGAACCACTCCCTGGGCTTGTCTAATTGGACTGCGTCTATGAACTCTGAAGATGATTAGTGAGTATACATGTATTATTTCCCTATATTTGATCATACATAATTTTTCCTTGATTAGTTTTTTATCATTATTCATTAATGTTTACCTTTTAATGTTTCTTTTCATCTTTGTATTTGTACTTCCAAAGTGGTTCCGTAGTTCTGTCTTTTCACTAGGAATTATTGGAAGTCCTCTATTTCATTAAAGGTTCATTTCCTCCATTATAGCATTATACCCATCTGCAGCTCTGCTTAGTTCGAACTCTATGGAACAAGAAGCCTGAGAGGTTACCCCCTTGGTGTCCTGTCTACTCCAGCTTCCTTTTGTATTTTGTCTTTCCCTATTAGATTCGTAGCAGAATGGAGCCTAACATGTAGAGAGGGGCACGTGTTTGTTGAGGGCTGTGGTTGTATGATTTGAAGGGAAACAGAATAGATATCTTCAACTTCTTCTCCCCAGACCTTTTGCCAAAGGAGACTTTCATTTCTGACAGGAGGGGAAGCAGGAGGTTGGGGCCAAAGGATACACTACTTTCCTCAGAGAGATATTGGGCAGAAGTAGATCTATCTGCTCACCTAAATATCATTAGTCTAGGTCTAGGGCATGTAGTTGGATTCTATCTACCTTCTGATTGCTTTGTCATTTCTAGGGAGAGAGGGGACCCCAAGCTCTGTATCCAAGGCTTGACCTCTTTCCCACCAAGTACCAGATCCACAATGAGCACACATAGAGAATAGCAAAGAAACCCATTCATCCAAATCATAGCAAAACAGAAATCAGAGAAGGTATACATGGGAGAATATATACCGGAGAAATCGGAGCCAAGGAGTTCTTCCTCACCGAGAATGGGACAACTTAGCTTCACCGAGAGAGGGTTCTGGATCTCACCCAAAAGTAAACCCTCCAAAGTCTCTAGTGTAACAAGCTGGGAATAAGGACATGATAGGGACTGTCAGTTCCTCTCATGTCTTCCCAGTCTTTCCCTTTAGTAACCTAAAGTGGAGTTTTCATCTTGTGTCTTTTCTCTCAAAGCTGGAAGTCAGAAGTACCCAAAGCAACTTGACCCTTAGAGTCCTGGAGAAGACTGATGCTCCAATAGTCCCAAAAGGGACTGGCCTGAGGAGTCCTGAAGGGGAACTCAAGGAGGGCTCACTCAGAGAACCCCAAAAGACACTGGTGAAAGTTGGAGCTCTCTCGCCTCTCACAGAGGTCAGACCTTCATTTCCAACAATAAGAAGAGAGTCCAATACCAATTACCTTTGAGATGGGGGTTACAGATGGTTTCACCAGTGTTTAGCACAGTGCCTGGCTCACAATAAACACTTAAATGTTTATTGAATTGAATCAAATAGAAATGAATAGAATTTTTCTACATGACTTGTTCTTGTTGGTAGTTGCTAACTGATGTTTGATCCTGATTGTGGTTCTTTCTTTCTGACTACTTGCAGTATTGTTTTTTCCTTTGACCTAGTAGTTCTGAATTTTGACTATGATGTTACTAGGAATTTTCATTTGGGGATTTCTTTTAGGAGGTGACAGGTAGCTTCTACTTTTACTTTGTCCTCTGATTTTTAAAAGATTTGGGTAGTTTTCTTTTAAGTTTTCTTTAAATATGTCTAGACTCTTTCTGGTCCTAGCTTTCAAGAAGTTTAATGATTGCTTCTTAATTTTTTTCATCCTCCATATGCTTTCCAGGTTACTTGTTTTTGCTATGAGATACCTTACATTTTCTTCTATTTTTTTCAGCCCTCTGATTGTGTTTTAAGATTTCTTATTGTCTTACAGAGTCATTGGCTTTTATTTGGTCCTTTGAATTTTCAGGGAGTTTGTTGTATGAGCAAATCTTTGTGCATTTTGTGCCAAGCGGTTAATTCCCTTTTCAATTCTTTCTTCCATGACTCTCATTTCTTTTCTAATTTTTTAAAGTTCTCTCATTCCAATAAAAAAGTTTTTTTTAATTAAAAAAAACTCTTGCTTC
>CM053589.1:29170358-29189199 GCA_028646515.1 Pseudochirops corinnae | reverse complement strand
CTGGTAACTGACTAGGTAACTGATGTAATGATCAGACGCTGGAAGCCGTCTGCTGATCTGTTTTTCTGTTTGTTTGTAACTTCTGTTTGTATTCTCTGAAGTTCAGGGTGCTGACTTTTCCCCCTGAACTAGGTACGTAATATATGTTTGATTGATTAAAGTGAAACCGTTAACCCATTTTGAGTTGCTTTCCTTCAGAAAAGCAGATCTAAGAACCTGTGCTAGTAGCCGCCCTAGGCATGCTAGGGTGCTTGCTGTTACAGGGTTGTACTGAAAAAAATTGTCCTCTCAAAAGTGTAGATTAGAACCATTCAAAGGAACTGCCAATTGATTGTCAATCAATTAACAGAGACACTGTAAGCCGTATATCTCACTCCCAGAATCAGAGTTGGAAGGAACCTCAGATGTCATCTAGACCAACATCTACCTGAAAGAGGAAGAATTCCCTTTACAACCTACCTGCCTAAATCTCCCACTTTAGTACATCCACTCATTGCTCCTAGTTCTGCTACCAGGGGCCAAGCAATGTAATATCTCTTTCTGTGTGACAATCCCTCAAATATTTGAGGACAACTATTCACCCAAGTGGTGTCCCACAGGGACACTCAGGCAATTGAGACTACTCTTCCTCTCCCCTCTCAAGAGCGAGAGAAATGATTATTTCTCTCTCTTATAACAGTCAATTTTTAAATTAGGACCAAGGTTTTTCCCCTTTTCTACTTCCTCATTCAGAAATCAGCCTCTGTAGGTTATTCAGGCAGCCTTTGAAGTGCAGGGCTGATAATGAGAGGGAAAACCCAGATCTGTTCAAAAGGTAAAGAAATTTTAGTTCAGATGAAATGATGGATTCCAGCCCATTGTGTTTTACTCAGGTCTGGGAAAAGTGGATTCTGCTTTTTGTCTAGATTACCTAGACAGGGTGATGTGGGTATAGATAAGTCTCTTTGACTGAGACTAAGGTCTTGTCCCCCAAACTCTCATTAGAATAAGCCTAGCTCTCATTATAATATTCATTCTCTCATTATTTGTTAACCAGTCAGAGCTGATTGGCACCCTTAGGAATATCTACTCTTCCAAGGGCATATAAGCATTGAGTGGGTTCCATGAGGGGTCTTTGACATTAAAGAGTGCCACTGACCCCTTTTATTATTTATGGCTAGTATAATTAATAACATGATTAATTACCCAGAAATTATGTCTTTTGAACTTTTTATACATCACAAGAATGAGTTTCCAATCCTCCCTGATATCTAAAACTTAGATAAGTAACATGTAAAGCATTCCCGGTGATCTACTAAGTTGGTAGCCCTGGTGGGAAAAAAAGAAAATGGGTTTTTTCAGACATGACCTTTTTTTAGATGAAGACATACTACAGGCTCTTTGCAATCATTGGTTTCTTTTGTAAATTTTTACGAATAACTCCTTTAGTAATAATACATTGTAGAATTCTGGAAGGACAAAAGTCAAGTTCACCAGCCTATAGTTCGCTTGCTTCATTCTGTCCTCTATATGTAAAATTAGGATATTTGCCCTTCTCCAAATCTGCAGTATTTCTCCTATTTTCTACAATCTTTTGAGTATCACTGAGAGGTGTTCAAGCATATGCTTTTATGATCTTCATTCAAGTCATACCCTTTAACTGAGGGTGTCCTAGCTCTGTCCTGGGCCCTCTTCTCTTCTACCTCTCTACTATTTTACTTGGTGATTTCATCAACCCCCTTGGATTCAATGATGATTCTCAAATCTAATTATTCTGCCCTAATCTCTCTACTGACCTCCAGCCTCAAATTTGTAAATGGCTATTGAACATCTTGAACTGAATGTCCCATGGATACCTTACACACAACATGTTCAAAACTGAGCTCACCTTTTGCCCCCAATCCTCCCTTCTTCCAAAGTTCTCTGTTATTTTGAGGGTATTACCATTATCCCAATCACCCAGGCTCATAACCACAGTGTCATCCTCTACTCTTCACTCTCTCTCTTATTAATAGCCAATTTTTTAATTAGGACCAAATTGTTGCCAAGTCCTGTTCATTTTACCTTTGTACTATCTCTCATTTCTACCTGCTTCTCTCCACTGACACTGCTGCCACCCTGGTGTAGACCTTCATCACTCCATTCCTGGACTATTACAATGGTTTGCTGGTTGGTCTCCCTGTTTCAAATCTCTCCTTGCTACAGTCTTGCAGCTGCCAAATTGATCTTCCTAAAGTACAAATCCAATCACACCACACACACACACACACACACACACACACACACACACACATACACACACACACATCTATTCAATAAATTTTAGTAGCTCTCTATCACCTCTAAGATCAAATACTTTTTGGCATTTAAACTTCATAATTCGGTCCCCTGCCTCTTTTCCAATCTTCTGACACCTTACCCTGCACATTCTACAGTCTAGCTTCCTTGCTATTCCTTGAACAAGACACCCCTTTTCCTGACTCCAGACATTTTCACTAGCTGTCCCCTATGCCTGGAATTCTTTCCCTCCACATCTCTGCCTCCTGGCTTCCCTGGCCTCCTTGAACACTTCATTCTGTCCTCTATATTGAAAATTAGGATATTATTAGGATAACATCCTAATAATTTCTTAATAGGAAAATTAGGATAAATCCCATGTTTTATAAGAAGCCTTTTCTGATCCCTTCCCTCTATTGATTATCTCCAATGTATCACTTGTTTATATATAGTTGTCTGCATATTGTCTCCCCTCTACACTCTGAGCTCTTCTAGAGCAGGGACTCTCTTTTGCCTTTCTTTGTCTCCTCAGCATTGAGAACTTTGGCTGGCACACAGCAGGAGTTTAATAAATGCTTACTGACCAACGCCTTTGAGTACCCAAAGATCTGGTTGATCTAGTCTAGGTGACTTTAACTTACTAATGTGTTCTCTTATCACCTTCCTGTTTATTGGGGGTCCCAGCTCTATTGGTCATGATGGTTCTTTCCTTTCCAGTCCAAAGGTAATTCTACCTGGCAGAGAAACAAAGAAACAAGAGTTACAAAGCTTCACCTCCTGACTGTCCTCTGTTATCATCTTCCTGTCCACTTCAAGCAGTGATGGAACCCCTCTGGTGATCCTCTTCTTTTTCCCAATTCTTACTAGCTTCCTATTCATTCCAAGTTTCTGCATTTCTAACTGGAGATCATAACCATGTTTTTGTACAGCTACGTTCTGATTAGCATAAGTAATGAACCCCCTGAAGTGGTTGGGTATATTAGAATTCACATTATTTGAGATTATAATTATGTAAAACACAGACATTGGTTCCAGAAATACGCAATGTGAGTTGGAAAAATGCAACCACTTCACCAGGATTCATTATTCACACTAATCAGGGCCTGTCTAATGTCCCTGACATCTTCTGCCCTTGCTTCTGTCTTCTGTATGAGTCTTTAAAAAAAAAAAAATAAACCTAAGTTGGTTACTGAGCTTCCTGTGAATCTACATTGTTCTCTTTGGACACCCCACCCCTTTATAAACACCTGCTCATCAGAATTGTTTTTCTTTGTGTTTTCCAAATTTCACTACTGAGAGTTTTCCATCTCTCCTAAACTGTAAATCTTATTCCATGGAATCTTATCTACTTTTTCTCTGTATTTTTTTTTTCAAATTTTCTCTCTCAGAATCTATAGTATAACCCATGGTGTGCTGGTAAATGTTTAATTAATGATTCCAGGAAGAATACACACATACACACACACACACGCACATGTACACACACATGTACATACACATATACACACATAAACACATGTACACACACACACATACACACACATACATATACAAACACGTACACAACACCACTTTTAAGTTTAACATAGATTGTTAACCTTTTCTCCACCACTTTCTTAAGTCTAGACAATCAATAAAACTGTTGTTAATCATGCACTGGTTTGTGACATTTACTGATTTCCAAGGTATGTTTGAGATTTTGAGAGTTAGCAAACAGGTAAATGGAGGCAGATTGCACAAGACAACATTTATTAGCAAGGGCATGCTTCCTGTCAACAAATGGGTCAAGGGAACGCCTCCATTTATGCCAAAAACCCTGAGTCATATAGATTTTGGGGAGTACAAAACAAAGACTAGAACAGGGTAGATGATATCATAGAATTAAGAGCAACATGATTGGTTGGGAGTTTGGTAATGACAGCTAGCAATGATCCCCTCTTCTCTCACGAGACTAAGACATGCTCTTTGTTTGAGTCCTAGATTGTGACCCAGACTTTTGGTCAGCAAATTAGACACCTTTAAATGATAGCTTAGTAGAGTAAAGATATCAGACCCAGTTAGTTCCCTTTCTTTTCACATGCATTCTCCAAGATCTGTTAAATTCCTTGAGCAGGAGAACTGGATTATTTCTGTAGGCAAGGCAATTGGGGTTAAATGACTTGCCCAAGGTCACACAGCTAGTGTGTCAAGTGTCTGAGGCCGAATTTGAACTCAGGGCCTCCTGACTCCAGGGCTGGTGCTCTACTCACTGCACCACCTAACTGCCCCGAGAACTGGATTTTTAAATTTAATCCCATTACAAGTCAGCAGAACTCTGAACTAGGTTCAGAGACAAAGAACTATGACTTAAGCAGTTACAGGACAAAAGCAGTTAGAGTACAAAATCAAGTCATTGTAAATAGGATCAACAAGAAAATGATACAGGATCAGTCTTAATCTCAGGTATAAATGCTCATACTGAAAATTTAACAATTGACTCAAGAGAGCTGGTTGGAGATGTCTCTAGAACATCCCAATATGTCAGACTGGCTTTCCTCTCTAGCACAAATTCCAAAATGAAGTGACCACTAATCCTCAAGGTTCCCATTATTTCTACCCCAGCACCTAGTCTTTCCATCTTGGTGAGAATCAAATAGAGAATAGAATTTCCCTTTGTTGCTCCTTCCACCTTTTGAAAGGATACATTTTCACTAAAGCATATCACTAAATTATTAACTTCTCTGGTTTTTGGAGAGAGAGAGAGAGAGAGAGAGAGAGAGAGAGAGAGAGAGAGAGAGAGAGAACTCCAGCGACAATATGGATAATTCAAGTAGTGATGGGGGCATCACTATAATATCATGTCTATGAGCCAATCTTGTGATCTAGTGCCTGAACTCATCTGTCAATTTCCATAGCTTGGTCCAAGTTTTCTATAACATATTTTAATGATAATATCTGTCCCTGCCTTCATTTATCCAAAGGTTTGCCATGCTTCTTTTATCTATGGATTCCTTCATGAAACCCATGACCCAGGGCCAACAGGTTCTTCAATCACAAGGATGGGGTCTAATCTTGGAGTTAGCTTTAAAAGATTTTATTTTTGCTTGACTCATTGTCCTTGTCCAGAGTTTACCCTGGGAAATCTTTAAATATATCTTTATGTATCGATTTTGTCACAGTTTATACCAATATGGGTAATAGGGTCCCAAGGACCCAAGGTAACAAATAAATATTAGATTTTGGACAACCTTTATTTAACTGCATGGAAGATGGAGAAAGTACAAGGGACTCACAGATGCCCATAAATAGATACAAAAATACACATACAGCAATCATGGTTACCTACACAGGCTCCCCTCGCAAAAGGAATTGAATTTAGGGTTGCCAGTGAGGCAACACTCTTGACTTTTGGGTGAAAACCTTCTCTTATACACATTCCTTCCAAGGCTCAAATATCACCCTACATTTCAGATTCTCCTCAGAAGATGAAAATATTTTGGGGCTAGTAGACAGGCAGATTGCTTTCCATCATAACTGTCCTGTCCCAGGAACTTATGATAACAGAGAGGAGAAAAAGTACAGATCTTTGGCAATACCTCTTATGAGGCAGAGTTAAGATTATCAGAAAGAGATGTTAGCCTCTTACTGTTTCTTCAATGGTGGAGATCATGTCTATGATTCACTTGTCTTTCCACAAGGCACATGTTTCTTTTCCCTCTTTAAGGCCAGATCTCTATGATCTTGAATTTGGGCCTATTTTCAAAGCAGCCTCCAGTTCAATTCAACTGTCATTTATTGGTTTCTTACTATATATGCCAGGCACTGTACCAGATGCTGGAGATAGGAAGAAAAAAATTATATATGTATATATATATACATACATATTTGTATATATGTGTGTGTATGTATGTGTATGTGTATATACATATATATATGTACTTATTATTCAAGTAGGAGAACAACAATAGAAAGAGCTTAGCCCCCATGTCTACTTCTTCTGGTGGGCCAAGAAATAAGGTTTGCAATTCCTGAATTTGATAATCCAGTATAACTCACTTCTTAAAGAGGCCTATTCACTGAACAAACATTACCTAACTCAAAGTGAGAACCTGAAAAGACCTTTGCTTAAAAGGACTAGGGTCTCCTTATTTTGAGTCATCTCCAGTCATCCTGATGAATATCTGGCCACTGGACCCAGATGGCTCTGGAGGAGAAAGTGAGGCTGGTGACCTCGCACAGCCCTCTCTCACTCAAATAAGTCAACTGCAAGTCATGTCATCATCTTCCTGATGTCAAGATCCTCTTTGAGAATGAAGGACGAACACAACAAATGGCTAGTCATTAAAGGAAAACCAAGGAACTTTGGACCCTGGATCTTTCACACAGTATGGGGAAAGGTTCCTATGTGAACTGGAGCCTCTGAGGACTAAGTGTGACTTCATCAGCAACTACTTATGGAAACTTTCTACCTGGACCTGGACCTCACAAAGAAGTAACTCTGATTATTAAAGTTATGGAATGTCCTCCTATACTGAATGTAGCTCTTAAGTACCATGTTCTAGTCATTCTATAGGGGACATTCAAAAAATATGTTTCTTCAGCCCATGGAAGAGCTAGTACTCTGTAGCTTAAAAGAAGACTTATCATATTGAGACTCTGAATTTGAAGTTCTGTGGGAAAGTTATGGGCATCAGCAAGAAGAACACTTTGGCTCTGGAAATTCCACATTCAGCAATCATTTCTGGTGTCTCAGGGTTGTTTGAGACCAACTCCAGCTTATGCAAGGTATTATCAGAGTACCACAAGCAGCAATGTGGCCTCAATAGCTGGATAGCCTGACCATCCATGCTGCCTGTCGTCACCTCATATGCGATTAGATTTCTTGACTTTGAAGTAGACAATTATTGTAAGATTCAAAGACTGCATGTATGGCATTTAATTTCAAGTTTGAGAAGACATCCACAGGATGACATTTTGACTGGTGCTAAGTTGGATACTACTTGCCAGAAACTAGATATGACTTCAGCATACATGATAGGCCAGGGAAGATCACTGTGGGTGAAGATGCCCAATCCCACAAACCACATGAGTGGTTATACCCATATAAGAAATGAAGAGAATCTCTGTCATGCAGGGTTATGAATCTTTGTCAAATAAAAATGCTGCTGAGAGTCTAAGCCTTCTACCAGAGATTAAGGCATTTGAATAGGTGATCTCTATTGCAGTGAAGCAGGTAGCTTTTCCTCAGGTTGCCCTTGGCAACTGTCAACAGGCGCAATTGCATGATGAAAGGTTACAAGAAGTGATACAGGCCAAGAAATGAGAGAGTGATACTGAGGGACCCACGTTTCATTCTCTAGACAATGTCAACTATTGATGCTTTCTGAAAGTATCATACCAATCTGTAACTGGTACCACAATTGGTGCCAGGAAGCAATTGATGCTGCCCCAAGCATTTCACTCCATCAGTATGACAGTGTTATACAATGACTTTGGATATCTGGGTCAAAAGAGAACAATGGAGCCAGTAAGAGGCAGATTACCCTGTTCCAAAATAAGGACAGATGTCTATAGGAAGTGTGATAATTGTGCTCTCTGTGTTCAAATGGAAATGTGGCCAATTTGTGTTACATACTTGGAGAGAGCAAGTACCAGAAAGACTTGGAAGCCTGAGTTTTTGTCTCAGGAAGGAGACAGCAAGAATATAAGCAACATCCTAATGAAAATAGACCACCTCAGCTGGTGTGCACAGGTGTACCCAACCAGAAGCCAGAAAGCTTCTGTAGTTGCTAAGGTGTCGTAGGGGAAGTACTTTTCTGTATATGACTTGCTCTTGTTGTTCAGTCATTTCAGTCATGTCCTACTCTTTGTGACCCCATTTGGGGTTTTCTTGGCAAAGCTACTGGCGTGGTTTGCTACTTCCTTCTCCAGCTCATTTTACAGATAAGGAAACTGAATGAAATAGGATTAAGTGATTTGCCCAGGGTAACGCAGCTTCTTTTTGTGTTGAAGGCCAGATTTGAATTCAGGAAGATAAATCTTCCTAACGCTAGACCTAGTATTCTGGCTGCTATGCCACCTTGCTGCCCCTGTATATGGCTACCCTTATATAATCTATTCTGTTCAAAGTTGTCACTTAGAAAACAAACTCCTTAAGGAACTGTTAGCCTTGGTAGCAGTAAAGATGTCTGGATCCTTATCTTAAACACCTCAAGGAGACCCACAGACTGAGCATTTCAACCACACACTATTAAACTTGTTGGAAACCAGAAGTCTGCATAGAAAGTTCAGTGGGCTTAACATATGGCATACAATGCTGCAATGCCAACCTAGTTGGTCCATTTGTCCACTGCTTTATACTCTGGAGTCTCAGAAGATGGAGAAAGCATAAAGACACACAGGCAATACATCTCTCAGCTGAGAAATCAATTAAGGAAGCCTACCTCCTGGCTTTGGCCTCAGGTCAGGAAAGCTCTAGGAGAAGCAAGTGATGATATAATTCTCAAGTTTGTGGTCAAGATCTTCAGTAAATTAGACAAACAAAAACCAAAAAAAAGTGTTGTTTGGCAAAGAAAAAACAATGGACCAAGGGAAAGACATCCCATATAAAGCAGTTGAAAGACTGAGCAACCTGTATACAAATTAATTAGTAGAAATTCATTAAGCAGCTGCTATATTCCAGACACTGTGCTAAGCAGGAGAGATACAAAACAAAAAGTGGGGTATTTCATGTTCTTGGGCAGCTTACATTCTACTAAAGGAGATAACATGTGTCAGTGAGCGATATGCACCAAAGGATCCATGCTCAAGCCATGGTCTCGTTCTATCAAGGCTCACTGATGCTTATGAGACTATATTTGCCTTGCATTAGAACAGCAGTTCTCAACCTGTGGGTCGCGACCCCTTTGAGGGTTGAACAACCCTTTCTCAGGGGTCACAGAGGTCGCCTAAGACCATCGGAAAACATATTTCCATCAGAAATGGTCAACATATTTCCGATGGTCTTGGGAACCGCGACACGGCTCCTCTACCCATCTCCAGGCGGGTCCGCCCACATGCAGATATACCCACATACGAGTATTAAAGGTTCATGGCATTAGGAAGGTTGAGAACCACTGCATTAGAATCTCCACCTCACCTTTCTTGTTATCCATACTTCATACATTTTTATATTAATATCTGAGACTGTGGATTTTACTACTGGGTCCTTTCTTAGATTTTTGTCTCTTGAGAACATCTTTGAATCTCTATTGATGTCCTTAGTATCTTTTTTTGTTCTTCCGGGTGGTTATAAGATCTGCTTTGGGGGTACTGATGTTTTAAGATAATGTCATCTTATTTGTAAAGTTATTGGAAAAACACCACTGAAGGTGATCTAAATCTAAATCTGTCACATAAGCCACGGGTCTAAATCTGTCAAATAAAAAATACCAGTTCTGTGGAGTCTCGAATGAATTCAAAGTCCTATAATATTTCAATAAGGAGCCAATACCAACCTTGCAAAATGGAAGCACTCCTCAGCCTGACCACATCTGAAGAATTCTTGGGAATAAAAGACTTTACTCAAATTCAGTGATTACTATTATTAATTCATGGAAAGATTATGCCTTTATTGCTAAGACTTTCAATGGTATCATTCATGAGTACACAGTTATTCCTTCTACATCACAGAGGCTGGGAGTGTATTACCTCCACGATCTGGAAAATCCATTTCAAAATTTTTGGTCCTTCCACTGTACCAGAGAAGTCTGAATTTTTTCTTTTTCTTTTATGGTGTGTTTATAGTACCTTATTGTAAAATTTGGGTTGATATTGTACAATACTCTACATATATCTTATGCATTTCTGAAGTTTCTAAACTTCTTCTGTGTCATCTAATGGCATTAGTGTGTCATGAGCAGCTTCTGAAAAAACTCCCCAAAATTCCTATTTAATTTCTTTTTTAATTTCTTTTTTATTTATTTTTAGTTGACAACACTGAGTTCCATACCCATTTAATTTCTTATGCCAACCTGTAAAATATCAAAACCATGATGGGCAAAGTCATGATATGGAAGGGATAAATGTATTCTTGAGAAGAACTAAAAGCAGAAAAGTAAAAACAAAAGTAATCTGGCCTGGATTTTCTGGCATCATCTGGAAATTGTTAGGAGGAGAAACACAAGTAGAACTTTGAAGACTTGGTGATCAGTAGCTTCACAGATTGAGCCAAGCCCCTTGCATTATATGCTGATACTAGTAGAAAGGGCATAGAAACATTTGTGAAAAGGGAATGAGGGCTGCCCAAAGCCTGCTGAATTTTCTGTAAACGATCCATTATGTCAACTCCAAATTGAGATGCTGGGCTTTGAAATGGGCTATTACTTATACATTCCAAGACTGTGTTTGGAGTTCACTTCTACTTTCAAGTAGACAAAAAATTCACTGATATATTTTATTAAGTGCCAAGCAGGATGATGCCAGGCAGAAATAGGCAACTCTAGGTTTGGTAGTCAGGACCAATATGGGTATACGTGATTTATCCCACAAGCCCTATTTTTGTAATCCATGGAAATATCCTCAGAGGAAATGAAAGTGATTTATAACATGCAAGGAATCAAGTTACTGACAAAAGAAAGCTCAGCTGAGAACTTGGTACTTCTTCCATAAAATATTCCATAAAAGAGCATAGACATGGCTTTGGACCAATCCTCCCTGCCCTAATTGTCTTTCAGTGATTGGTGGCAAGAGCAGCTGCAAGATGAAGATCTATTAGAAGGGATATAGAATATAAAATGGAGGCAGGCGATCCTTTGGAACTCAATTTTTCCTCCCCAAAGTGTTTCTTCTTGTATTGCCCAAATGTAAATCTTACATATATTTAACTTTTTCTCAATAACTAAGGGACAGCTCTCCCTCAGGTCCTCAGGATAGTCTGTGTCTCTTCAACATTTTACCTAAGAGACTTTTTTCCCCCCAAGCTAATATTAATGTTATTTTTTCTACCCATTTCAGAAATTAAAATGCCTATATTCAAGAGGGGCAGTACCTTACACTGATACTACTGTTGGAAGAGTGAAGAAATTGAAGCTATACGTGCTGAATTGAACCATAGCTGATTCAACAAAAGCTACAGAAAGGCAGTACTTTGTTACCACCCAAAGCCTACTGTCCCATGGTCATGAAAGTATTGCAAGATGAAATTGGATCCTTAGGCCTAGATAGAACTTTAAGGCTGATATAGCAGTTTATTTTACTGAGCCAAGTTGGCAGAAGATTATATAAAAAGTATAAGACCTGTGCCCAGTATATCCAAAGGAAAGTATTTCTGTCTTTTACTGCTAACCTAGAAAATGTAAGCCTTTGGAGCTGGCATTCATAGATTTCTCATCTCTGAAAAGAAATAGGAAGACTATAAGCAACATCCTAGTGGTGAGAGATCACTTTACTTATTAATATACAGGTCTATCAAACAAGAAACCAGTAGATTTTTTTGGGAGCCAGAGTGTTATAGGAGAATTATTGCTCTACATATGTGGCATGCTGTCAAAATCCATTCTGATCAAGGTGGTCATTTGGAGATTTTTCTTAGTCATAAGGTCACTGATCAACATCCTTATTCCTTTATTCATTTCCATTATTCCCTTATCTGTTACCTTTACATCCCTTCCCTATAATCTTAAAACCTGGCATTCTTAAGGGAATCTAAAAGTTGGAAGGCATCAAACCCTGAAAGCACCTAAATCAATATGAGCTGGTCCTCCATAGCAAATATGGAAAACAGGCTTTGATTTAGAACATAAAGGTATAAAAAGGGGTCTGCTTAGATGCAGTTTCTGTGATGGAAGAGAAAAGCTACCTCCTAAAGAAATATCTGTAACTCAAGGCAGTATTCTTGGTTATTTGGGGATTTTGCAGATAGGCCATGGCCCCATCCATAATGGAACTGCCTGAAGCAGTTCTCTTGTTGCTGACCAATGTCAACAGTTCTGCCAACTCAAAACCATCTTGGATTAGGAAGGGGTAATACGGATGAAGACATTGATTAAAAGTCCAAATGAGAATTTAAACATCCTTTAGCAGGATGTCCTATATCTGGATATTTGAGTGATGTGGACTATCTGGAAGTCAGGAAGAGAGGGTAGACTTGAGACCAGAAAGAACATATTAAACCACTGAGACTGTGTGAAATCCTCAAATCCTTGCAGTTAAAGATAAGACAAGGATTATGATCCCCTAAGAGGTGGCAATACTAGACTCACCATATCTTGTGCTTTCAACATTGTGGCCTCAACCTTATAACCTAGCAATGCCAGTGGGTCAAGGCTAAGAACTATAAAAGGAGACCCCTAGGAAAACAATGGAGGCATAAGCCTGTACAAGGAGAGAATCAATTAATTAGTGCCAATCAATTAATAGTGCCAGGCTCTGCTAGGTACTAAGGATGGTATGACCAGAAATGAAATAATCCTCGCTCTCAAGGAGTTTACATACTATCAAGAGAGATAACATACACTTAAATAAAAATATACAGAATAAATACTATGTAATTTGGGAGGGAGAGCACTGGCATTTGGGGGAATGAGGAAAGCTATAGAATAGCCAGAAACTTCAAACTCTCACAATATAACCATACTGACTTGCCAGTGCCAGTGTCTCTAATTCAAGGTTCCCAACTATCTGACCCAGGAGCCCTCCTAGCAAAAAACAAAGAAAAGAGAACTACCAGGGACAGAGAAAAGATGTCCCCATGGGATAGCAATGGTTACTCCCCTAATTTTGCTTGAAGAAGTACTTACCTGTGGCCAGGGGCCAGGGCAGAATGAACAGGCACACGCCTTGATTGGTTGCAAGGCTTCAGGAAACTAGATCAGTGAGTCAACAATTTATTAAGTGGTTTCTCTATGCCAGGTATTGTGCTAGGCACTGAGGACATAAAAGCAATAAAATGAAAAATCCCTTCTCTAAAGGAGCTTACATTCAAATGGTGGCGATAACATGTGTGTGTATCTCCGATTTTGAATGCATCTCACACAGAAAGAATACATTGTAGCTTTAAAGAGCCAAATGGAATTTTGAGAAAAGCAGTTTGTGCTGACATTTTGAGATGACAGCTAAAAATGTCTTGCTGTGAAATGTATCCTTATAGAGTAAAAAAGATTGTGTTTATTTTATCTGTATCTATAAGGTTCTGTAAGGAATTTTTGAAGAAGACAGATAAGGAGAAAGTGATATAAAATTTCTTCCTTGTCAGAGCTGTTATAAATGATATATATAAATAAACCTTATAAAGGGAATTTTGTGAAAAGATTGTGAGGAACTGGCAAGTACAGTATACTCTGGAAAGATGATTTCCTGTGATTACTGAAGAGAAGACAAAGGAAAAAAATTAACCTAGCTTATTTCCTAAGAGACTGAATTTAACTCTTATCCTACATGGAAATATTAAGAAGACTCTTAAGAGACTTTAATTACTATCTGGAATGAACTGAGTGGTGTAAGGCTGAGTTTCCAGACAACGTTTCCTGTTATACTGAGAGTTTAAGGTGATTCTGGCTATTAACATTCATGCAGCCAAAATATTATAAATAATTATATATGTCTTTGTCTTGTTATTGATTATAAGTACATTATACATAGTAGTTTTGATTTTTCATTTAACCATAGAAAAATAAGAATAATTACTACTGGGCAAAGAGGTTTCTCTAGTTCACTAAATTAATATTTAATGAACTGGGATGGGGGTTTTGACTAATTAATTCATGAAAATGAGATTACAATTTTATTAATGAGAAGTAAATTTTCCAAGCACACTCTTGAATTTCTCAAGAGTGCAGGAAGATAAGTGTAAGTAAGAGAATGAATCAATTACAGGACTGCGGGGTGACATACGTGTAAGGTTGATCAATTCAGTGATTCTTCCTTTAACCTAGCTACACATGGAGATATTTCTTCAACCTGTTACATACAGAATAAATTCTCAAATAGCTGTTATTTTAATCAATGCAGATTGCAACTTATACGTATCCAGACATGTTGTTTAACTCTTGTTCATGATCTCCCAAAAGTTCTCATTCTCTCCTACATGAGGGCACCTAGGTGGTGCAGTAGACAGAGTGCTGGGTCTGGACCTGAGCTTAAATCTGACCTCAGATACACTGACTGTGTGACCCTGGGCAAGTTTGCCTCAGTTTTCTCGTCTGTAAAATGAGCTGGAGAAGGAAATGTTGAACCACTCCAGTATCTTTATCAAGAAAATCCCAAATGAAGATATTTGTAGATCCTGTATCCGAGTGCATGCTGCCATGATGGGGGGGGGGGGCGGGGAGAGGGAGAGGAAGAAAATCTGAAACTCAAGGGACTGTGGAACTGAATATTGTAAACTAAAAGTAAATAAACAAACAAAAAAAAAAGAAAACCCCAAATGGGATAACGAAGAGTTGTGTCTGAACACAACTGAAAATGACTGAACAACAACAAAGTAATGGCTACCCATTTACCATCCCTCAGACTAGCCACATAACTGGTCCAACTTCTCTTCCTATCATACAGTTCGTTCATAATATCCTTTACTCCTTCCTGCTCTTCTTTGCTCTTCCTCACTGGCACATATTGCAACCTACCTACATCTACCATGCTCTTCTCCATTCCCCTGTGTGTGGTACTCATTTTTAGTTCCTGGGTCAGGAAGTGGATATGCCATTCAACTCCTTGCAATGCCAGCCTTTGTCTTTCTGAAATGAGGGAGAGCTTTCTCCCACCACTCTCACCTCTGCCCCTGCTTTGTCATAGAGTAGCTAATTCTTTTGAAGTTCTGCTTCCACAGAGCAACTTGGTGCAAAACATCCAGCTGAGGTGCCAAAGCAAACACATCTGGTTGTAGAAGGTTGTTTCAGCAGCTCTCTAACCATAGAGGTCTCAGGTGCATTTCCTGTTAGCCCCAGAGAGATTTCACCTAGGCCTGTACTGGGATCTGCTGCCTTGGAACCAGGCAGCCTATATCAGTAGTATATCTGTCCCAAACTCTGAAGAAAGGACATGATGGCAACTTCCTGGGAAGCCCAGAAGTGATGGAAACACTTTTCACTACACTATGCTGGCTCCCTTCTTCTGAGACAAGGTAGGGTTATGGAAAGGGTGCTGGATTTGGAATGAAAAGACTGTTTTGAATCCCAACTCTGCCACAGCACAGGCATGCCTTTGGATAAGTCTCTTAATGTGTCTAAGACTCAATTTTCTTAATTATAAGATGAGAGTGTTTAGACTAGATGGTCTTGAATAATAATGTTAATAACAACAACAACTAACATTTATATAAAGCTTTGAAGTTTGTAAAGCACTTTGCAGAGATTACCTCATTTTACCTTTACAACAGCCCTCGATGATGTGCCCAAATCACCCAGCTAAAAAACAGCTGAGACCAGATTTGAGCTCTGGTCTTCTTGACTCCACATCCAATCCTCTATCCACCACACCACCCAAATACCTCTAAGGACCTCTCCAATTCTCCATAGATACTGTGAAGGAGACGCAGCAGAATTAATTGCCTTTCTCACTGAAACAACCACAAAATGAGCAAAAGCCAAGCTAGAAAGAGAAATGTTGGGAGACGTTCATAAGACAATTTTTTCTTCCCAAAATATTAAACAACCAGCCTTTAAAGAGACAGATGAGGATGATGCCCAGCAGATATGTGTAGTTCTTCTTAGAACTGTGTCTAATTCAGGGATTCTGTCCAACACACATTGTCCATGCTAATAATAGAATCTGAGACCCACTCTTTAATGCCACCTCAGATGCTTACTTAGGTTTAGGGTCTATTCCTAAAGACAGTTGGGGGCACAGAGGATAGAGTGCTAGGCCTGTAGAAAGGGATACCTGAGTTTGAATCTAGCCTCAAATACCTACTAACCATATGATCCTGTACAAGTCACTTAACCTATGTCTGCTTCAGTTTCCTCAACTATAATACAGACATAATAATTGTACCTACTCCCCAGGATTGTTGTGAGGATTAAACAAGATAATATTTGTAAAGCACTTAGCACAGTATCTGGCATATAGTAGGTATTTAAGAAATGCCTATTTCCTTCTTTCCTTTTTTCTAGGTGAAGAGGCCATTCTCTGCTTCATTTCTTACCTAGCCTTAGTCACTGAATGGGTGTTGCCTCGCTCAAAGGTCAAGGTTTTCCACTGCATCCAGGGTCATCTCCAGTTGTCCTGATCTATATCTCAGAAGGAAGGAAGAAAGGAAGGAAGGAAGGAAGGAAGGAAGGAAGGAAGGAAGGAAGGAAGGAGGGAAGGAGGGAAGGAAGGAGGGAAGGAGTGAGAGAGGAACAGAGGGAGGGAGGGAGACAGTGTACTGACCTAGATCAATTCCTTTGAAGCACACCCTTGAGAAGATTTTTATAGACACCCAGGCCACTGCTATTTCCCAGCCCAGGCTGGGAAAATTGCCCAAAGAATAGATTATATGTATCCCCAAGAGACAAACAAACAAACAAAATGAAACACATTCACCCCACCAGGAAGTTCCACCTGAGTATAAAGTCAACCCATAACCAGAACATATTAAGCCTCATGCCCACTAAAAATTTATTCTGGGACTAGAATACAACTTACCTAAGTACTAGGGATGCACTAGCCTCAAGAAAGACTTTGTGGCTGATGAATTGATGGCATATGTTCCAATGTTCTTCAGTAATTACAGTAGGAGCCTCTTAAATCAACTCCTCTCTCTGGCAATTTCAGTCTGTCCCCTCTGATCCTGCCCAGGTGAACTGATGCCAGGGTTTTCTCTCTGTCAAACTTTAATTCTTTTATTACAAACTTGGAAAGTCTCTGAGCTACTGATTCTAAAAGCTAGTGCAAAATTATAAAGCATCATGTTAAATCTTTGGAGGGTGTTCCCTTAATATCTGTAACCTCTCAAATGGGAAGTATAGACCCTTAGATTCTTGGCTCGAAGATGATATTAGGGGGACTCATCTAGGGTGTTAGGTTTTTTATGGGGGAAAATCTTGGCTGCCAAAATTGGTGGTGCATTGGTCAGTATAGATCCTATAAATCCAAGGCAGAAGTGAACAAAGGAAGCACTGTACAGTTAGTTCTCTGTTGGAGGTGAGTGTTTGCTATGGCTATCCTTTTATTTGAAGACTATGGTGCAGTGATGAGTAGATCTCCTCACTTAATACTATTCATTTGAAGATGCCCATGGAAAGAACAATGACTTTAGATTCAATGAACCTGGGTTCAAATACCACATTTGATGTTGACTGTAACCTTGGGCAAAAAAATCAAGAATCTGAAGGGAAATAATGAAAACGGGGAGAAGGAAGAATGGAAACCTAATAGTTCCTAACAGGAGCTAGGTGGCATAGTGGAGAGATCAGGGGGCCTGTAGTCAAAAAGACTTGTGTTCAAATTTTGCATCGAACACTTAGTAGCTATGTGACCCTGTGCAATTCACTTACCTTCTGTTTTCCTCAATTTCCTCATTTATAAAATGGGCATAATAATGTCCCTACCTTTCAGGGCTGTTGTAATGATCAAATGAGATAATATTTGTCAAGTGTTTAGTGCAATGCCTGGCACATAGTAAGTGCTACATAAATGTTAGCTATCATCATATTTCAGATCTCAAACTATACTACAAAGCAGTAACCATCAAAGCTATTTGGAGAAAGAGAGAAAGAGAGAAAGAAAGAAAGAAAGAAAGAAAGAAAGAAAGAAAGAAAGAAAGAAAGAAAGAAAGAAAAAAAGAAAGAAGGAAAGAAGGAAGGAAGGAAGGAAGGAAGGAAGGAAGGAAGGAAGGAAAGAAGGAAGGAAGGAAGGAAGAAAGGAAAGAAGGAAGGAAGGAGGAAAGAAGGAAAGAAAAAAGAAGGAAGGAAGGAAAAAGAAAAGAAAGGAGGAAGAGAGAAAGAAAAAATTTGATCAGTGCAACAGATGAGACACACAAAATCCAGACACAAATGGACATAGTAACATGTTGGTCACCCAAATACCCCAGTTACTGGTGTAAAGAATCACTATTTGACAAAAATGACTGAGAAAATTAGAAAGCAATCTGGCAAAAATTATGTTTAGATCAATATCTCATGTGGCATATATATCATAATAAGCTCCAAATGGATTCATTCATATATATATATATATAAATATACATATATATATATACATATAGTTACATCATAAACAAATTAGAGAAAGAAGGGAAGGATATACCTTTCACAACTATGAATAAGGATGACCAAAAAAGAATCCAGCAAATAACCTGGATAATTTTTTTTTTTTGGTCATTGTTTGTCCTTTATTTTCTTTTTTTTTTTTTAATTTTATTATAGTTTGCATCATTCATTTCCACAAGATTTTGAGTTACATATTTTCTTCCCCTCTTTCCCCCACCCATTGCCCCAAAACAGCCATCCAAGTGTGTCCCCCCTCCCCCAGTCTATTCTCTCCTATGTCACTTCTCGGTAGGGCAGGATGGATCTCCCAACCACAGTGCCTGTGTATCTCAAGTTCCAGTTGGGTGTAGTCAATAATAATAATAATAATAATTGCATATATAGATATAAAGATAGATACATATTCATAACATTTGATTATGGAACTCCAGATTCCAGGT
>CM053589.1:29150426-29169858 GCA_028646515.1 Pseudochirops corinnae | reverse complement strand
TTCTCCACCCCCAAACTCGGGGCTGCTCCCCCTTTAATTGGCATGGAGTAGCCCCAGCTGGTAAATTAAAGCTCCTTAAAACTTTTTAATTCGGACTCTGTGGTCACTTTGTTAAGACTCATCAAGTCATGTCATTTCACCTTCTGTATTAGGTAATTTTTTTTATCATCCAATCTTCAGATTAGACCTGAGATTCCAGTTTAGGTACCTATGGATATAGTAATTAGCATCCTTATCTCAGATTTCTCCCTATTTTAATCTATCTTCCCCATAGTTAGCAAAATAGTTTTCCTTAAGTGAAGATCTGATCATGTCATTACCCTACTCAATAAACTCCTTTTGTTCCTTATTGCTCCTAAGATAAAATATAAACTCCTCTATTTAGCTTTAAAAGCCCATCACGAAGATTCTATTCCCATTCTATCTTTCCAGCCTCCTTGTTCAATAGTCTCCTTCCCGCTTCCTGTCCCCCCTCCCCTCATATCTTTCTTCTCTGTCTTTTCACCGGCCATCCATAATGCTTGGAATGGACTTCTTCCTCACCTGGACCTCACAGCGTGCCGTTATTCCTTCAAGAAGTAGTTCAAGCTTCAGTCTTTCCTGATCCCCCCACTGCTCGTCCCCACCTTCCTTGACAACTTGGTCCTGAACTGTCTGAAATCTGCTGCATTTGTATTTATTTTCTTTATATTCATTCTTTCTCTGCTTATGTATGCATTTGGCATCTCTCCATTAGAATGTAACCTTCATGAGAACAGAGATTGTTCCTTCTTTTCTTTTTGCATCCCCAAACCCTAGCAGACTGTACCTGGCTTATAGTAGCTTCTTATTAATGCATGTTGAGTTGTTGATATATTGATAACAAAAGAAAACAGAATGAGGACAAATGTTTACACAACGACCATGATAATGTAAAGAAAAACAACATGGAAAGACTTCAGACTTCTGATCGCTGTAGTGACCCACAGTGACTTCAAAAGACCGGTGTTGAAACCTGATGAGGCTTCTGGGCAGAGGGATATGGAATGAGGCATGCATTTTGAGGCACTGGGAAATGAAAACTTTTTTTTAAAGAACATCAATAAATCTTAAAAAAATAAAGGAGTCATGCTAGTTTTATCTTATTTCTTTTTTTGATGGGTCACTAAGCTAATAGATATGGTAAACACCATTGACTGTATTCATTCAAGAATCACATGCCTGGATTTCAGCAAGACATGGCAAAGTCTCTTTTTTCTCTCTTTTTAAAAATTTTAGTATTTAATTTTTCACCAGTTATATGTAAACACAATTTTTTAAACATTTGTTTTTAAAACTTTGAGTTCCAAATTCTCTTTCTTTCTCCCTCCTGACCCCCACTCACTGAGAAAGCAAACAATTCCATTTATGTTATATATGTGTGGTCATGCAAAATGTATCCATAATAGTCATGTTATAAAAGAAAACATCCTTTCACCCTGTCCCTCCTCAAAAGTGTTTTGCTTCTGATTACCCTTTCCCCCAGTCTGCCCTCCCTTCTGTCACTGCCCCTCTTCTCTTATCCTTTTCTCCTTCTATTTTCCTGTAGGGTAAGATAGATTTCTAAACCCCATTGCCTGTGGATCTTATTTCCCAGTTACATGTAAAGACAGTTTTTAACATTAGTTTATAAAACTTCGAGTTACAAATTCTCTCTCTTCTTTCCTCTCTACCACCCTTTTTTGAGAAGGCAAGCAGTTCAGTATAGATTATATATGTAGTCATGCAAAACATTTCCATAAGAGTCATGTTGTGAAAGACTGTATTTCCCTCCAACCTATCCCACCACATCCCGTTTATTCTATTCTCTCCTTTCACCCTGTCCCTCCTGAAAAGTGTTTGCTACTGAGTACACCCTCCCTCTATCTATGCTCCCTTCTATTACCCTCCCCATCCCCTTCCCCCTGCCTTCCTGTAGGGTAAGACAGATTTACATACCAATTGAGTGTGTATGTTATTCCCTCCTTAAGCAAATTCTGATGAGAGTAAGGTTCACTCATTCCCTTTCACCTCCACTGTAAAAGCTTTTTCTTGACTCTTATTTGAGACAATTTACCCCCATTCTACCTCTCCCTTTCTCCTTCTCCCAGTACATTCCTCTCACCCCTTAATTTTATCTTTTAGATAGCATCCCTTCATATTCAACTCACCCTGTGCCCTCTCTGTCTCTGTTTCTGTCTCCATATATATATATATATATATATATATGTATATATATATGTATGTATATATATATATATATGTATGTATATGTTCCCTCCAACTACCCTAATACTGATAAAAGTCTCATGAGTTATAAATATAATCTTTCCATGTAGGAATGTAAACAGTTCAACTTTAATAAATCCTTTATGTTTTCTCTTTCTGGCTTACATTTTCATGCTTCTCTTGAGTCTTGTATTTGAAAGTCAATTTTTCTATTTAGCTCTGGTCTTTACTCAAGAATGCATTAAATTCCTCTATGTCATTGAATGTAAATTTTCCCCCTCATTGGTTACATTCACCTTTGCTGAATAGGTGATTTTTTATTTTAATACTAGCTCCTTTGCCCTCTAGAATATCATAGTTCAAACCCTCAGATCCCTTAATGTAGAAGCTGCTAAATCTTGTGTTATCCTAACTGTGATTCCACAATACTTGAATTGTTTCTTTCTGGCTGCTTGCAATATTTGCTCCTTTACCTGGGAACTCTGGAATTTGGCTATAACATTCCTGGCAGTTTTCCTTTTGGCATCTCTTTCAGGAGGTGATCGGTGGATTCTTTCCATTTCTATTTTACTATTTGGTTCTAGAATATCAGGGCAGTTTTCCTTGATGATTTCTTAAAAGTTGATTTCTAGGTTCTTCTTTTGATCATGGCTTTCAGGTAGTCCAATAATTTTTAAATTATCCCACCTGGATTTATTTTCCAGGTCAGTAGTTTGTCCAATGAGATATTTCACATTGTTTTCTATTTTTTCATTCTTTTGGTTTTGTTTTATAATTTCTTGATTTCTGATAGAGTCACTAGCTTCCATTTGCTCCTTTCTAATTTTCAAGGAATTCTTTTCTTCAGTGAAGTTTTGGACCTCCTTTTCCATTTGACCAATTCTGCTTTTGAAGGCATTCTTCTCCTCATTGGCTTTTTGAACCTCTTTTTCCATTTGGTCTAGTCTATTTTTTAAGGTGTTATTTTCTTCAGTATTTTTTTTAGATATCCTTTAGCAAGTTGTTGATTCATTTTTTATGATTTTATTGCATCACTCTCATTTCTCTTCCTAATTTTTCCTCTACTTCTCTTACTTGATTTTCAAAATCTTTTTTGAGCTTTTCCATGGCCTGAGACCAATACATATGTTTCTTGGAGGTTTCGGATGTAGGAGTTTTGTCTTTGTCTTTGTTGTCTTCTTCTGAGTGTATGTTTGGATCTTCCTTGTCACCAAAGCAAGTTTCTATAGTCTGAGTTTTTCCCCATTGTTTGCTAATTTTTCAAGCCAATTAGTTGACTTGTTAACTCTTTAAGGTATGACTCAGCTTCTAGGGTGGAGGACGTACTCTCCCAAGTTTCAGTGGCTTTGTACAGCTATTTTCAGAGATACTTCTAGGCACCTATAAGTTTTCTGTTCTTTCAAATTGGTATGACCTAAGGAGAGGTGTTTGCTCCTCTCCTGGCATATGCTCTGGTCTGTGAGTGAACACAAGCACAATTTTCTGCCCTGGAACTGTGAGGAGGCTTCCCTCTCCATTACTGTCACAATTTCTGCTATGCCAGTGTTCTTCCTTGCCCCAGGACTGCCACCCAAATCTGAGCATAGACAAAGCAGCAGAATCCTTCCTCAGTCCTAGCAAAAAAAACAACCCTGTGATCTCCTTCTGACCAGTTGTTCAATCCCCTTCCTGTCTGTGGATGGAGAGCTCTGAAAGCAGCCACTGCCATTGCCATTACTACTACCACTGCCCTGCCCTGGGGCTGTGCTGGAGCTAGGACTGGACTGTAGTCCTTTCTCACTCAGGTCCAACAGACCTTTCCTACTAACCTTCTGAGTTGTTTTTGGCATTTGTGGGTTGAAAAGTCTGGAAACCACCACAGCTTCCAGTGACGCAGTCCTCTGAGGCGTGATCCAGGTTTCCTGGATCCCGGTCTATGGTGATGCAGCCTGGACTAGACTGTGCTCCTCTCTCATCCCAGTGCAATAGACCTTTCCTCTCCACCTTCCAGGTTGTCTTGGGCTAAAAAATTGTTTCATTCTGTCTTTTTGTGGATTCTGCTGCTTTAGAATTTGTTTAGAGTCATTTTTATAGGTATTTGAAGGGGTTTGGGGGTAGATCTCAGGCCAGTCCCTGCCTTTACTCTGCCATCTTGGCTCCACCCTTGCAAAGTCTCTTTCAATTTATCTTTGTGAACAATGTGAATAACAAGAAAATTTACCCTCAAATCTTTTTTAAGTAGAATTCAACTGAGTAGGGAAGGAAGAGACACCGTCAAACACAAGAATTCCTTAGGTAGTGAGCTAAATTTGAGTACAGTTAAATGGATTCAGAGATGATTGAATGATCAGACCCAAGGTAACTGATGATTGGGTTGATGTCAGCCTGAAAAGGGGAAGGCCAGTGACCATGGCCTCTTGAAGAATGCTACATAGCCCTAGTTTTAATCTTGTGGTGTTCACCATTTTTATCAGACTCAGAAAAAAGCATATGTGACATGATGATCAGATCTATAGATAGTATGAAACTAGAAACCATAGTTTATACATTGGATGACAAATTCAGGATGAAGAAGGATCTTGATGAGATAAACCCATGGAATAAAATTAACAGGATGAAATTTATTGTTACAAATGTAAAGTCCATCACTTGGGTTCAAAAAATCTCCTTCAGAAGCACAAGATGGTATGTACTTAGAAAACAGTGTGTCTGAAAAAGATTAAATTTTAGTTGCCTTTTAAAGGATTGCATTCTAAATATGAGTCCAAAATGTCATATTAAAGTAAAAAAAGATAATGTAATGTTAGGCTATATTTAGAGAGATATCATATAAAGGATTAGAAGGATAATAATCCTTCTACACTCTATTTGCTGAACACCATCATGGTCAGTTTTCTGGGTGAAGAACTTGGATAAGTTGGAGAACATCCAGAGAGAGTGGAAGAAAATAATGAAGGGTCTTGAGACCATCCCATGTGATGATCTTCTAAAGGAATTGGAGGTGTTTAACCTTAAGAAGAGAAATCTAGAGGAACATGACTGTTATTTTTAAATATCTGAAGTGTTGACATATGGAAGAGAGATTAGATTTATTGTGCTTAGTACTGGAGGATATAATTTAGAACAATAGGTCAAATTTACAATGGGGCAGAATTCCACTCAATATAAGAAACAATTTTCCTTACAATTAGTGCTGATAAGGGTTACCTTGGAAGGTAGTTGATAAAGTTCTCCTTGACTGGAAGCCTTCACATGATGATTGGATGAAATTTTGTTAGGGATGTTCCAGAGGGGATTCCTGCCATCTAGTGAGATCTATAAAATCCCTACTGTCTCAGTTTCATTTAGGGGGACTCAGATTCCCATAGAAGAAATAGAACAGCCCCTGAAATGATAAAAGCAACAGTTTATTCAGGACATTTTATCTCACACAAGCAAAGACTTGAAGTTTCATTTGACATGCCCAGGTGCCTGAGGAAGGGTGCAAGGAGAGATAAGAAGAGGAAGGCTAGGTCCAGAACACAGCCACCAGAGAGGTAAGAATACAACTGGATCTCCAGAAAGACAGGGTAGAGTAATAACCCAGCCAGTGGAGGAGCAGGTCTCAGCCTCAGATGGTTTTCAGACCATGAGAGAAGGAGGAAAAAGACAATCACTCAGAAAATAGTGGTATTCCCCATCCAGAAGCCCAGTTCTTTCCATTTCAGTGGAAATACTTTGGGTTTCATTCAACAAGGTTTCATTCAACAAAGAAGGCATTTCATTGAGAGCCATAGGGTATATCTTATTGGTTCCTCACTTAAGTTTTAACCTGCAGTTACCTGAGCAAAATGCTATGTACTAAATACAATGGATACAACAACAAAGATAAAGACAGTCCCCACCCTCAAGGAGGGTCATGTTAATAAGAGGAGATATACAATAGAAGAGCAGAAGGAAGCAAGCATTTAGTAAGTGGCTACATTGAACCAGGTATTAGGCTCATTTGATCCTCACAACCACAAGGTGAGATAGGTGCTATCATTATCCCCATTTTATAGTTGAAATTAGGGCAGACAAAGGTCAGGTCCCCTTAGCTAGTAAGTAGTTGAGGCTTAATTTGAGCTTAAGTATACCTGGTTCCAGGAGCAGCCCTCTATCCACTGGGCCATCTATTTGTCTCTGGAGCTGGCCAGAGAGGGGCATTTTGGTTTGGAAAGTTACAGGGATGATAAATGGAGCCATAGGGGTGGGGGTGGGGGAAGAGGGATGGCAGGGTAGATTCTGGTAACAGAATTTTAAATGTAGTCCAGACAGGACCTGTCTCTAACCTGTGAAAACCCAAAGCCACACAAAGCAGACCAGAGATAGGAGAGCCAGGAAAAAAGCAGCAGTTTAATTAATTACTTTCAGAGTGAGGAATGCTCTACGTGCTGGTGTGAAGGAACAGATTATATACGTAAATCACAAGTGGGGAAGGAGGAGGAAGGAGGATTACAAAATAATCATATCTAGGGTCTGATTGGTTTCCCACTGCAAGCCCACAAGTCAAGTCAAGTCTTGGGCGTTGTGATTGCTTACAGGATAGAGAATCAGAGTTCTGTAACAGCAACAGGTTCTACTGTCTTTAATTCACTTCACTTAAGGGACACAGGCACAGGAATGTAGTGATTGTGAGGGCATTGTCAAGGGTTTGTCAAGGGCATCATTTCAAGATGCATTTTCCCTGACTCCCAAGTCAGAACAGGCAGCTCTGAGAAACCTAAATTATTAGCATATTCATTATACATATCATATCGATGCAGATGAAAATCATAATCCCCACCACAATTCCAATATCAGCAGTAGTATTGTTTTGAAATGGGAAATTGGCGCAGAATAGCAGCAGGGGAGGGTATCTGGGGAGTGGCCAAAGAAATGGGGAGAAGATTGGGAGTTGGAAGAATTCAAATGTGGCACAGAAACTTGTAGCCAGAGAAGATGGAAGGAGATCCAGAAAGGGGCAGAACAGGCACATGTCTAGAGAAAAGACAGTCTAACAGGAAAAATCAGAGGTTATTTTGGACACCTTCCAGCTCTGAGATTCTATGTTCTGTGAATCCAAGACTCAATCTTTCATCTCTAGGACCTGGAGATGGCACTGTTTTCTTTTTGTGGAGGCTGGATTTATTCTGCTCCATCTATATTGTCTTATCAAGTCTCCTTGATGGCCAATAATATAAATCTCCAAAAGAATCACCTAGGATGAGGACTGCCATGCAAATGGTGAGGATGGGGGCAGGGGAGGCAGTAAGCATAGCTAACTGCCCCATGTGGGAAAAAGATTGACAACCTTGTTTTCATTAGCACTGTACTCTAACTGAGGAGGGAAAGGGTCATAGATATTCAGACATGGAACACAAGGGTTGTTAACATTGTGTGTGTGTGTGTGTGTGTGTGTGTGTGTGTCTACTTGAAACTGTTCTCAAAATGTTTTTAAATAAATAAAATATTCAAGATTGAAAAAGAAAACAATAATGTTGATGAGATATGTTAGAATATATATGTATTTTAAATCCATGAGTCTGAAGTTTAGAATCCCTGTACTAAAAGTTAACCTACTCCATCTACTCCCCTCCTCCCATTTCACAGATGAGAAAACAGAGTCCCAGGGAATGAGAGTGATTTGCCCAAGGTCACACAGAGACTACGTGGCAGAAGCTGGATTCAAATCCAGTTCCTAAAAAGTCCACACACATTTCCTCCTATCCTACAGGATTCACACTTTGTCCTAGATCATCAAATCCAGACAGTAATAGATGTGCTTAATCAAACAATCCTAGGCAATTTGGAAATACATGTCTCCCAGTCCTTCTGTAAGGATCACAATCATTCTGTCAATTGTCCAAGCCTCTGTCCATCCTCTGACCTGCTATTGGACACTTTGGAGCTGTTGTTTTGGTTTCATAGCATCTGAAGCTTCTTCTTCCTAATTGGGCAGAACAATGGATAATTTCCATGGCAACAAAACAGAGTCTGTTGAGAAAGCACATTTGGTCTTATAAATAGACTTGTACACACCCTTCAGGTAAACATGTTTCTGCTTTGGACATCAGATGTTCCCCTTTCCAGGAATTTGCCCAGAACCCCATCCAGTGACCTCTTAGTCACCACCCTACCCTTCCTAGAGAAGGTGGTCTTGTTTCTTTGTGATGGGAGCAGGACATAGGAGAGACTCTGGACCAGCCCAGCTAGCCTCAATCATAACTGTGAAACTGAGAAACAGCACCTGGTAGTGGAAAGATATCTGCCTTCAGAATCAAGAAACTTGGATTCAGATCCTAGCTGAGGCACTTGCTGACTGTCTTACCTGGAACAAGTGATTTAAATTTCTCTGAGCTTCGTTTCTCCCTAACTGTCAAAGAGAGAAATACTTGTGATATCCTTCTTCCAGGGTTGTAGTGAGGAAAATGCCTTATAAACCTTCAAGTGCTAAACAAATCTGAAATTGTTATTATCTGCATGATCTTAAGCTAGTCATTTTATCTAAGTCTCAATTTCTTCATCAAGAAACATAAGGAGCTGGATTAGACAATCCCTAAGGCCTATTTCATTCTAAATCCTATGCCTGGATATCAGTCATACTTTCCCATTCCCTTGTCTGAAAATTTATTTTTATTGAAATTTTTTCTTTTTATATTATTTTACCCAAACATATCCCTTTCCTCTCTGTTCCAGGTCTATATTTTCTTCCCACTCTTCTGTTCCTTCTACTGTTGAGGTTTAGAGGGGCTGGAACCCCAAAATAGCAAAACCCAAACCTTCTTTCAGTCAAAGAAAAACAAGATTTATTTAAAATCTGACACATTGGCCAGACCCTTAAGGAATTTGAACATTTGTATCGCTAATATGAGTGCCAGATTGAATTTGAGCACTTTCATGGAAACAAGATGGATCTTACATACAGAAAGAAGGATCTAGGGTTGATCAAGTAGTCTGGGGTGATTAGAAGAGGGGTCTAGGGAGGATACTGATGAGAGTGGCCAGTAGGCTTGGGTGACTGTAGGTAAGAGGCCAGGAACCAAGAGAATGGGGTTTAGATAGGATCAAGGATGGAAAGTCACCACAGGCCGTCTGGAGGTAACTGGTGATGAAGGCCTGGGCTAGGGTAAGGGTAACAGAGAATTGGGCATACAGAAAATGGAAGTCCAGGTGAGGGGATTATAACCTCAGGTGAATAAGGCCAGATCAAGTGGGAAGATTCAAGGAGAGTTCATGGGTGTTTCCAGAGCCTGTACCCTATCACTACTGGCATCCCTTCCCTTCCCCAGTCACCAACCCTGGTTACCAGGAGTCTACCTTTTTCTATGTCATAGGATCATATCTTTGGAGCTTAACAGAGACTTAGAGGTCATTTAGTCCGACCTTTCCTCATGCTACAAGTGAAGAAACTGAGGACCAGTTATGTGACTTTGGCCAAAGTCAGAAAGGTAGGAAGTAGTGTAAGGGATGATTGAATTTTGTTTCCACAGAAATTCTAATGTAAGAGATAAACTAATTCTGCAGTGGAGAATCTAATTCTGTTGTGGTCACCTGTGCCAACCGAAAAGTATGGTTCAAGGAGACAAACAGGCTAGGTAATACACATTTTCATCATTTATTGCCTTAAAGCTAGCAGCTACGTGCTACAAGGAGCCAGAACCTAGGTTCTGACTGCCTGATACACTATTGACAAAGTTTTTATATGTTTTTGGACAATCCCAGGTTGTTTGCGTCCTCCAGATTTATGGTCTCCATATGTTTTCTATCTATACCATGAATAAGGAAAGTTTCTTAGTTGTGAATACAAGACAATTGACACAGTAGTGTCAGCCAGATCTCGAGATGTTTGTGTTTTTCCCCATCTGGAGTATGTCCCCAAGATAAAGAGAAATTCCATTATTCTGAATTTCCAAGCCTCCTGTCACAAAGCGGAGAATACCCATTGCTAACCTCACCTGGTCTTTCCAGTTATAGACACAGGAAAGGGCACTTTTACAGCAAAGCAAACAACCTGATTGATTGGTTCAGACTTGGGATCGTTTTGAGAGCCAAAAAAATGACATTTAATTATTATCACCTGGTAATCAGCACATCTAAAAACAGACTCCTCTTTCTTCTTTTGTTCTGAGAAGGCCACCACTCCAGGTGTGGCTCACCAAGGATGAGGTCCATTGACCCAGACACTGTCTTAGATAATGTCTTTCTTATGGATATCCTGAATAAAGAAAATGAGGATAAAAGGGGGGAATTGAAATGTGGAAATGAGAGAGGTAGACAGGGGTATAGACCCACACGTGGGTGGGATTTATTATTTTCAGAAAGGCTGTGAACCCTGACCTGAGCAACAGAATGTAGGGTGGGAAATTCGAATCAGGATGGATTATAGAATACTTTGTAATTGTCTGAAAGGGGTGTCTCTTTATGGGTCACCCAGCCTCCTGCCATCTCTGGCAAGAGAACAATTAATAAAAATCTTCCCTTAATTCACTGAGGTCCATGTGAAGTTTTTTGGTAAGATGTTTATTTCTTACAAGTAGCAGAGACAAGATTCAAACCCAAGTTCTCTGAACTTGTGCTCTTTTCAATTGGTTTTTACAAGTGTTAACTGAAAAGGTTTAAGGCCTGACTCTTCTCAGAAATACAAGTCTTCTAAGGACTTGAGAGACAGAGCAGCCTTCTACCACCAAAGAATTGGAGCCCTAAGGACGGAATTTTAAGCTCATAATAGGCTTAAAGAGTTGATTTGTTTGGAAGGAGACTATGACCAACACATGTCAAATTATACTGTGCCTAAAGTACATTTCTCCACCTCCTCCTAATACTAGTACTCACAGCCCCATAAATCCAGCTTTTCTTATTTTTTAAAATTTATTTTATTTTCAATTTATGGAAGAAAACAATCGTTTCCATAATAGTACAATAAAAATATGATTACATGAAACTGCCAATCTATCACTTACAACTTGCTATTCCCTACAAATACACAACAAAATTATCGTGTAAATTTCTTCCCTCCCCACCCCCTCACAACTCTAACCTTGGGATCAGGGGAAATAATGGTAATTCAAAGAAAAAAAAATAAGGTAGGAACACAGGTTACACACATGATGGCCTTTAAACACTTGAAGATTGCTATTATTCCCCCTTCTAAATGTTCTCTTCTCTTCTCAATTCACAGTTACCTTTGCTCAGTATCTTATATATGTAAAGTGCTATGGTAGGCACTAGAAATATGGTCCTTCATTCTCTAGGCTACATTTCCTGAGCTCCTGGTCCTGGTCTCCCTTCTCTAACCATAATCCAGTTTCTCAATATCCTTCTTAAAATGTGAAAATGTAGTGCCCAGGATTGTGTTAGAAAATTGCACTCCCAGTGTGTGTTACAGTTCATTCAAGGCTTAGCACCTTCATGAGGACACATGTGACTTTACATTACAAAATACATACTCAAGCATCACAGGGGGCGAGACTCTCTGCATTAAAATCATGTGCATACATGTGTGTGGTATTGCCAATTATACCTCTTTTGTTTACTCATTTGTTCAGAGGCATTTATTAATCATTAAGATTCCCTCCATGTCTAAAATCTAAGATCTTATGATCCACCTACTATATACTAAGTGCTAGGGGTACAAGGACAAAAATGAACAATCCCTTCCTTCAAGGAGCTTACAATTCTATTTCTGGGCAGGGAATAGAGGAGGACAATAAATACACAGAAATGAGAAACAAAATATGTACAAAGTAGATGCAAAGTGATTTCAGACAAGGGACACTAACAACCTTTGAAGGGGGCAGTAGAGTTTAGGATGGGCATCCTATACAAAGCAGTGCTTGAGCTAAACCTAAAAAGAAGGTAGAGGTGAAGAGGGGTGCATTTCATTCATGGTTGAGAGCCTGTACAAAGGTGTAGAGAAGGGAAAGAGATTGTCCTGTATAGGAAATGACAAGTAGACCAGGCTACCTAGAACGCCAGATGAATAAAGAACAATAATGTGTATGAGTCTGAAAAGGTATTATTCTTGTTGTTCAGTCATTTCAGACTCTTCATGACCATACTTGGGGTTTTCATGGTAAAGATACCAGAGTGGTTTGCCATTTCCTTTTCCAGATCATTTTATAGATGGGGAAACTGAGGCAAACAGGGTTAAGGGATTTTCCCAGGGTCACATAGCTAGTAAATAAATGTCCGAGATAAGATTTGAACTCAAGATGAGTCTTCCTGATCTCAGGCCCAGCGCTCTATCCACTGTGCCACCCAGTTGGCTAAGGCAACATTTTGATGCGCTTTAAAGTCTCTGCAAGCTCTAAGTATGCAAAGAAAGCAGCTAAAATGGCTGTACTCTTTGACCTTGGGATTCTATTACTGGGTTTATTTCCCCCTCAACCCCAGGAAGTCAATGATAAAAAGAGAGGTTCCCTCTACACCAGAATATTTATAGCAGTATTTTTGTGTATGTGTGTGATAACAAAGACCTGGAAACAAAATATAAGTCCATTGATTAGCTAATATTTCAAGAAATTGTGGTATGTTAATGTAACGGGGTCTTATTGCACAGTAAGCTATAATGAACACAAATGACTGACAGGAACTGATGCAAAGTGAAAAAGGTAGAACCAAGAATACAACCAACATGATGAGAGCAAAATAAATGCAAAGGAGAATAACAAAACCTTAAATTCATTGAAAATTCTTGAAAATGAATGCTGTAACCAAGCTTGGTCCCACAGAGGAAACATAGGAAGATCCTTCTCCCTGTTCCTCTGCAGAAGTTAGGGGGCCATGGGAGTAGTGGGGGAGGGTGAAGAGAGGAAAGTACCCAGTGCCTTGGGTAGAAGGACATGATGAAGTCTGATGTAACCTATTCTGGGAGGAAAAGAATGAGTGACTTGTGTGAGTGTGAGAGTTCACTCAAATCTTCCCAGTTCTTCTACTGTCCTGACCTACAACACCTGAGTTCAAGTTTCATTTCCATCACATATTTTATAACCATAGATATATCACTTAACTTCCCTATACCCCAGGCAAGACTATACCTCATAGACCAGTTGATGACCTGAATTAGAGGAGGAAGTTTCCATAATGGGAGTCCCTTAGACCCATAAATCCCAGGTTCAAACCTTCCTTTTCCCAAACAAGTTGATGGAGAGAAAAACAGACAATCATCCAAAGGGGGCAGAATCAGAGCTGGACAGAATCAAACTGCTGAAGTTGAGATTTGGATTATAGAGTTCCTGGCTCTAATTATCCCCACAGCGGGTAAAACGTGGATAATAATTACACTCATGTCCAAGGGTTGTTGTGAAGATAAAATAATACTTGTAAAGTGCTTTGCTTATATAAATGCTATTATTAAAATCTTCTACAACTGGTGCTGAAAAGGGAAACTCACACTAGGTGAATAAACCTGAGAATCATCAACATAAAGATGCTAATTGAAGCCATGTGAGATGATAAGGTCAGCAAGAGAATTAATGTATTTTACTTTTTTTTTTTTTTGGAGGGGCAATTGGTCACACGGCTAGTAAGTGTTAAGTGTCTGGTATGGGATTTGAACTCAGGTCTTCCTGACTCCAGGGCCTGTGCTCTATTCACTGCACCACCTAGTCACCCCTAAAACACCACTTTTTAAAGCACAGGCCCTTTGTGCCCAAGTCCCCTCCCATTGGACCAAGAAGTACCTAGTCCTGCTTGAATCCAACTCCCATCATTTTCAGTTGAGTAACCATTTTCATTGAGAACACTGGAAAAGAAGAAAGGGCAATTCAGGGTCCTCATAATCTGGCCCCTTAATGGAACTGCAGCCAGTTAAATGGCTTTCAAATATAGTTTGGATTTTTGCAGGTTCTAGGATCTGATCCTGGAAAACTTCTGGCCCCATTGAGGGTCCTCGGCTAAGGATAAAATTAACTATTTGAAGATGTCCCTCGATAAAAGAGAACCAAAAATCAAACACCATGAGTGGGACTCCTTTCATCAGATGGAAGAGAAAATCAATTTTTGTTCAATAAAAAAATGAAATTTATTTTTTTAAATGAGAAGATAGACTAGATGATCAGTTAATTCTTTCTCAGCTCTAAAGATATGATTCTCTGATGCCAAACCCAAAGTCATTTACCCAAGAAAAGTTCTTCTACTGGAAGTTTGAGAAGTGCTAATTCCATGTTCACTAATGAGATAACCCTGTTTCCAAAAACTAGACCTTCTTCACTTCTTTCCTTCCTTATATCACCAAATAGGAGCTACATATCAGAAGAACCCAACTAACTGTGTGACCTGGAATCCTGAAATTTGCTTGGTCCTAAAAGGTAGCCTGCTACTCTTCAGGTCCATGCCTTAAGGAATTAATTAGGTCATTGGCCATAGTCCCTTAAAGTCGTGGAGAATAACCTGACACCACAATAATTTCTCCTGTAATATAGCTGGAGTCTGGAGAACACAGGAAGGATACAACTCCAGAACATTCTTCTGGATACCCCACCCTGTACAGAAAGAAAGGAAGACAGAGTTATGGAAAGAAGGAAGACAGGGTTATGGTTTACTGCTGTTTCTCCCATCGACCCCATTCACTGGTCCTGCTGCTGAAAAGATAAGAAGAAATGCAGAAAAAAACTAGAACTCTTTCCTTACCCTGTGTAGACCCTAATACTTCCTAGCACTGAGCGTAGGACTGAGCTACACAGAGATACACAGAAAATTCTCAGCATTACACTGGCCCTAGGATGACCAGAATAGCATTGGTGCAAGAGAAAGTGAAGAGTGAAAAAAAGAAGATCCTAGAAACTTCACTTTCCAATATTCATCTAAAGAATATAGGTCCCAATACAATTAATTACCTTTTGGAGTTATGTCCTTTAATGAAATTCTGTAGAAAATTTTTATCCTTCCAGATCTGAAGGGGAAAAAGGGAAAGACAAAATTTTAGTATTACCCATTTAATTTTACTTTGAGATAGAGGCTTTGGTGGCCATGACCCCAATCCCACATCATTTGTTCTGGTCCAGAATTTATATGGGGTTTCCGAGGAAAACATTGCTGCTCTTTTTGAGAGGACAGATATGCAAAGTGTGAAGCAGATGAACAGGCATCCTGGAGGACAGGTATCACTGTTCTTATCCTAATAAAATAGATAGCAGGCAGGATTCAGGGGAATTAGTGAAAAGGATGAGTCCTGGGCTTCTTTTCCTGTTAGGTCTATGGGTGGCCACCACAACAATCCCTGCACTTATGAAGAATTCTGTGACAGGCCATGACAACAAAAATAAATCTCAAAATGGACCTGAAATGTTGCCCCTTACAAAGGACAACAACCAGGTGGAGGTGAGGAGGCCCCCTAATATCTCATAAGGAAAAGAAGGTCTTCTTGAGTTGGAGCTCTCAGAGCTGAAGGACCCATGTCTGAGGATCCCAGCACTTAACTGCTCAGATCTTTACAGAACAGGGATGGTGATGAGAGGAACTTCAAGGAGATGAAGACCAAATGCTTACCACTTGGCTGAAGTTGATCTTCATTAATCCTGGTGCCAAGCAGTTTACGTGGATACCTTTTGGTGCAAGTTCCAAAGCCAAGGTTTTGGTGAGCCCCAGTAGGGCTGTCTTACTGACATTGTAGGGACCCAGAGCCTAGGATTGGGAACAAATAAAAATTCCTATCACTTTCATTTATAAACTAAGCCACTGATGAAAGAGAGGCAGAGTGGTACAACATAAAGGGAAATAAATTTGGAGTCAAGAGAACTGGGTTCAAATTTTGCTTCCAATATTTATACCTGAGTGACCTTGGACAAGTGACTCCACTACTCAGGGCTCCTGTGTCCTCATCTGCAAAATGAAGGGGATGGACCAATAGTCACTGAGCTGTGCCCTTGCACTAAATCTTAAGTGGTGGCACAGAATTTTGGGACAGATCAAGCTATGCCTTCTAAATAATAAGCAGTCATAGACATTTCCTAGTCACTTTCTCACACTGAGGCACCAAAGAATGAGAGAGGGAAAGGAAAGGCTCTATGAATGGGCAACCCAAGAAGATTCTTTTCTGAGATTAGATTTCACAAGATTGGATATTTATAGCTAAAAGGGCCTTGGCAAGATATCTACTACAATCACTGCATTTTACATGTCATTTTACAGAGCAAAAAACTGAGGGTCAGAGAGGTGAAATGAGTTGACAAGGTCACCCAGCTAATAAGTGTCAGAGGTGGACAATTTGAACCAAAGTCTTCCTGACTCTGTGGTCAGGACTTTTTCTACTTCTCCATATTGCCTCTCTTGAGAACTCATGTTAAAACATGGAGCCTTTTGACTTTGAGGATAACAGGTACCCTAAGGCACTGTTTTTGGAACTGTGAATGACTTCAGCTATCTTGCAAAGCAATTTGGAAGGATGCCCAGAAAGTCACTATACAGTACACTCTCTCTGACCCACTAATACCACTACTGGGTATATACCCTGAAAGAGTTCAAAGAGGAAAGGCCAATAAAAAATTATTTTAGCAGCTCTTTTGTAGGAGAAAAAACCCTGGGAACTAAGGGATGCCCACCTATTGTCTAATGGCTAGACAAATCATGACATATGGCTATGATGGCATTTATTGGGCCATGAGAAATGGCTAAATGGACAGCTGCAGAGAAAACTGGAAAGACCTGTATGAACTAATGAAGAGTGAAACAAACAGAACCAGGGGAACAATTTACACAATGACGATAGCAATGTACAGAAAAACAACTTTCAAAAGCTCTAAAATCCCAGTCAATGCAATGACAAACCATGGTTCCAGAAGACTGAAGATAAAGGATTTACTCACCCTCCTGACCTAGAGAGAGGACTCAAAATGCAGAATGAGACCTATATTTTTGGACGTAGCTTGAATATACAAATTTCTTATGAGGTTTCTCTTTTTGGATATTACTATTGTTCATTAGATGGGGTAGGGGAGAGAGAAGGGAGAGAAAATAAATACTTGTAAATTGAAGAAAAGGAGGAAGGGCTTAGGACAGAGGCTGTTACAAGAGGAAATATATTGTTCCCCCTTTACTGTCTCTTCTTATTGTTCCATTTGCAAACACTATTGCTGCCTCCTCTCCACCTCCCCCTTCCTCCACCCAACCTTTTTGACCTGCTGGGTCCCAATTTGGCCAGGCCTGGTGGCCTAAGTTCAGAACTCTGGACAGAGCCCATTCAGGGCTTTGCAGCGGTACAGGAAATACAGTATAAGGAAGACACACTCCCTGATGGTGCTGCTCAGTGACTGCATGTATATTTGTTACCTTTTTCTCCACTAAACATGAAAGACTGAATGAATAAATTAAATGCACACAGGATGCAGGGAAAAACCCCACAGCTTCTTGTCCTTGTGCTCCTGACCCCTTGTTGTCAGCTCGGGTTAGCTGAGCCTAGAAGTGTGATTGCTTTGGCTCCTCTTATATAAAATCAACCTCAGGTAAAGTTTTGATAGAGGTAACTGATGAAGAGAGGAGGTGGCTTCTGTCTTTAATTTCCAGGAATATTCTTGTTGGACACATTCCTATGATATGACAACCTCCCATCCAAGCTCAGGTGGTTTCAATTGTTGAGCGTCCCTCATGAACAACCCCTCATACCACTTACTATCTCAGGAGCATAGGCCACAATAGAGGAAACAAGAACCACAGCACTTGCCCTGAAAAAGGAGAGGAAACATTGGGAGTTGAATTTGACCAGATGATTAGATGCTTCCTGGGGAAAGAAAGGGTGAAGGAGGATGGATGAGCTTTTCCCTGGACAGGAGAAATCAAGGTTCTATCCTGAGGCCATGCCCAGCTAAGCTTCTCCTTTGGTAGACATCCTGTTGCATATGTTCAGGCAGTAGCCAGGTGCAGTGGAAGGAGTCAGAAGGCCTGGATTGAAATTCCAACTCTGCTTATTAATACCTGTGTGACTTTAGGCAAGTCACTTCATGTTTCTTGGCCTCAGTTTGTTCATCTGTCAAATAGGAAATTTGGATGCTATGACCTCCTATAACCCTTTCTGCTCTAAAATTCTCTGGTTCTGTAATGAGTACCTACTATATTCTAAGACCTATACTAAATACTGGAAATAAACAAAAAGCAAAAGAAGCTAAAAATGGAAAAGGACACACCCCTCAATTCTCAAAGAGCTTACAGCCCAAGAGGCACAGTTCTCATATGAATATGAAAAGTATAATATAAGGGAGAAGACAATCTACTGCTGTTGACTTAAATAGGCCAAGTTAATAGCAGCACAGCTGTATGATTATTTGTGTCCTACCTGAGGTTATGATTATAGATAAATCAAGACCTCATGTGCAGGTTCCTCCTGACAGTGATGGGCAACCATGGCACATTGCCTTGTGAAATGACATAACAGCCCATTAGAACCCAGGTTTGGTAATTTCTTGACCAGGAATAATAACACTCTGTGAACAGGGAAAGGATGACAGAGAACATTGAAAATGGAATCCTTGGCTTCCTTCAAAGCATGGCTTAGATTGCTTCCTCCTACATAAGACTTTTCCTCATTCCACTATCCCCGCCTCCCAAATTATTATTCTTTCATTCCCCTGATATTACTCTGTATTACTCTCTATACTTTGTGGTTACTTGTATATATGCTGTATTTTACCATTAGAATGAAAACTTCCAGAGGGCAGGGATTATTTCATTTTTCGTTTTGTATCTCCAGGAATCTATCCTAGTGCTTGTACAGAGTGAATGATTAATAAATATTTACTAATCTAAAGTAATTTCTTCTGTTACACATGTAGAGTGTTGATTTTTTAGCCAAAAGGGAGGTCCAGGCAGAGCTAGGAGGTCTTTTGATCAGCAGTCCCATTTTATATGAGACAGGTAATGCACATTCAGGTCCTGGTTACAGTTTGAGGGAAGATCATTCCTCTTCCCTAAATCCATGGAAAGTCATGAACAATATGAAGACAGAGGGAAATCCAGGAAGTTGACTCTCCCAAGGAGAACTGGTTTTCCTGGAGCTCACTAACCTCAGGTCTGGTTCTGCCCAAATGTCTTGTTCCTCCTTGTAACAGTAAGCACCCTAGCATGCCTAGGGCAGCTACTAGCACAGGTTCTTAGATCTGCTTTTCTAAAGGAAAGCAACTCAAAATGGGTTAACAATCTTACTTTAATCAAACATATCATTTACCTAGTTCAGGAGGAAAAGTCAGCACCCTGAACTTCAGAGAATACAAACAGAAGTTACAAACAAACAGAAAAA
>CM053589.1:29108292-29149926 GCA_028646515.1 Pseudochirops corinnae | reverse complement strand
TATTGGAGGCCTCTGGTGGGGGCGCTCTGGCTGCGCTCTCCTCCTCCCTCTCTCTCCCATGATCTTTCTTTTTTCCAAAGAAGGAATCTAGGGTTTGGGTGCTGTTCTTACTTTGCTTCTTATGCTTATTCTTACTCATGGTTGGTTCAGTCCGTGATTTTTTTTTAAATCTCTGTGGGGCTCTGCTTCCAGAAGGGAAAGCTCTGTCCCAAATCACTGGGGTCCTCCCAGCTGCCGTAGCTCTCAGGAAGGTGTTGGGACCCTTCCTACTTACTTCCAGCTCACTGGATATTGAAGACTCCAAGGCCGAGGCCCAAGACGGCGATCTGGATCCAGGCCACTCAACACGAGAGCACTGGCCTCAGAACAATCGCTTAGTCCCCCTGCTGTCTGCAGGCTGCAGGCAGGAAGCTGCAACACAGAGGTGGGTGCAAAACCTCTGCCTTTCCCTTTTCCGCTCTGGAGGCCTTTCAGCCAGACTGCTTTTCTCTCCTGATTTCACAATTCCCGCTGACCTAGTTCTCAACGCTGCTCCCTGCTGCCGCTAATCCGCTCACTGCTCCTCTCGTCCGGCTGCCCCCGGGCCACAGCTGTGGCTTCAGGCCAGGCTGGTTTCAGTTCGCAGTGCTGATATGGTTCCTCGTAGCTGAGCTGACTTTAGTGGGAAGTATCTTTGTGTGCGTTTTGGAGTTCTAGGATTGGTTTAGAGTGCTGTTCCATGGGTATTTTGGGGTGGCTATGTGAGAGCTGCGATATGTTGCTGCTGCTACGCCACCATCTTGGCTCTGCCCCCCCCAAATTTCTTAACACTTACTTTATATGCAGTGAAAGACAATAGAATTCTGATCAAGGCAGTGACTAGTTGTGACTTCAGAAGACCAAAGGGGAAGCATGTCTTTTTCCTTTTAGTAGAAAGTTGGTGGATTACAGGTATGGAATGAAGGATATGTTGTTGTTCGGTCATTTCTGATTCTTCATGATTGGAGTGGGTTTCCATTTCCTTCTCCAGATCATTTTAACAGATGAGGAAACTGAGGAAAACAGGATTAAGTGACTTGACCAGAGTCACACAGCTAGTAAGTATATGAGGCCAGATCTGAACTCAGGAAGATGAGGCTTCCTGACCCCCCAGGCCTGGCATACTATCCACTGTACCACCTGGCTGCCGTTGTTTTACTTTACTATACTTGTTATAAGAAATTTCTATTGGGAGGGGAAGAGAAAGGCATTGGGAAATTAAAGCAATATTTTAAAGAGGAAATCAATTAAAAAGGGGAAAAGTTAGTTTTTATAGCACATGGTACGTATACTGTCTTATTTTTATTGAATGAATGAATGAAACAGATGCAAATTATGTATTACTACCACCACCATCACTCCAGCCCTTTTAAGAAAAAGAAAGAGTCAACCTAGTCCACCTCTCCTCAGACTATCAAAATAGCCTTCTAATTGGTCTCCCTCCCTCATGTATCACCTCATTTCAATCCATCCACCACTCTGCTACCAAAGCAATTTTCCTCATTTGTCCATCTGAACACGTGTCTCCCCCACTGCCACAAAGTAAACTCCAATGGCTTCTTATTACCTCCAAAATCAAATACAATGGGATGTTGGCACTGAAGACCACCTCTTTGGCACTGAAAACCCTTCCAGCTATAGGCAGAATGGTCCCATGTATAGCAAGGGGCTTACATGTAAAAGAGGGATATTGTTACGTGGCTTGAAGGGAGGCAGAGTAGACATCTCTCTAGCCCAGGGATGGGGAACCTGCAGCCTTGAGGCCATGATCCTCTAGTACAGTCCTCAAGTACAGCCCTTTGACTGAATCCAAACTTCACAGAACAAATCCCCTTAATAAAAGGATTTACTCTGTAAAACTTGAACTCAGTCAAAAGCTGACACTCAAGGACCTAGAAGTCCACATGTGGCATTGAGGCTACAGGTTCCCCACCCCTACTTCTAGCCTCTTCTCCTCAGACCCTTCTCCAAGAGAGACTTCAATTTCTACCAGGAGGAGAAGCAGGAAGTTAGAACTGGAAGATTTTCTGCTCTGCTCAGAGGGAAGGTTTTCTGGACTAGAATTACATCTATCTGGTCCATCAAATATCGTTAGTCTAAAGGATATTATTGGTTTCAAGCTAACTATTCATTGCCTTGTCATAGATTCCACGCTCTATATCCAAGGTTTGACCCCTTTCCCACCAAATACCAGTTCCACAATGAACATACAGAGTAAATAGCAAATAAATCCGTTTATCCAAATCATAGCAAAACAGAAATCAGAGAGGGATACATACATATGAGAATAAATATCAAACAGTACAGAGAAGAGCTCTCCCATTGAAAACTGAGGTAACCCAACTGAACCAAGAGAGAGCAGCCTTAATGTCACCCCAAGGGAAACTCCCCGAAGTCTCTAATAAAGCAAGCTGGAGACAGGGACATGGTGGAAGCCGCCGACTCCTCTCATGTCCTCCTAGAATCTTTTCCTTCAGCCACCTGAAGTGGGTTTGGCCTCTTCCATCTTCTCTCTTGAATCTGGAAGTCAGAAGCACTTCAAGCTGCTACTCCAAGCTTGAAGATTCACAAAGAATACTGAGACTCCAAGAGTGCCGCAGAGGCCAGCTGGAGGCTAGAGGAGTCCTAAAGAGGCTCTGGCAAAGGCTGGAATTCTCTGGCCTCTTGTTAACTCCACCCCATCCTTCACACAGGGCCAGGACATTCATCCCCCTCAATAAGGAGAGTTCCATACCAGAGCGCTTTGGGACAGGACCTACACTACCCTTCTGGTCTTCTTAAGCCTCACTCCCCTTCCCAAGCTCTGCAGTTCAGTGACAATGGCCTACCTGCTGTTCCTCATATGTGACACCCCATTTCCTATCTCCACACCTTTGCATTGGTTGCCTGGAATACTCTGCTCCATCCACAGCCTCTCAGAGGAATCCTGCTTGGCCTCTAAAAGAGGCCTTTCTCTGGCCCTACTGGCTTGTACAGTGCCCTTCCTTTGGAAATTCCCTTCTGTCTATGCTGTGCTGAACTTGCACAAGCCTCGTTCTTTTCATGCTTGTCCTCTCCCATTAAACTGTGAGCTCTTCGAGCTAGGGACTGTTTGCTTTTTTACCTTTCTTTATTTCCCTACTGCTTATCACAGTGCCCGGCACATAGTAGGTGCTTAATAAGGAATTGTTGACTGACCGCAGTAAGTTTTCTAACATCATACCAGTTGGCTTCACTGAAGGGGAGTGAAGCAACCAAATCCTGCATCCCTCCCCCTGCTGTCTAACCTCACTTAGGTGCCCTTGCTACTCTGCGGAAAGGGGTGGTGAATAGAAGGTAAGGCCACCACAAACACAGAGACATACCTAGCATCTGGAGAGAACAGGAAGGACAAGCCACCAGCATATTCCCATGGTTGAATGATATTATAGGTAGACAGGGAGCCAACTTGCTTGGCATCAGGTACTCCCACCTCTACCCAACCTCAGCCTCATCGTCTAGACCTGCTACTGCAGCAAGGAAAGTTCAGCCCAGGTTTCTTCCTCTTAAATAACTTGTTTACCAGGCCTGAGTGTGGAGTGGGGTGAAATGGTTGTGTTCCTATCACTCAGAGGAGGGTCAGTGGTAAGGACAAAGTCCTCAGCAAGGGAACATGGTATGCGGAAGAATGCAGAGATCAAAAAACTTGCTATACTCATGATTCTCCTAGGTGCTTTTCTCTCCAACCCTGTTAAAGGTGATGTGACTGTGAATAAGGACCATTCTTTGTCTCTTTGTGCTTGTTTGTTCCTGTTTTAAATGAAAGAAATTGGAGATGGCTACAACCTTGTGAGGGGGCAGCCAGGGGGTACAGTGGAGAGAGTGCCAGGCCTGGGATCAGGAAGACTCCTCTTCCTGAGTTAAAATCTGGCCTCAGACACTTACTGTGTGACCCTGGACAAGTCACTTAACCCTGTTTGCCTTAGTTTCCTCATCTCTAAAATGAGCTGGAGAAGAAAATGGCAAACGGGGCAGCTAGGTGGCGCAGTGAACAGAGCACCAGCCCTGGAGTCAGGAGGACCTGAGTTCAAATCCGACCTCAGACACTTAACACAAAAACTAGCCATGTGACCTTGGGCAAGTCACTTAACCCCAATTGCCCTCCAAAAAGCAAAAAAAAGAAAAAAAGAAAATGGCAAACCACTACAATAACTTTGCCAAGAAAACCCTAAATGGGGGTCACAGAGTCCAACACAACTGAAACAACTAAACAACAGCCACCACCTTGTGAGTTGGGTTTTTTTTGCTTTTTGGAGGGCAGTTGGGGTTAAGTGACTTGTCCAAGGTCACGTGGCTAGTTTTATGTTAAGTGTCTGAGGCCTCATTTGAACTCAGGTCCTCCTGACTCCAGGGCTGGTGCTCTGTTCACTGTGCCACCTACCGCCCCCACCTTGTGAGTTTTTAAAAGTCAAGAGTTCAAATGACCAGACATTCAGGAGCTATAGTCCAGACTGGTGTTTGCCGGAAACAAAATTGTGAGACGCAAAGTTATAGGCATGCCTTCCTAGCCCTCTGTAGTTGTGACAGTCACGTAGACTTGTCCCATGGGGCATTTGGAAGTGAGCTTATTGGGGGAAACGCTTTGTAAAAACTGTCACATCATATGTGGATTATACATTTTAAGCTGGAAGGATCATCTAGGCTAACCCTTCACCTCACAGATGGAAAAACTGAGACCGAGAGTGTCTTTGGCCACCAGAGGAAGCAAATGACAGAACTGAGATTTGAATTCAGACCTTTTTCACTACTCCATGCTATGCCCAGAGCCAAGGATTATTAATTTAGAAACTAGCTGTGTATCATCCAGGAAAAAATAATCCAAAGGATAATTATAAAGAACAAATCTTGTTGTCCAGAAGCAGGAAAGGTAACCCCAGAGCAGTGGTTCTCAACCTTCCTAATGCCAAGACCCTTTAATACTTGTATGTGGGCATATCTGCATGTGGGTGGACCTGCATGGCGATGGATAGAGGAGCCGTGTCTCGGTTCCTAAGACCATCAGAAATATGTGCTTTCCAATGGTCTTAGGCAACCCATGTGAGCCCTGTGAAAGGGTCGTTTGACCCCCAAAGAGGCCATGACCCACAGGTTGAGAACTGCCGCCCTAGATCTTTACCACTTGACTTTGATCTTAATTATTCCCAGTGCCAGGAAATACACCCAGCTGAGTTTGCTTGTCAGTTGCATAGACAAGGTCTTGGTGACACCCAACAGATACTTTCTTATGACATTGTAAGGGTGGGGGACCCAGAGAAATTCCTGTCTTCCCCATTCAGGAACTTTATAAAACCACTGACAGAAACTAACTAGGCAAAAAACAGTTCTTTGTGGATTGGGGGAGAACCTCTTTTGAGGCTCCACAGGCCTGCACTATTGTTTTCTAAATGACAAGCCATCATAGATGTGATATCACTTCCTTCTTCCTTATATTTTTGTGCAACAAAGAGTAGGAGAAGACAGAAGAAGCCTCTTCTTCCCCTTGCCTTGGAACTCAGAGTCCAGCCAGAGACCTCCTGAGATCGGATGAGGGGGAACACCACCCATGTTATTCATATCTAACTCACAGTGAAGAGCCTTACCTTTCAGGTAAAAGCCCTTTTATTTTCGGCTTGGGTTCATTAAGCCTGGGAGGGTGGTTGGCTTGGCCTCTCTTATGGACCTTAGAAGTCTTCTGGAAGGGACCTTAGAAGTCTTCTCCTTCAACCTTCTCTTTTATAGATGAAGAAACTAAGCAAGTGATTGGCCCAAGGTGACACATTTAGTAAGTGCCAGAGGTAACATTTGAACCCAGGTCCTCTGACTTCAGTGTCAGTGCTCTTTCCACATTGCAGCCTCTGTTTTTAATTTCCAGGAATGTCTCAGGGCTTCTGTTTGTTTCAGCCTTGACAGGCTTGTCTCAAGCCCCGTTTCCCAGATGCTCCATTTTCAAGGTCAGGTTAATGGGATTGTCCCATTGGTCTCCTGAATAAAGTAGTAGAAAGCAACTGAGACTTATTCTTTGGGGGCAAAAACCTACAAGGAAGGAAACAAATGAGGCAGATGGACTGTGTAATGAAATGCCAGACTCACCTTTAATTAAACATGAGACCTCCTGGCCATTTCTGCTGCTCCTACCTCTTCCTAAGAGGCTGATTAATGATAATAAGAATTATTATTAAATCTAGCATTTGCATAGTGCTTTAAGATTTACAAAGCACTTTATAAATATCGTCTCATTTTACCTTCAAAACAACCCTGGGAGGGGGGCTCCGTTATTATCCCTTCTTTTCAGATGTAGAAACTGAGGTTGACTTGCCCAGGGTCCCCCTACGTGAGAAGTGTCTGAGGCCAGTTTTGAATTTGACAAATAAACCTCCCCCCTCCCCATTGCAGGAGCAGGGGATTATCCTAATCACTCATCCCAGGGTGGTGATACCAGACCTGGAATTTGATGAAGCTAATGTCAGTGATTCTCTTGAGCAAGGTTACTGGACAAACCTGACTTCCAGGTTAGATTTCTCTGGCTCTTCCTTCATATTTCTTTTAGACAGTCACACAATGTAGTGGATTGGGTGCTAGACCCAGAGGCTGGAAAACCTGTGTTTTCCAAAAGATGTGTCACATAGGACAAGTAATTTAAATTTTCTTAACTTCAGTTTCCTCATCTGTAAAACAGGAATAATAACACCTACCTTGAAAGGTCAACAGATAGTATATGCAAAATGCTTTGCAAAACTTAAAGTGGTATCTAAGTCCTAGCTATCGTTATGGTTCCAGCAATTCTCATTCCCTCCACCTAGCCATCCTGGAAAGGCAGAGTGTCACAGATATTCCTCATCTGTACAAAGGGTAGCACCTGGGAGATGATTTCTTCATCATCTTCCTTTTGTACTTCCCTATCCCAGAGCTGCATGGGCACCAAGGTAACCCTCCCAGTCTTTTCTACTTCTCAGTTCTCCCTGGTCTATTATCTATCATCATACAAGTGTCCACATATTCTTTTATTAAAATTTTGTTATTTTATTTTTATTTTTTTGCAGGGGGGAAGTCAGGGCAATTGGGGTTAAGTGACTTGCTCAAGGTCACATGGCCAATAAGTGTTACGTGTCTGAGGTCAAATTTGAATTCAGGTCCTCGTGACTCCAGGGCTGGTGCTCTATTCACTGAGCCAACTAGCAGCCCCCAAGTGTCCACATTTTCAAATAACTTATGACTTCTCTTTTCTACAGAAAAATAAAAAAGACATAGCTTTGTACCTTTGTAGTACTGTATAACTGGGAGTAGGAGCCAAGTGAAAGAAGGGAGTGGGAACAGTTAGGTATATAACTGTTTGCTCTTTCAATAATAGACTTTTCCAGAATTGGATGAGGTGAATTTATAACTCTAGAGAAGGCGTGAGGAACCTGGGATAATCCTTTGGGGATTTGTTCAGTGAAGTTTGGATTCAAAGGGCCAGACTTGAGGACCTAGAGGGCCACATGTGGCCTTGAGGTCACAGGTTCCCCACCCCTGCTCTAGGATAACCCTTGTTATAGCTGCCTTCTCTTGTACAGCAGGTTCCTGTTTGCTCTGGTATCCCATGCACCAAAAAGTGACTGAATTGTGAAACTCAATACCTCTAAGGAACCACTGGCAAGTTGCCGAAGTTCTCATTGATGTTCCACTTCCTGGCAGGATTTTTTAAAAGGGTAGATGCTTTGTTTCCTGATGTTCATTTAGTCTTCCTGGTTAACTCTTTCTTGGACTTGTGGGGAATGATTATGAAATGCTAGAAAGAGAAATGAAGATGGAGACCAATCGTATGGGAAAATCTGGGGTAGAGGAATGTCCCTGGACTATTACAGAGTCCTCAGCACTTAACTATAGTAGATGGCACATAATAAGCACTTAAATACTTTTCCATCCATCCACCTATGTATCTATTCATTCATATATGTATTCATGCAAACAATGAATGAGGTCAGGCACGGGTTGAGTACAGCCTCTACGGAAGCATTAAATTAGAGAAAGTCAGAGATTGTTGAGATGGATTTCCATTCTCCCTACAAACTTAAGATTGAGAGCATTTGGTGGAATTCATATACTCATTTCTTTCTAGCTCATTCAACTGCACAAGTGTACCTTGCTGTCTCCTAGCCTTTAACTGCCAGCCAATAAAGTTGCTCCCTCCTCAGTCCCAGAGTCAGCATGGTACATGGGGAAAAATAAACGCAATGAATTTACAGTAAGAGGACCATATACTGATGGAGTCCTTTGGGTGTGTCAGCCATGCTATGGAAACAAAGAGGACAAAATACCAAAGATAGAATTGGGTGGAGGGAGTGATTTAAAATTCAGACTCTACCCTGTGGAGGGTACATTTGGCCAGCGAATACTGATCCCTGCCCTCTCCTCCTTACCCCATTTGTCTCTGAGGGATTTAATCAGCCACGTTGTATTACAACAGCTCATTTTTTAGCCTAGGGGCAATATAATATTCCCTCAGCTCCACATGGTACCTTCCTTTTTGCTTTATGTAGTTTATATATTAGATCAAAAAATTATCCTCTTCCTTGTACTCGAAGATCTAGCAAAACTGACCTTGCTGTTTTCAGCACATGGCATTCTATCCTCTGACCTTGTGCTTTTCCACTGGCTTTCTTCCATTCTTGTCATGATCTCCCTCTACCCACTTCCCTGGCTTCCTTCAGACTCAGTTCAAATGTAACCTTCTGAGAAGGGATGGGGAAGGAAAGTTGGAGGATAAAAACATATCTTTTTGTTGGAATTTCCTTCAATTCTTGAGAAAGTGGGCACAATAGGTAGCTTCAGTTCAAGCTTTAAGCTCTGAGATGCCTGAAGAGGGAACCCGTGGTGGCTTTTTCATCTGATCCTTTCATTTGTTTCCTCTTAATGACTCAGTTCAGTTCATTACAGGGGGAATGGAGTTGGGGAGGCTGATCCCCACTGTTGCTGAGTTCCCCACTCCTTTCTCTTGGTTCAAGTTTTCCAGATGTTAACAATTTTTTCATGTTCACTATAATAAATGCATTTGGTTTATATGTTGAGGGAGTGGATTCTTTGGGGATATGCTGAGAAGAAAAGAAAAACTGGGATCCAAGTAGAATGGAAACACAATGACCAAGAGAGCTATGAATTCTTTGGAATCTATATATTTCTTTAGATTTTAGACATAGAGCATTTTTAGCAAGTAAGATCAGAGATTTAGGACTGGAAGAAACCTTAGAGGCTAGCTTGTACAACCCTTTTACTTTACAGATGAAGAGCTGAAGCCGAAAAAGATTAAATGACTTTCATTAAGTGGCAGAGCCAAGATTTGAACCCTGGTCCCCTGACTGTAACTTCATTGTTTGTTTCCAATGTACTATGCAGACTCTGGGATTGAAGATGGAGCGTACTTGATTGGCTGGCAGCTAAAGGCTGGGAGACAGAAAGGTATATTTGTGCGTTTTAATGAGCTAGCAAAAAAATTTCAAGTATCACCTGTTAGCTTGCACAGGTATAGTTCCCCCAAGCAGTCATTTTAGGACATACTAGGGCTAGTAGAAATACCATGCCTGTGGGACCTGCACTGTCCCTGTGTGTGGGCAAAAGTGTTTCATTGGCCTAAGGGGAATGATTGGGGAACCACTTCATCTACCAGACCAGAGCACTTCCCATGAAGTCAGGCATGTGTGCCCTTTAGCAAGAGGTCAGATCATGTGCCCTTCTCCACAGAGCCAGAGTACACGCCCAGTTCCATGAGAACTGCCCTAGTCCCATAGATTAAGGGCTTGCCTTGATCACCTCTGTTACATTGAGATGACTTACTTCTCTAAGGTCCTCAGATTCTGCAGTTTCACTAAAACTCAGATTGACTATTGGAATCACTCCCTCATCTCCAAGGGGTTTTTAGGATTTTCTCTAATGCAATGGGCTCAAGTCACCATTTTTGTTGTGTTGAACATTCAATTCTATTGGATGGAATTTGCAGCTTTAACAATGACTAGGATGTATAGGATAACACAAGGACTGAAGATGCTGTCTCACTTGGGCCTTGCACTTTGGCTCATGGTATATTCCATGCCCCACTACTGATCCCAGCTCTTTCCATCGTACTCCCCTCTCAGAATAGGTCACTTTTAGGGAACTGATAACTCTTGGAAGATCTAAACACCAGTAGATTTAAAGGCCATAGGAAGATGTTATTACATCATTGTCTAAGGTACCTTTTGACAAAATGTAGTTCCCCTGATCATCTCTTTAATTAAGTTGATTTTTTGCTTTTGCTTTGTGTGAGATCATGATTGCTACCCCTACCTTTTTTACTTCAACTAAAGTTTGGCTTTATATTTCAAGTGTGTCTCTTGTAAACAACATATTGTTGAATTCTGGTTTCTAAACTGTTCTGCTGTCTGCTGCCATTTTGTGAGTGAGCTCATCCTATTCACATTCACAGTTAGAATGATTAACTATGTATTTTCGTCTATTCTATTTTCTTCTGCTTCTCTCTCTCTCTCTCTCTCTCTCTCTCTCTCTCTCTCTCTTCTCCCCTGTCCATCCAACCTCCCTTTTATTACCTCCCCCCCATATCTCTCATCTCCTTCCCCTCTGATTTATCTATTGGGTAAGAGAGATTTCTATACCCGAATGAGTATGTGTATATATATATTCTTCTTTCTTTGAACCAATTCCAATGAGAGTGAGGTTCAAGCCTTGCCTAACACCCCCTAGTGTTTATATCCAGTGTAAAAGCTTTTCCTTGCATGCCTCTTTTATGTGAGAAAATTTTCCACATTCTACTTCTCTTTTCCCCCTTCTCCCAGTTTCTCACCTCCGTACTCACCCCTTCATTTTTTTTAAGGTCATTCCAACATAATTGACTAACATCCATGCCCTCTTTCTATGTAAACTCCTTTTAACTGACCTAATAATGATAAAGGTTTTGGAAGTTATATATCATCTTCCCAATGTAGGAATGTAAATAGTTTAACTTTATTGAGTCCCTTATGATTATTCTTTCATGTTTTCCTTTTTATGTTTCTCTTGAGTCTTGTGTTTTAATGTAAAATTTTCTATTCAGCTTTGTTCTCTTCATCAGGAATACATGAAAGTCCTCTATTTCATGAAATATCCATTTTTCCCTGTAGCACCAATTTTGCTGGATAGGTTATTCTTGGTTGTAATCCTAGCTCCTTTGTCTTCTAGATATTCCAAGCCCTCTGTTCTTTTAACATGGAAGCTGCTAAATCTTATGTGATCCTGACTGGGCTCCATGATACTTAAATTGTTCCTATCTGGATTTTTGGGGCAATATTTTCTCCTTGACATGGGAGTTCTAGAATTTGGCTATAATATTCCAGGGAGTTTTCATTTTGGGATCTCTTTCAAGAAGCAGTTGGTGGATTCTTTCCATTTGTATTTTACCCTTTGGATTTAGGATATTGGGACAGTTTTCCTTTATAATTTCTTGATATGTGAGATCTAGACTTCTTTTCCAGTCGTGGTTTTCAGGTAGTTCAATAATTCTTAAATTATCTCTCCTTGTTCTTTTTTCCAGCTCAGTTGTTTTTCTGATGAGAGATCTCATATTTTCTTCTATTTTCCATTCTTTTGACTTTGTTTCATTGTTTTTTGATGTCTCATGGAATTATTAGTTTTCGCTTGTCCAATTTCTATTTTTTTTTTTTTTACTTTTTGGAGGGGGGAAGGCAAGGCAGTTGGGGATAAGTGACTTGCCCAGAGTCACACAACTAATAAGTGTCAAGGGTCTGAGGCTGAATTTGAACTCAGGTCCTCCTGACTCCAGGGTTGGTGCTCTATTCACTGTGCCACCTAGTTGCCCCCTCAATTTCTAATTTTTAAGAAATTATTTTCTTCAGTGAGTTTTTGTGTCTCTTTTTCCATTTGTCCAATTCTAAATTTTTAGGGGTTGTATTCTTCAGTATTTTTTGTGTCTTTTGCCAGTTGTTAGCTCTCTTTTCTTATTTTTTTCATCACTCTCATTTCTTTCCCCAATTTTTTCTCTACCACTCTTGCCCTTTTCTTTAACTCTTCTAGGAATTCTTGTTGGTCTTAGGTCCAATTAGTATTTTTCTTTGAGGCTTTGCTTATAATTGTTTTCACATTGTTGTCTTCTAAGTTTATGTCTTGGTCTTCCCTGCTGTTGTAGTAGTCCTTTATGGTCAAGTTCTTTTTTTTTTTAATTTCTTTCTCAGGGCAATGAGATGGCACAGTGGATAGGGTGCCAGATCTAGAGTCAGGAAGACTCATCTTCCTGAGTTCAAATCTAGCCTCAGATACTTACTACCTGTGTGACCCTGAGCAAGTCACTTAATGCTGTTTGCCTCAGTTTTTTCATCTCTAAAATGAACTGGAGAAGAAAATTGCAAACCACTCCATTATCTTTGCCAAGAAAACCCTAAAATGAAGAATTGGACATGCCTGAAATACAATTGAAGTACAAGAATATTTTTTCAACCTATTTCTTAACTTTGAACTTTATTTTAAAATTGGGCTTTTCTCATTTGGGGGGTGGGATGGGGAGGCACTGTTCTAAGCTTTAGGTTTTTTTATGCTGCTGTTTTCAGAATTAGTTCTGGGGGTCTGTAATTTTTTTTGGTGCTTCCTAGGTAATGTGATCCTAGAAGAGATATAGTCACTGCTCTCCTGGTCTGTGCGCTGGTTTTTACCTAGGAAATACCCCCTGCTCCCCTGCAGCTGCAAATACTAGTTTTCCTCTTGGGTCTGGAATTGTGACCAGGTTCCCTGCTCTCTTGTAGCCACAAGCTCTAGTGCTTCTCTTTGCCTTGGAACTGAGGTCAGGGCCTCTGTTCCCTTGTGACCAACCATAAGCACTCTTCTTTGCCCTAGAACTGCAATCCATAACTGCAGATGCCAATCAGTGCCAGCTGCACCAAGTACCAGCAATGGGTCCCCTGTCATCTCTTTCTGACAAGTTATCTGACACCCTTTCCATCTCTGAGCCATTGCAGAACAATACGCTGGTGGTGCTGCCACCTTCACTTAGGACTGGCACTCACCCCAGTATCAGAGACCTCTTAGGTTGTTTTAAGCTGGGAAAGTGTCTCACTTTTACCTGTTGGCTCTGCTGCTCCAAAATTTGATTTGAGGAGTTATTTTAAAGCTGTTTGGAGGGAAATGTCAGGAAAATTCAACTGGATTGCTGCCTGTACTCCACCATCTGGCTTCACCTCTCAACATCAATTAACTTTTACAAAAGAACACTAACTGAAAAGCTATAGTAAGAATCACAATACAAAAACATTCCCCCAAACTGGGGCACATTCTCCCCTCTACTATTTCCAATCCGAGGCATATGGGGCTCAAAAGTGACATGATTGCTACAAACATTTCTACCACAACAGTGCTCATTTCAGGTTGTAGCATAACCAGTGGACAAGTTCTTTCCCCATCTGCTACTGAGCTGGATTCTACAGGTCACTCCTCACGGATACACTTTTCACCTGGCCTGGCTTCTGGCAAACAAGAGGATGGACTCCTGTCCTTGAGACGTCTGGTGGCACCTTTGATCTTTCAAAGCTCACAAGGTCATAGCCTTGTCTGTTCCAAAGAGCTGGCAAGAATGGAACCCAACAGAGACAGAAAAACCAACAATGCCACATGTTCAAGACCACATAGTGACCCAGTTTGTGAGGATTAAAATTATCCAACCCACAGTAAAAGAGACCAAGGCAGAGCTCTCAGCCAATGGCACTTTATTAAAGGGTCCATGCTCCCCTCTAATGAAGTGTACTCTGATCTTCCTCACGATCTGAGATGCCCCCTTCCTTTAGGACAGTGGTTCTCAACCTTCCTAATGCCGTGACCCTTTAATACAGTTCCATGTTGTGGTGACCCCCAACCATAAAATTATTTTGTTGCTACCTCATAACTGTAATGTTGCTACTGTTATGAATCGTAATGTAAATATCTGATACGTAGGATGTATTTAAATTGAACATAATCCACAGGTTGAGAACCACTGCTTTAGGACCTTGTTTTTATAGAGTTTGATGCCATATTTGTTACCTAAACATTTTAAAGCAACTATACAAAATACCAGATCTTACTGGTTGACATATGATATGTAAGCTAAAATGAGCAAAAATGGTATGTCAGCAGGGTGATGACTTGGGTGGAGCAAGGAACGTCTGCTGATTAGATGGTCACAAGATGGATGGGCTCCTCCCTAGGTAAGTCAGGAGGAGGTGATACAAGGCATACATACACTCCACGCACATATGGGGGAGGAGGCTTTCTGTACCATGCCATATCATCCATGTTTCATTTGGTCATGGAATTTGAGTAAAACAGGGTGGAGTTTATCTTTGTCAGCATTCTTGTGGTCGTGCAAGTGAGCTCCATAGCTATTAAACAAGTAATGAATATTACATTAAAGTTTGAGGCCTATTGTAGGGCCCTTCTATTAGAATTTTTATTCCTATGTGACATACAAAATATGGATTATACTGATTATTAGGCAATTGATTAGATATGTATTACTAGATGAATATATTAAAATAATTACTGACAATCATTTCCCCTTATAAATTCATAATGAACTAATACTGTTTAGAGTTTGAGTAGGGGTCCTTCAATGAATCATTTCTCTCAAGGCTGAGAGATAAGAGCTTGAGGCATCTCTCTCTACCTGGAGGCTTACAGCGTGTCTTCCCTCTATGGCTGCCAGAAAAGAGAGATGAGTTTATCTCTTGAAGCCTTTTGTATATACACTCAGTTCTCCCTCTGTAGATGCTTTCAACACCATTCACTGAATAGGAAACGGTCACCAAATACCTGTGCGTTCTCTGAAGTGGAAGGCAGGGGTTTTCATTAAGTATGTGTGGAAAGAGGCTCCCCCAGCATTAGCGTGGGTTGGCACTAGTCAGATCAGATTGATCATGTTTGAAGGGTTAGGCCCCATTGGCCACTGCCCTGTTATTTGTGTTTCATCATTAGTCCTCTGAAGTTATGCTTGGCCATTGCATTATTCAGTGTTCTTAAGTTTTTCAAGGTTATTTTGCTTCACAGTGTTTAGTTATTGTACATGAATTTCTAGTTCTATTCACTTCATTCTGTATGACTTCATGCAAGCCTCCCCAGGTTTCTCCAAATCTACCCTTTTTGCCATTTCTTACACATAGTAATATTCCATTATATTCATATACCATCATCTGTTCAGCTATTCCTTAATCAAAAGGCACCCCTTTGTTTTTCAATTTTTTTGTTGCAACAAAAAAAGTGTTCCTATGAATTTTTGTAAATATGGATCTTTTTTCTTCTTCTTTGATCTCTTCAGGTTATATATCTAGTAGTAGTGTCTTGGGGTCAAACAGCATGCATAGTTTCCTTACCTATAACATAAATATAATAATACTTATACTTTATGAGTTTGTTATAAGGAAAATGTTTTTGTAAATACTATATATGTGTCAGTTATTATTTCTTCTATAACTGGATCTGTATGTCATCTCCAAGATCTCTCTTCATCCATCCATTCATCTATTTATCTTTCTTCCTTCTTCTTCAGGCTCTACTTCTGATGCTCTAGACTTTCCCCACCATAACGTAACAGCCATCTCACCTTTGAATCACCCATTTCATCCTTGAATCTTATGATTCAGACTGAAGTCTTCTGAGTTCTTTTCACTACATCATGCTGTGAAGATGACATTTCACAGATGTTACTAAGAAATTTCACTACAGGAATCAAGAAGGAAGTGATATAAATTTTCAGGCTTAAAGCATAGTGGTCAAAATTCCATGTACCTAGACTACCAATAAAAAAAAATTCTACAGCAGCTAAATCCCAGTAATGAGAAGATTTCTGTAGCTCAGTGGTCGTGGCTCCTCTGGCCCTCTGTATCATAGAGACAGATACAACTCTGGTGATTCATAATGAGTTTTTTCTCCTATAAGTTCATTCCATCTCTGGCCTTCTCATACTACAAGCATACTCTGCCTCTGTGACTCTTTCCTCAGACTTGTCAGTTCCTTCAAGAATCGCCATTTAACTATATCACCAATTGATACCCATTGCGGCTGCTGTGAATATGCAGACATTTCCTGGGTTGAACTGCAAAATATAACAAACTTTCTTCCTCAAAGATAAAACCAAGATATTTATTCAGATGCCAGAAAGCCAATTACACAATGGTAACAAAGAAGTTTATACACATCACCAATCCAGGGAGCGCCATCATCTCCAAGCCTTCCCTCCATTAAGTCTCCCCACAAACAAGCTCCCCTAGGCAAAATTCCTCCTTCTCTCATTCACACTAGCTGCTCTGCCCCAGCTCTCTCCCAGCTCTGCCTCATTTTCTTCCTGCTCCACGCTTTGGCAAGCTCCTTCCACCATGGGCTCCATGTGACTCAAGCTATGGGCTGGGCCAGAGCTCAAAGCAGGTCACGTGGGCCTATTAAGGGACAGAGAAGATCTTCAAATTCCTTTAACATTACAAGTACTCAGGTCAAGCCATGAATTCATTTGTCTCTGGGTTTCACAATTCTCCTGGGTCCCAAGACTTTTTCCTCCATGTCACTGAATGGGTCCCTTCTCTATCCCTCACCCCCTCCTTGATTTTCAGCTTCCTTTTATGTGTTGTTTTCCCTCATCAGAATGAAAACTTCTTGTGGGCAGAAAATCTCTAGTTTTTCTCCTTGTAGTTGTGTTCACAGCAGTTAGCAGGGTGCCTGGAACATTAGAAGTACTTAATAAACACTTATTCACTTGACTTTGAATTGAGTATCCATTTTCCCTATGGTCTCTATCATTTCCATATATTCCCCTCTAGCAAACATAGCCTTTTCTCTAGACTCTTTCAAGAAACTCTGACCTCATTTTCCTTTTCCCTGAGAACTTATTGTATTTCCCATGTGAATTCCTTCTACTAGCCTTTTCTTGCTAGCATATTTACTGGAAGTCCAAAAGGCATTAAGACCCTCTTCCTTAAGGATGATAGTTTCATATAATTGTAGAGCTTCAAAGGACTTCAGAAACCTTCTAGTCCAACTCTCATTTTGAAGATGAGAAAATTATTGCCTTGAGAGGGAGAATAATTCTTGAAAGGTAACAGAGGTCACATAAAAAAAAAGGAGAGACAAGAGAGACAGCAGGGTGCTCTGGAAAAAGCATTGGATTTGGAGCTGGATTCAAATTCTACCTCTATTCTTTACTACCTGGATGATCTTGAATATCTGATTTATTCTCTCTAGATCTCAATTTCCTTATCTGTGAAATGAGGGGGTTGGATTGTCCTGGTGTTTAATTTCTCTTTCTGCCTTTTCTAGCCCAAGATTCAACAATCAAACCTTTTTGTTGTTCAGTTATATCTGACTCTGTGACTCCATTTGGGGTTTTCTTGGCAAAGATACTGGAACTATTTGTCATTTCTTCTCCAATTCATTTTACAGAGGACGAAACTGAGGCAAGTAGGGTTAAGTGACTTGCCCAGGGTCACACAGACAATAAGTGTCTGAGGCTGAATTTGAACTCAGGAAGATGAGTCTTCCTCACTCCAGGCTTGACACTCTATCCACTGTGCCACCTAGCTGTTTCATACCTATTATTCCATCATTTGTTGTTATTTTTGTATGATTCAATAGCTGCCCCTCCTTTTGCCTTAAATAATAAAGTTTTGCCAGAAAGTGGAAGGGAAAATATTGCCCTTGTTGTGAAACTCAGTGCTGCTGCTCGTCACCCATGGAAAGATGGTTACAATCAAGCATTTGTCCAATCTGACCTGCTGACTCAGTCTGTTCTGTTGCTGGCATTTCATGACTTCAAAATAAATGTGATCAATAACAAAACAAAAGAGCCAGCTCTGAGTCTAAAATTCTGTGATCTTATGATTCAGATTGAGGTCTTCTGAGTTCTTTGCAGTACATCATGCTGTGAAGACGAAAAATTTCACAATAGGGATCAAAAAGAGATTGATATCAATTTCCAGGCTTAAGGCAAAACGGTCAAAATTCCGGGTATCTAGACTGCTGATAAAAAGAACTCCAGGGTAACTAAATCCTAATGATGAAATAATAATAACAGTACTAAAAATGTATCTATAGCTGGTTGGTCCTGTCTCCTCTGGCCCTCTGCATTACAGAGACCGACACAATTCTGGTGACTCATAATGAGTTACAGGTTCTCCCATCAGTCAATTAAAAAAACATTTATTAAATGTCCCTGTCTCAATTTAACTCCACCTTTGACCACAATGACTTAGAAGTTTAGGCTTCAGTCTTACTATTGGCTGTGGTCACAATTCCAGCTGCTTGCTCTAATTTTTCTATTTTACTTTAGATTTTTTTCCTGGAATTTGAAGCCTTTTAATCAATTAATGCACTTTATGCTGATAGGATGAAAATTGGGCTTTTGTTTCTAGATCTTAGTATCATTTCTTGTCTGCTAACCCCCAGGGTCCACAGAGTGGGCCCCAATTGCACGCTAGTGCTGTATTTGTTTCTATTCTTTCTTTTTTTTTTGCAAGGGGAAAGGCAAGGTAATTAGGGTTAAGTGACTTGCATAAGGTTACACAGCTAGTAAGTGAGGCCAGATTTGAATTCAGTTCCTCCTGACTCCAGGGCTGGTGCTCTATTAAATGCACCACCTAGTTGCCCCTGTTTCTATTCTTTCAAAGGGATATTCCTTGAACCTTTTATCACTTTGAAATTTTTGTGGATCTTACTCCCTCACCTACCTTTCCTCCCTCTCTCCGTTATATCCCAGTCTCCTCTGTGGCATTCTCTTGTTTCCCCTTAACTGTCCTTTGTCCTTGTGATTTCTCTTGCACTTTATTAAAACTTGCAGGAAATGGTGAATGAGTTTAATTGTGTAGGGAGGGGAGCCGAACACCTCACATTGAGTTTATAAATGGATTATAAAACTTGATATCTCCAAGGATATTTGTTAAGGATCAGGGGTCTTTCAGACAGACAGCTTTAGTGCCTTAAGAACCTAATGGTTTCCTTTATATGAGTCTCAGGTTTCTGCTAGTAACAGTTGGCATTGCCAGCTTCTTGTCCCTTTGGGACTACTGGAGACATAATTAGTGGTTCTTGCAGCTGGGTCAAGAACTACCATCTGGGCTTGGGGTGAGAAGCACAAAAGGAGCCCTAAATTGAGCCAGGGGATGTGTGTGTATGTCAGTAAGTCAATAAAAATTTATCAAGTGTTTACTGTGTTCCAGTCAGTGGGATGAACCTTTCTCTGCAGTAGGGAGAAAGAAACCTGGGACGCTGGCATGCACTGCTGCTTGGAAGGCCTTAGTGGGGGTAGTTTAGAAGAGAAGCAGAGAGCAGCTTGTTTGAGCACATCTAAGGACTATAAATGCTGAAGATTAACTCTAAATATGGTACTCTGGACAAAGCTTTGGTTTGCTCTGTCCCAGTGGAGCCCCCTGCAGGCTATCTCCTTGAATTGCCTTTCAGTGACTTTGTGCAAATATGTTGTCTCAAAAACCACAGTTTACAACAGAACAAATGAATTATCACTTGCTTCTATCCATTAAAAAAAAATGTTTCACAGACTGACAGTAATTGAGAAATTGCAGCTTTTACTGCATAAGCTCTTGCTCGCCAAGCAATCTCGGAAAGTGGTTTGAGAGTAATTTCAACAAACTCATTCAAGATATCCCACCTTTTAGGAAATACTGCAAATAGCAAACATAATTTGTTATGCCATATTTTTTTTTGCATTGCAAAATCTAACAGGCAACTTTATGAGGAAAGCTTGTTCATTCGGGTTCAAAGTTTGTTAATAAATATCTTTGTGTCTATCTCTCAGATATTCTCCATAGAAATCACAGTTTTCCAGTGTTATAAATTTTTATTCCCTGTTTCTTGAAAATGAAGACATATTAATGCATTTGTTAGAGACTCAACAAAATACAAAAATGCAAGAAGCATTTATTATGGCAGCCCCTCTCATGCTGTAGGTATTCATTATTTTACATTCTTCTGTTAGGTGGGGACAGGATGGTCCGGCTATCATAAAGAGCAGTTGTCAGGGTTGTGATACTCATAGGATCTTGGGAGACTTCTTTGCCTTTTTAAAAAAATTAACAGTAATTTTCTTGCCCTCCTATTTCTTTTCTCCCCTGGCCCTACCACCCTACACACTGAAAAAGAAAAAAAACCTTGTAATTGATATGAATAGACAAGAAAAATAAATTCTCAAATTGGCCACATCCAGAAATTCTGCAACTTGAATCTACCACCATTTTGGCAGGAGGAAGGTAGCAGGTTTCATCATTTACCCTTTGGAACTGTGCTTGGTTATTACATTGATCAGAGTCCTTAAATCTTTCAAGGTTGTTTATCTTTAAAATGTTGTTTTTTTCTGGTCTATTTTTAAAAGAATAATATAGCAATTTTGTGTATATGTATCTCTTGATTGAATATTCATTGATACTAGCTTTTGGGGGACTGGAGCTAGCAGTATGTGCTTGGTAAGGGGTCACTCCTCCAGTCTGTCAAGGACTCCCCACTCCCAGGTGGTGACACTAGGAAAAGATGATATAGTCCATGAAGATATTAAACAACAGCTCCATATGGGGTGGAGGAGGCATCTAGGCAATGGGAGTCAATGGTGGTGAGATAATTTTTCCTCTCCCTGTGACTTTGACATCATTTGGAGTTCTTTCCACTTTGGTCCTTGATGTCCCTGTGAGGTGGGCTGCTGGGGTGGGTGGCAAGGAATTGGAAAGTTCAGGCTGTAACACCAAGGACTGATTTACTCAAATAGTATTTTAACACAGTACCTTATAATTTTATGCCAGTAATTGTACTTTGTGAGAAGTAATTCATTGAGGACCCCTACTCAAACTCTAATCAGTATTAATCAGTTCATTATGATTTTATAAGGAGTAATGATTGTTAGCAATTATGTTAATATACTCGTCTAGTAGTATATATCTAGTCAATCACCTAATAATAGATATAAGAATAGGCAGTGTATTAATTCATATTTTGTGTAAGTCACATGGGAATGTAGATTCTAATAGGAGGGCCCTATAATAGTCTTCCAACTTTAATATAATGTTCCTTACTTGTTTCCCAGCTAAGGAGCTAACTTGTATAACTGCATGAACACTGACATGGAAATTTCCTTCCAGTTTTGCTCAAATTCCATGATCACACCAAGCATAGGTGGTGGCATGGTATGGAAAGTCCCTCCTCACATGTTCTTGGAGCATATGTGTGGCTTGTACCATCTTTTCTTGTCTAAGCTAAGGAAGAGTCCACTCATCTTGTGACCACCTAGTCAATGGAGATGTATCTTGCTTCAGCCAACCCATGACCCTGCTGACATACCATTTTTGTTTATTGTAGCCTATGTATCATATGTCAACCAATGGAATTCTGGATTTTGCATAGCTGCTTTAGAATGTCTAGGTAATTTAAAGGGTATCAAATCCTATAAAAATAGGTCCCTGGAAGGAAGGGGTATCTCAGATCATGAGGAAGATCTGAGATCCACTTCACTAAAGGGAACCATGGACCCTTTCACGAAGTGCCATTGACTCAGAGCTCTGTCTCAGTCTCTTTTATTGTGAGAAGGACAACTTGGGTTACATAGTGAATGAGTGAGTGGTCCTTCGGGAGTCAGGATGATGTTGGGAAGACATTTGGATTCTGTGAGATAGAGAAAAATTATGCCAAGTGAGTTATATATTACGATGTATTTAAATATATTTAGATAGAAACCAGGAATGTTACTGAAAGGAGAAAGGCTGGGAATGTATCCCAAGCAGAGCCTATCCATGCATGTACAGAGGCACTAAGTAGGGTTCAGGACTGAGGATCACTAGTTACTGTCCACGTACATAAAAGTAACTCAATTTGACAAGCATTTATTGAGCATTAACTATGATCCAGGCATCATGCTAAGTTCTGGAGATAAAACAAAATTGTCTCTGTACTCAATCTCACATGCACTTGTAACACCCCTCCTACAGGCAACTCTCCTTCCAACTCAAATTCTCGGATTAGTCCCCAGAGAGGTGAGGACCCTCAGCTTCAGGGTACTCTGCAGCTATGTACTCCAAAAACATAAGCCTCCCCTGGTGTACTTATCTTTAATAATCAGCCAGGAGATGCAATTAGCTCAAAGCAAAGGCATTTATAGAGATGGCATCATAAGAACAAGAGTAAAAATCATTCCCTTCCCTTGCAAACCTGGGATATACTCTCCCATAGAGTATCTGTGGGAAGAGTGAGAGCATAATAGAGAGTAAACTAGGGAAGACATGTGGCCAAGGTAACTGACACCTCTGGCACTGTGGTGCTCATGTGTCCTTTCTCTTCTCATGATGCTCTCATGCAACTGCTCTTGGGTACAGTACCTCTGCTTGGCAAGTCATTAAATTGTCTAAGGCCAGATGTAAACTCAGGTCCTCCTAACTCCAAGGCTGGTTATTCATTCACTGCACCACCTAGCTGCCCCTACCTTCAGTAACTTTATCAACTGAGCAAGGGCTAGGAGTTTCCTGATCAATTCCCCTCACCACACACAGAATCACAGAATTTAGGAGTTGGAAGGGGCCTCAGTTGCAATTTAGTCCAATCCATATATGTAAGAATCCCTATTCTAGATTAGTGGCCATCCAGACTCTGCTTGAAGATGTACAAGGTAGAGGAACTCAACCCAACTCAACTCTCTGCCCCAATTGAACAATTCAGTTCAGAGTAGCCATTGTACCTCAGATAGGGGTTGGAAACCTTTGAAAACATGTCACTCAGAAAATAAAGTTCTTATGTCCAAAAAAGAAAAAGTGGCCCATTCCACTTTGAATTCATTTCAATTGTTAGAAAATCATTCTTGACATGTAGCCTAAATTTAAGTCTTTACAACCTATCCATTGCTCCTGGTTCTGCCTTCTGAACTCAAATAAAACAAGTCTAATGCTTCTTTCACAGGATAGTCCTTTAAATACTTGAACACAGCTCTCTTGTCCCTCATCCCCACCCCCAGCCTTCTCCCTGAGTTGTCTATTCTCTATGTTAAATATTCCCACTTTCTTCAGCTGATTCTCATGTGACAGATTCAAAGTCCTTCATCATTCTGCTTGTGCTCCTCTGGATGCTGTTCAGCTTATCAATGTCATCATTAAACTACAGTGCTCAGAACTGAACACAGTATTCCAAATGAGGTCTGTCTGATGAAGGCAGTTCAGTGTATAATCACCTCTCTATACACAAAAGCCATGTTTCTCTTAATGCAACCCAAGATCACTTTAGGTTTTTTTGACTACAGCATCACACTCCTGACTCATAATGAGCTTATAGTGAATAAACCCCCCAGATCTTTTTCAGAACAATGCTGTCTAACTATGCTTCCTCCATTTGTACTTATAAAGTTGATTTTTTTAATTCAAGTATAAGATTTTACACTTGAATTTAAAAGCCGATTAAAATCTCTATTGACTTTCATCACATTTGATTCTGCCTAATGCTCTAGCCTTATAGATACTGACTCTATCATCCAGTGTGTTAGCATTCCTTTCCAGTTTTGTATCCTTAACAAATTAGGTAAGCATGTCATCTATGCTTTCTAAGTCATTGGTAAAAATGTTAAACAGCACCAAGTACAGATCCATGGAATGTGCCACTGGAGACCTTATGCCATGTTGACCTTGAACCACTAATGACTACTCTTTGAGTAAAACCACTAGGCTAGTTCTGAATCCATCTAAGTGAGTTAGATTAGATCTAATCCAGTATTTTCCAAAGGGAGTCTCCTTTCTCTAATCCATTCTCCACACATTCTGTCTCTATCTCTCTGTCTCTAATTCCCTTTTAAGACCAGGACAACATTCACCCTTCTCCATTCTTGTGGTATCTCCTCTCTTTTTCCAGGGTTTTTAAAGTATCATTCACTATCACATCAATCTGGTATTTTAGTAGCAAGGATATAGTTCACCTGGATCAGGAAACTTGAATTTATGAAAGGTAACTGATTCTCCCTATCTCCTTTCTAATTGTGAATATCAATTTCCCATTAGTCATTCTAGTTCCATAATTTCTAATGGATGTATATCCTAGAAGGAAACTAGGCCATCAAGAAGCAGAAGTGAGGAAGGAGAGCATTCCAGGTGTGGGATACAGCAATGCAAAGGCATGTTGATAGGGGATGAAGTGCTGTGTATAAAAAATGAGAAGGAATTGCTTCCCTCTCTGTCTTCAGAATTTCATCCTTGAGCATCTCCCATCCCTCCTGGGTCAATTTTCTTTGTAGCATCTTAGTCCATGGAACCTATTTTTCCTCTGAATCCTTTGAACTCTGCTTTCCCCAAATTTAAGGCACATGTCAGCTTATTCTTAGATGTAGTCTCCTGCTTTATCACAAATTTCCCCAAATTCCAATTAGTATTTGCCACAGGGGGAGGAATTCATAGGGCCTCAATAGCTCCAACAAGGATACACTCTCTTTCACCGGTCCATTCCTGGTCCCAAAAGCATCTCCATCCTATGGTCTCTTCTTCCTTCAATGGCCCAGAAAATTTCAAAGTGTCTCTGTGTATCTCCTCCCCTGGTTTTCCCCTACCACTTTCTTTAGATTCCTTCACCCCTCCCTGCCCCTTACCCCCACATACATATAAGAACAATTTGCCTCAGGCAAAAATTGCTAGTAATCACTCTAAGAACATTAACATTCTCTCTACAATTTTATTATAAGGAAACTCCTTTGTTAACCTTAAAGCACCATATACAAACTAGCCTTTGTTTTAGGTTGAATATTTCTTTATTAACATTTCAATCATTCCCTTTGCGGCCTCTTGTTAACTATCTTTCTTAGGGACTCCTGTTTGCCCTGCCTTCCTTCCCCAAGTCAGAAAATGGGGCAAGACTATAAGCTTCATTTACATCTGTCAGAAGGATCTCACCCCTGCCCTCCAGAGGCATTACCACAGCAACCTGGGAAACTGGGTAGTTGGCCTGGCCCCCAAGCAGGTACCTGGCCTGCCAAGTTTCCATGATAACATCTCTAGAAGGGAGGGGTGAACCCTAACTTGGTTACATATCCATTAAATCATGTTATGCACAGAAATACGTTTCTTACACGTAAATTCAATAATTTAACAAATACTCAGCTACATAGTAAAAGGCACTGTGTTGGGCATGGGGGTGTTGGTCCCCAAAGACAAACCTAAAATAATCCTTTTCTTCAAGAAGCTTACATTCTGGGGAGGATGGGGCAGAGCAGGGAAGCTGGTGTGGAGGGGAACCCAGCATGTGCACATATCAGTGTATATGACCTTCTCAAGGAAAGAGAAAACACTAACAATTGAAGGGGCAGGGAAAGGTTTCAGGCTGACTCTTGTCTTCCCACATAGACCAACATGTTTCTCAATGCAAGGATACATTGGGAAGAATGTGGGAAAGTTTGTTGCACATCTGTGTTGTAGAGAAGTCAGGATTTAATCTAATTATCTCTCCCAGTAAGGACACCCAAGTACAGGAACATGCACATGCCTAGAGGGACTGTCAGTGTCTGAATTAATAAAGATGTCTGAAATACTCATGACTGCTGAGCAGAGAACAAGATAGGCTGCGCTTGATAGGGAATGACTGTGGTCCCACCTTGAAGGACCTTATCATTTGACAGCAAGGACAAATATATTCTCCAACAAAATATGCAATTACCATCATCACAAAGTTCACTAAGGGATAAAGGAGTCAGAGGTGGGCACTAGTTGGTTGGAAAAAGGGGACAATTTCACAAGGTTGTCTTATACCAGTGTGTCTACATATTCCTAGTATATAGAAATAGAACAGGAAGGGCCCTCAGAGGTTATTTAGTCCAATGCTCTTGTCTTATAGATGGAGCAACTAAAACCCAGAGATGTTAAGTTACTTCCTCAAGGTCACACAAATAGTAAATACATGATCAGGAAGAAAGTCTTAGGGGATGATGTCATGATGTGTATGTAACAGTGAGTGAAGAATGTCATAGGCACTTCACCTTTGATCCTTCCTGAAACCATTTGTCAGTCAATCAGTAAGCATTTATTAATTACCTACTATGCTAGGAGATAGCAGAAGGATTATCCTCTCTCTCTGCCCACCCCCCTTGGACCACACCTTGGGAACAAGAGGTCAAATCTTCTTGATCGTTTAAGGGGTCCAGATACTCAAGGCTTTAGTGTGAACATGGGTTTCTTTTCCCTGAAATGATGAACGTAGATTAATCCTGGGGCATGTGTGTAGACCTGAAGTCAGTAAGATCTAGTTTCAAATCCTGACTCGGACATTTACTAGCTATATAACCCTGAGCAAATCACTTATGTAACCTCTCTGTACCTCATTTTCCTTATTAAAAAAAAAAAATGAAGGGATTGGATTCAAGATCTCTAAGATTCATTCCAGTTCTAAATCTATGATTCTATAATCAGGAGCAGGATTGTCAGATATTCATGTTTGGCTAGTAGGAGGACCTCCTTCACAGAGGTTTTTTATCCTTAGAAAAGTAGCCAAGAGTTTCCATCATGAATATGGGACCTGGGAAACCCGAACAGTCTAAGAACAGAGAGTCTAAGTACAAAGCAATTATTTTATTATTTGTATAAAGTACAAACTATACTAGTCATTTTAACCATATTTTATATAATTGCCAAACCTAGTAAATGAAAAGATAAATAAGGATATAGTGAGAGAGGCTCTAGATGTCTTTGATATGTTTAAATCAACTTATCTCAGATTATTGAAAGAGCTGAAGGATATGGTGGCTGAACCTCTATAAATGCTTTCAGAGATTGTGGAAAACAGAAAACACGGAACAGGATTCCTGTTCCAATCAAACAGGATTGAAGCAGGGTAAACGCCTCTATTTAAAAAAAAAAAAAGGTGTGGGGTAGATTCTGCAAATCATAGGCCAATGAACTTGACTTTGATTCATGGAAAAATTCTAGAATATGTTTTTTGTTCTTGACTCACAACCTCCACTCTGGTCCAGGAAAGAATGGGTTCACTTTTGGGGGGCTTCTCAGACATCTATTTGGCCCATTTGCGCCATTATGATTTTTCACGAGAACATCAGAATTTGACTTGTGTCTCTGGAAGAGCTCTTAGTTTCTATGCATGCACTAGGATAATAAAAGATCAAATCTAGGGAAGGTTTTCTTTACCACCGCCAATATCCCACAAATGTCTTGTCCCTATATGTCTTTATGTCTAGAAATGCCTATTCACAATCAAGATAGCTCCCCCTCTCCAGTGACTCTTCCTCTTCCCCAGGGAGCAATACAGTTGTCTAGGCTTATAATATATCCTAGATAGAGCCTTCTTTCAAGGAGAAATAACTTGGGCTGCTAGGGAATCAGTCAACCCCCGCTCTGGTAGACTTCCCTTCTTCTCATACCTACATAGTCTCATTTATACTCAAGTATCACTGAATAGATAAATTTGATTTACATCTTACTATACACATCCCAAGGGTTTTGCTGGCTTCTCTCCAGGGCTAAGTATGTGACTGTCTTAAAAATCACTTACATTTATGTCTGTGTATCTCTGTACCTGGCACCATTTCCTCCTGTCCTGTTAAATCATGTGATCTCTTGGTACATTATGTGGGTCCTTGTAGGGATTGTGTGGAAACATAGATCGTTCTCTGAGGACCGAAGGTCATATTTGTCCATAACCATTTTAAATAATTCTGTGTTAAATTAACCTTTTAAAGGCCAGCCTCAAGGGTAGAGATCAGTTGTAAAAACCTGAGTCAGTGCTAGAAGAAAGCTGTATCAACAGGGTAATGAGAACTCAGGAAGAGGGGAATTCATACTGTCCAGGGAATTTATACTTTTTCAAGACACAGGAAGAAGGTGGTTTGAACAGTTCAAATGACCAAACCCAAAGAGTAGTCATTTATGATCAACCATAAAAGGAGGTCTCACATAGGTTATACTAGGAGCATGTGACTGGTCTTCTACTGTTTGGGATATTTTTTTAATAGCTAACTTTAAGGCATAGATGGTATGTTTATCAGATTAATTTTATAAGTACAAGTACAAAATGGGCAAGGCATGACTAGGCAGTAGTTTGTTTGAAAAAGACCTAGGACTTTCAGTTGGCCTCAGAGTCAGGATGACATGGATTTAAGTACCCTTCTGACATATACTGACCCTGGACAAGTCATTTAACCTCTTAGTGACCCAGTCAATTCTTTTAAGACTTTAAATTGCAGAACAGGTGGTGATTTGCAGTGGTAGAAGGAATTGACATACCATTAATTACCTATACTAGTGACATCATAGGTCAGATCCTTCTCATCCTCCCTAAACCACATATAAATCAATAGTATAATATGGCAGCCAAAAAAGGTAATGTTACTTAAGGCTAGATTAAGAAAAGTATAGTAAAGGGGACCAGGGAGGGAACTAGGCTAGCTGCACACAGCCCTGGGCTGATCACTTCTGGAGAACTGTGTTCAGTTCTAAGTAACACATAGTAGGAAGGGTATAGATAAACGAGAAAAGATCCAAAGGAGAGACAACACAATAGCGAAGGGCCTTGATATCATGCTGTTATTGTATGTTGTTCAGTCATTTTTCAGTCATGTCTGACTCTTAATGACCCCATTTGGGGTTTTCTTGGCAAAGCTACTAGAGTGGTTTGCCATTGCCTTCTCCAGCTCATTTTACAGATGAGGAAACTGAGGCAAAAAAGGTTAAGTGACTTGTCCAGGGTCACCCAGCAAGTAAGTATCTGAGGCCAAATTTGAACTCAGGAAGATGAGTCTACCTGACTTCAGGTCCAGTGCTCTATTCACTGTGCCACCTAGCTTACCCTTGACATCGTGCCATGTGGTAATCTATTGAAGGTACCAAGTATGTTTAGACTTGGGGGGGATGTACTAGCTGCCTTCAAGTGACTGAAAGGAATTATTTTTGTTCTCTTGGCTCAAGATAGGAAAATTAGGAGTAATGGGTGGAAATTTCAGAGAAGCAGATTTAGGATTGATATAAGGGAAGACTTTCTAACTATTAGAGGTATGAAAAAAAAAAAAGGAACAGGCAATGGGAGGAGGTAGGGAGCTTCCTTCTCACTGGATGTCTTTAAACAAAGAATGGATGACCTCTTGTCATGAATATTATAGAAGAGACTCTTGTTGATATACAAGTTGGACTAGATAACAGCTGAGCTTCCTTCCCTCCAGTAGTATTCCCCTTCCCTCAAACCTGCATAGTCTATATGACTCAGAGCATCAATGAACGGATGAATCTGGTTGCATCCTACTATGTAGATCCTGGGGAGGTTTTGTGGCTTTGCAATCTTCCCAATCCTGAGCTTCTATGATTTGGTGAAAGGCACACAGACTTCCAAATCTCTCTACAATATACACTGTGACTGGTATGCTTCATTTCTTTTTTTAATAGGAAGATACATTTTATGAAAAATTACTTACTTCTGGTTTATAGGTATCTCTCATCCTGAGGGAAACAATATAGCAGAGTGAAGAGTGACTGGGCATCAATGTATATAGGGGTTGTAAGATTCTAGGCAAGTCACTAAAACTCAGTGATATCAAGGCAATTCTCTCTCTCTTTCGCCATCTGTCTCTCTCTTTCCCTATCTGTCTCTCTCTCTCTCTCCCCCTATCTTGAAAAGTTTTATTGATTTTTTTTGGGGGGGGAGGGAAGGCAGGGCATTTTGGATTAAGTGACTTGCCCACGGTCACACAGCTAGTAAGTGTGTCAAATGTCCGAGGTCGGATTTGAATTCAGGTCCTCCTGACTCCAGGGCTGGTGCTCTTTTCACTGCGGCACCTAGCTTCCCTGTTATTGATACATTTTGTTTTAAACTGCAGACATTTATAGATCACTTCCACTTTGTGAAAGGTCTCTCGTAACAAGGGAAAAAAATCAAGTAAAACTAATAATAGTAAACTCATCTGAAAGTACATGTAACAGGGGCTGCTAGTTGGAGCAGTGAATAGAGCACCAGCCCTGGAGTCAGGAGGACCTGAGTTCAAACCAGCCTCAGACACTTGACACACACACACATACACACACACACACACACAAACTAGCCTTGTGACCTTGGGCAAGTCACTTAACCCCAACTGCCCTGCCTTCTCTGTCCCAAAAAAAAAAAGAAATGGTAATATTTGTAAAAAATTAACAGAAATTTCTTTTCTCTCCCTCTTATTCCCACTGCATTAAAAAAAGAAAAGAAAAATAGATTTCTTGTAACCACTAGGCAATTAAATAAAACAAATTCCTTCAATGTCTACATACAAATACATATAAAATACACATGTGTATGTATGTATGCATGTTTCATTCTGCACCCTAAGTCCACCACCTCTCTGTAACAAATGGCATGTTTCATTATCAGTCCTCTGGAATTACAAGTGGTCATTGTGTTAACCATAGTTCTAAAAGCTTTTAAAGATGCTTGGTTTTTTGCAGTGTTGTCACTGTATAAAATATTCTGATTCTGTTCATTTCTTTCATTAGTCTATAAAAGTCCTAAAAATACTCATTTTTATAATATTGCTGCTATTATGCAACTTGTTCTGGTTTTGCTCAGTTCACTCTGTATGAGTTCATGCCAATCTTTCCATAACTCTTTGAAATCCCCTATTCCCTCATTTTTTTTTTTTTTGGCAGCTCAATGGTACTCATTCAAATGCCATAACTTAGTCATTCTTCAAGTGATGGGCATCCCTTTAGTTTCCAATTTTTCTTCTTTTTTTTTTTTTGCTACCACAAAGAGAGCTACTATAAATATTTTCGTATATATGGGCCCTTTTCCTCCTTCTTTTATCTCTTTTGGGTAGAAACAGCAGTGGTATAACTGGGTCAAAGTACACAAACTGCTTGGTGACTTTTTTTGTATAATTCCAAAAAATCTTACAGAATGGTTGGACCCATTCACAGGTTCAACAACAATGTGCTTGTTTTCCCAGGCAATTCTCAGACTCTTTTAAGTTGTAAGACAGTCACCAATAAGCATTGGTAGAGGGAGCTCCCTCAGCTGAATGTCATGAAATATACTATTGCTGGGCGGCTAGGTGGCACAGTGAACAGAGAATTGGCCCTGGAGTCAGGAGGACCTGAGTTCAAATCCAGCCTCAGACACTTAACACAAAACTAGCCGTGTGACCTTGGGCAAGTCACTTAACCCCAATTGCCCTCCAAAAAGCAAAAGAAAGAAAGAAAGAAATATACTATTGCTCCTTCACTATGAACCCTACAGTACAGTTCAGGAAGAACTGGTGTTTGGCTCACATCCTCTTTCTAAATGGAGCTAAGTCTAGGGGCAGGAAGCCACGAACAGGTTATCAGAAATTGACATTAGGAAGAATTAGACAATCTCTGAATGCTCACTGAGGAAAAAAGTTAATAAGACAAAACAACAAAGATAATGGTATGTCCTTTATTTTTAATATTAACCTAAACGTGTTTAATATAATATATTGAATATTAGTTATATATCAAATATTGATATTTAATATAGTTTTCTTATATTAGACTGATTCACATAACCAGGAAGTGACTTTCCCATTAACACACAGATACTGACACTTTCTTATAGCATGAAAAGATATGTACGTGAAAACTCTCCACTTATCTCTTACTCTGGATCTTATCTTAGTCCATACTTCTTGTGTCCTCTACCCAATGAATAGATTGTGGGGATGAAAAAAGCAGGGTTATTTAATGAGAAAATATTTTTTTTTCCTAGTTTAGACTGGTGATCAGACATTTCAAGTTTTCAGATTCAATTAAAATCTCAACTTCAATTAAGCACCTACTGTGTGTGAGATGCTGTTGGATGTTATAATAATTCCAAAGAACAGTTTCATCAATGGTAGGTATGTGCTGAATGTTAGAATATTTAACATCAAAATGAACATTTAACTTTACATTTAATACTTTCAGGCCATTTGCCTCAGTTTCCCTAACTATAAAACAGTGACGATAATAATAGTATTTACTTCTCAGGGTTGTTTTGAGGATCAAACAAGACAGTATTTGTAAAGGGCTTGGCGCAGAGTAGGTACTTAATAAGAGCTTGCTTCTTTTTTGCAGGATTATGTCCATGCTCTTTTTAAAATGTCTCATGCTTTTTTTTTACATTACTATCACTTTCTAACATCTCTTTCCTCCCCCTACCCTTAAAATCATCCCTTCCAAGAAAGAAAAATAATTAAGCAAAAATAATTAACCTCTTGACCATATCTGGTATGCATTTTGCACCTGTTACCTCTATGTATGGTCAAATTATTCAGTTATTATGCAACGGAAAGTGTGTTGGATTTGGAATCAATGAACATGAATTCTAGTACTGACTCTGTTCTTGATACTTGTGTGACCTTTGGCAAGTCATTCAACTTCCCTGAATGTCAGTTTCTCCATTTGTAAAAGGTAGACTAGATCAGAGTGCCAAATTCGGGGTGAGCTCCTTTTCCCAAGTGACCTGAACAATTTCCATGTGGGGCCTGAACCAAACTAAAATGTAATTGGGAAATGTGCAACAAAAAAGAAAGAAAAATACAACGCAACATAGAAAATGTTCATTTGTAGTTTTCTTAGCCAGTATTTGGGATCTGTACAGGGCTCTGTTTCTGTTGGAGTGTGACATAGGGGTATTATGTGATCTTTAAGATACCTTCCAGCTATAGATCTATTCTCTTGTGAGTTTCCTCCCATTTCCTACACTACTGAAATGATAGGTCTGGACAAAATCTGGGTAGAAATTAGACTTCACATTGCCCATCTACTACATACACCCTTCTGAAAAATAACAAATTGGCTTTTGGAGGATGCATTTATAATCTTCTATAGGGCTATATTCCTGAGGAACAAGGTTTAAATGACCACAAGATTCATTTGTCATGATTCTATGACGGACAGAAAACCCATGCACTCGATGTACTTGTTAGTGCTCAGTCATTTGAGCACAGTAAGGAATTTCTGGGCTTTGTGCCAGCCACAGAGTTAAGTACATTTGAAATAGAGATTCTCATTCTGGTTTTTCGGCCACATGTATAAATCAGCACTATAATGTCTTAAGCTGAATGCTTATTTGTTCATGGTCCCATAAGAAGAATATTGCATGGTAGTTTGTAATTCTTTTTAATTGTATATCCAAATATGTGAATACTGAGAAGGATCTGTGATTTCATCTGTATAAATGGCTCTCAGTATGGAAACTCCCTTCAGCAATGAAAAACACCATTTTTGAGCCAGTTATAACTTAGTAGATGATACCTAGGGGGTTGAGTGAGACCCAAAAACTTAAATGACTTTCCTAAGGTCAAACACATAATAGACATCATTCTCAGTCATGTTATGGCACTGTTCTTCTTTGTCTATAAATATCATGTGAATAAAGCATGCACAATCTTTTTTTTTTTTGCCTTTTTTTTTTCTTTTTGGAAAGGGGAAGGTAGGGTAATTGGGGGTAAGTGACTTGCCCAAGTTCACATGGCTAGTTTTGTGTTAAGTGTCTGAGGTCGGATTTGAACTCAGGTCCTCCTGACTCCAAGGCCAGTGCTCTATTCAGTGCTCCACCTACCCGCCCTAGGCATGCACGATCTTCAATGAAAATATTAGGGTTTTAGCTTTTCTGAGGATACCATAAGAAGATTTCCAGTTGTTATCATTATCATCAAGAGGCACAGCTTGCCTTATATAGCCTTTTTCTTTTCTTGTATGTGCTTTTTCCTGACACCACCAGTATAGCCAGCATTTAAATAGCCCATAACATGTGCTGGGAATTGTGCTAAGTGGCTTAAAATATCTCATTTGATCCTCACTCACAATAACCCCATGACATAGATGCTATTATGATCACCACCTTACAGCTGAGGGAACTGAGGCAAACAGAGGTTAAGTGAGTTGCCCAAGAACACACAGCTTGTAAGAGTCTGAGACCAAACTGGAACTCAAGTCTTCCTGCCTACAGGCCTGGTGTTTTATCCACTGCAGTACTTAGCTTCCCCACAAGATAACATTCATTCATTTCCTCATGGCATTAATTCCTTCTGGTGAAATCCAGTCATCTTCATTGTCTTTCAACATATTTTTCAAATACATTTTATTGATAACTTTTGTTTTTATATCACCTGTATTTCCCAGTGGATATTTCTCCCAACCTTAAAGAGCCATCCTCTATAATAAAGAACAAAAAAAAAGTTCAATAAAACTAACCAAAATATAATATTTGAAAAAAGTTTCACATTGAACTTAATGTTCTACACCCTCATTCCTCCACAAAGAAGCAGCCAGAGGTTGTTGCTCTTTGGTTGTTCAGTCGTGTCTGACTTTTTGTGACCCCATGGACCACAGTATGCCAAGCCCTTCCATTCTCCACTACCTTTCAAAGTCTGCCTCAGTTCATCCGTGGGACGTACCTTCTCATATTTCTTCTTTGGGATCAAGCTTGGTCATTATAATTTTACAGCATCAATTTCCATTTTTTATTACTGTTGGTCCATTGGCCCATTGTTGTGGGCATTGCCTTTATGATTTTCTTGATTCTGTTTATTTCACTCTGCATCAGTTGATATATCTCGTCAAGCTTCTCCGTATTCATAATAATCATGATTTCTTATAGGATAGTAATATGCCATTGAATTCATATACTATAACTTTTTATTTGTTTAGTATTTTACTTTTCCCCAGTTACCATGTCAAAACAAATTTTTAACCTTTGTTTTTAACTCTTTCTTTTCCATGTTTGGTTTTGTTTCCTCTTTCCCATTGTTCATTCCATCGGTTACAACCCTTCTATGTAACCAGACTTATGTCCAATGTGAAAGTATTTGCAGATCCTGTACTTGATTGCATGCCACCATGGGGGTGGAGAGAGGAAGGAGAGAAAATTTGAAACTCAAAGGATTGTGGAACTGAACCTTGTAAACTAAAAATAAATAACAAAAAACATTTGTTTTTAAAACTTTAAGTTCCAAATTCTCCCCATTTCCCCTCACTGAGAAAGTAAGCAATTTGATACAGGTTATGCATGTGCAGTCATGCAAAACATTTCCATAATAGTCATGTTGTGAAAGAAAATATAGACAAAAAAACTTTTAAAAAAGAAAGTTTAAAAAGTATTTAAAAGTACTAAAAAGCTTTAATCTGTATTCAGACACCACCAGTTCTTTCTTGGAGGAATGACAGCATTTTTCATAAGTCAATCAGAGTTGTCTTGGAGCACTGTATTTCTTAGAAGAGCTAAGTTATTCACAGCCAATCATCTTACAATATTGCTGTTACTTTGCACACAGTACATTTCACTTTGCATCAGCCCATGCAAGTATTCCTAGGTTTTTCCGAGAGCATCCTGCTCATCATTTCTTATAGTACAACAGCATTCCATCATAATCACATACCATAACTTGTTTGGCCATTCCCCAATGGACTGATGGGCTTCTCCTCAAATTCTAATTCTTTATTCCCAGAAGAGAGCTATGATAAATATTCTTGTACAGATAGGTCCTTTCCATTTTTGTTTTTTTAATTCTTTTGGGATAGAGATCTAGTAATGGTATTGCTAGGTCAAATGGTTTTATAGCCTTTGGGCATAGTTCTAAATTGCTCTACAGAATGACTGAATCAGTTCAAAACTCCACCAACAGGGCATTAATGTCTCATTTTTCCCATATCCCCTCCAACATTTGTCATTTACCTTTTCTGTCCTACTAGCCAATCTAATAGATATGAGGTAGTGCCTCAGAATTGCTTTAATTTGCATTTCTCCCATCAATAGTGAGTTAAAGTATTTTTTCATATGGCTATAGATAGCTTTGATTGTTTCATCAGAAAACTGATCATATCTTTTGATCATTTATCAATTGGGAAATGGCTCATATTTTTATAAATTTGACTTAGTTCTCTATATGTTTGAAAAATGAGGTCTTTATCAGAGAAACTTGATTCAAAACTTTTTTCACAGTTATTGTTATTTCCCTCCATCCTATCCCCCTTCATTTACTCTATTCTCTCTCTCTCCTTTTACCCTGTCCTTCTTCAAAAGTGTTTTACTTCTGACTACCTCTTCTCCCAATCTGCCCTCCCTTCCTTCTGTTATACACACACACACACACACACACACACACACACACGCACACCTTTCTCTTATCCTCTTCTCCTACTTTCCTATATGGTAAGTAAGAAAGATTTCTATACCCAATTGAGTGTGTATGTTATTCCATCTTTGAGTAAATTCTGATGACAATAAGGTTCACTCATTCCCCCTCACTTCTTCCCCTTCCACTACACTGCAAAAGCTTTTTTTAACCTCTTTTGTATGAAATAATTTACTCCATTCTACCTCTCCATTTCTCCCTCTCCCAGTACATTCCTCTCTCACCCCCTTAATTTTATTTTTTAGGTATCACTTGTATTCAAGTCACACCTGTGCCCACCATCTATATATGTACTCCTTCTAACTATACCAACAATGAGAAAGATCTTATGAGTTACAAATACCTTCTTCTCATGTAAGAATATAAACAATTTAACCTTATTAAGTCCCTTATGATTTCCCTTTCTGGTTTACCTTTTTATACTCCTCTTGAGTCTTACATTTGAAAGTAAAATTTTCTATTCAGCTCTGATCTTTTTATCAAGAATGCTTGGAAGTGCGCTACCTCATTGAATATCCATTTTTCATCTGAAGTTTTTCATACTCAGTTTTGCTTGAGTAGATGATTCTTGGTAGTAATTCTAGCTCCTTTGCCCTCTAGAACATCATATTCAAAATCCTCTGATTTTTTCATGTAGAAGCTGCCAAATTTTGTGTTATCCTGACTGTGGCTCCATGATACTTGAATTGTTTCTTTCTGGTTGCTTACAATATTTCCTTCCTGACCTGGGAGCTCTGGAATTTGGCTATAACAATCTTGGCAGTTTCATTTTGGAATCTCTTTCAGGAGGTGATAAATGGATTCTTTCAATTTCTATTTTACTTTCTGGTTCTAGAATATCAAGGCAGTTTTCCTTGACTACTTCTTGAAAGATGATGTTTAGGCTCTTTTTTTGATTGTGGCTTTCAGGTAGTCCAGTAATTTTAAAATGATCTCTCCTAGATCTATTTTCCAAGTTCATTGTTTTTCCAATGAGATATTTCACATTATCTTCTATTTTTTCATTCTTTTGGTTTTGTTTTATCATTTCTTGATTTCCAATAAAGTTATTAGCTTCCATTTGCTTCATTCTAATTTTTAAGGAATTCTTTTCTTCAGTGAACTTTTGGACCTCCTTTTCCATTTGTCCAATTCTGTTTTTTAAGACAGTCTTCTCCTCATTGGTTTTTCATATATTATAATGTTTTAAGTAATTCATCTGTCAATTGGCATCTACTTTATTTACTGTTCTTTACCAAAAAGTATTGTTATAAATATTTTGGAATACATAAGGGCCTATTATTTTTTCATTGACCTCCTTGGGGTATATGCTGGTCAGAGCTTACAGAAATCACAGACATTTTCTTCATGTAATTCAAAATTGCTTTCTAGAATGGTTGGACCAATTCATAGTTCCAGCAACAATGTGGAATATTGCCCCTCTGACATTGACAATTTCAATCTCTTATCATATTTTTGCCCATTACTTGTGTGTGAGGAGAAACCCCAGAGATGTTTAACCTCAAAGACTTTTACAGGTAACCTTTCTGACTGGAGGATTCATATTAAACAGTTAACTTTACATGAGTCTGAGGAAATCATAATGCAGTGCAATTTTCCAGTTACTGATCATCGTTTTTCTAAATATTTATAATGAAACACAAACATAGAAGTACAGAATATACAAACAACTGAATAAAAACTTTAAGCCAAGATATGAACAGATAATACACAAATCATGGAACTGAGCTTTCAAAAAATTAAATAGGTATTAGTGATTTTTTTTTTAAATTAAGTTTTGTTTCAAGTTTTATCTTTTGGAATAATAATTTATTAGTATAAGTAGAACTTTTACAATCATAAGAATTATGATTCTACAAAAATCATTCCTTCTAAAAAACTTCAATGACAACCCTTTTATGTGAAAATTTAAATATATTTTTTCAAATGATATGTACTGTAGTATTCCATCACAATCATATACCACAATTTGGCGAACCATTCCCCAACCGTTGGGCATTTCTGCAGTTTCCAATTCCTTGTCCCGACAAAAAGAGTTGCCATAAATATTTTTGTACACATAGGTGCTTTTTCCTTTTTAAAAAATCTTTTTGAGATAGAGACCTAGTAGTGGTATTGCTAGGTCAAAAGGTACACATATTTTTATAGCCCTTTGGGCATAATTCCAAATTACAATCCAGAATGGTTGGATTAGTTTACAATTTCACCAACAGTGCATTTTTCCATGTTCCCCTCCAACATTTGTTGTTTGCTCTGTCATATTAAACAATCTGATAGGTGTGAGGTAGCAACTTTTAATTTGCATTTCTCTAATCAATAGTGATTTAGAGCATTTTTTCATGTGACTATTGAAACTTTGATTTTTTTTTTCTTTTGAAAACTGCCTATTGATGTCCTTTGCCCATTTATCAAGTGGGGAATGATTTTTTTTTTATTTTATAGATTTAGCTCAGTTCTCTATATATTTGATAAATGAAACATTTACAGTCTACTTATGGACAGACAAATGAGGTCGATAAACCAATTCAAATTTTAAAAACACAACAAAAAGACAACGTTTTGATTTTAGTGATGGGAAGATATGAAAGTTGGAATGTCTTTGTGGACAAACTTTTAGGAGACAAAAATTGAACCTACTTTGGAGAGAAGAAGAAAATAGATGATGGCCCAACTGAAACAAGGTACAAAAAGGAAAAACTGAAGGAAATGAACCCCAATAGGAGAATGCAGACGTTATACTGGTGGAAAAGGGAGAATTTTAACGAAAAGGGGCCACAGAGGCGTTTGTTCAATTATCTATTCAGACCAGTACAGATACAAGTGTAACAGGAATAGGCACAACACCCCCTCACCCAACTCCTATAACACAGGAATGGGAGTCTAGTTTACTGTACACTATTGGTTTGTTCAGTCACTTTGTAGTCATGTCCAACTCTTTGTGACTCCATTTGGAGTTTTGTTAAAGGACTGGTTCACTCCTTCTTACTCCAGTTAATTTTACAGATGAGGGAACTGAGGCAAACAGAGTTAAGCCCAGAGTCACACACGGCTAGTGTCTGAGGCCAGATTTGAACTCCCGTACGTGAGTCTTTCCAACTCCAGGTCCAGTACTCTATCTACTGCACTACCTAGCTGCCTCCTGTGCATTATACTAGCTTCAATCCTCAGCTCTTTCTACCTGCTACTAGTGCCTTTCCTTAGTAATTCTCTACACGTGACCCAGAGCAATCAAGGGGCATGTTCTTATATTTATTCACAAATGAATAGAAATACACAATCTCTTTCACTCATTAATCAAGCAGCTCTGAGCACCCACCCCAGTTTATACATAAATCTCTTTCCCCCTTAAATTTACTCTCTTCCTTCCACCTCTCCCACTAAACTCCCTAGTTTCATAGGCTGAGATAAACATTAATGTTACTGGCTGTACAATTTATTAACAGTGTACCGGGCAATAAAAAGACATTTAAATATTTCCATAACATATCAGCTACGAGAAAGATCACAGCCAGCGTCACCTCTAACCAAAAATAACTGCTGACTTCTTCACAGACCATGCATAATCCCACAAGAATTTAGCTCTGGAGAAGCAAAGAAAGACAAACAAATCAAGACAAAAAAAAAGTAGTGACACTGTCTCTGATTCCTGGGCCAAGGTGGGTCAGGGGTGTGTGTCAGAGAAAGGCTCCATGATGTACTGAGTTAGAGGTACCTCTGTGATGAATGATTGTCCATTTGTCCAACTGTTCATTGTCCAATGTCCAGTATTGACCATTTCCCTCAAGCTTCTCTCTGGATCTGAGTCTACTGGGAAGAAGATCAGACGTTGACTGACACGTTCAGGACACTGTCATTTGCCTGCGGAAACTTGTTCCCTCCCAGGGTCCCTCTCTCAGTGAGGATGAGCAGCAGTGGAGTAGAAAAGAAGAGAATTTTGGCTGACAAAGTAGCTTTGATCACTGGGTCCACCCAAGGGTGAGTGAAAATAAATTCTTAATTGAAGAGTACAACAGGGCTATTGGATCTACAATAATTGGGTCTACACTCTCAGGAATCTAATTAATTCATCAGAGAGTATAGGGCCAGCTCCTTAAAGTCAAAAGAGGCTATGGCTTATGATTTTCCACTAGAAGAGGCCACCAGGGAGGTGAGGTAGAAGGCAACAGGGCTAAGAAATGAGACTATCAAGGGTATCTTTCTGTCTCCTTTTCTTTTATAGCATTGGCTTTGCTATTGCGCAACGGTTGGCCCAGGATGGGGCCCATGTGGTGGTGAGCAGTGGCAAGCAGCAGAATGTTGATTGGGCTGTGTCAACACTGAAGGAAGATGGACTGAGTGTGAGTGGCATGGTGTGCCATGCAGGGAAAGCAGAGGATCGCGATAGGCTAGTGTCTATGGTGAATGATCAAAGATAATGGTAGACATGGAGAGAAAAAGCAGACAGACCATTTCCTAGCTACCCAGCACAGGAGTTAGAGGGCTTACAACTGTGAGTGGTCTGCCCTAAATGAATGGACTATCCTGGGCCAATGAGAGCAGATCCTTTGAAGAGAAGGTGATCCTGGTGACTCAGGCCTTAGGGAAGCTCTGGGTTGGGGACACCAGGTTCTTAATAAATGTCTGTTGATTTGATTTGGGGATTCAATACATACATTATCTTGAATGTGACATTCTGATTGGCGGAGCAAAACAAGGAACTGGCTCACCACTATATAGGGTTTGGGAATTCTAGTTTCTCTTTACCCATAAGGTTTGAAATTTTGCCTCTATGTGTCCCTTAGCCAGTTTGCTCCTCCAGTGTTTAGGAAGAAAATAAAGTGTTATAATGGGTTGAACATAGCAAAAAAGATCAGGTTGTTTTTTTTTAATTGTTAAAAGATACACATAATAAAGGCAGGAACCAATCCTGGAGAGTAGAGGGCATACCTTACCTTCTTCATTTAGCTTTTAATCTCGTTTAGCTTCATTTGCATGACAATCTAAAAAAGATCATGGGAGCAAAATAGACTTTGTAGCCTCAGCCTCCATAACTACTGTCGGGGTTTCTTTATCAGACCCCCACCCCCACTCCCCAACTAAATTTTGGGAGCAGAAGACAAGGCATTGCAGGTAAACTACATGGACTTTCTAACCCTGTCAAGACAATTATCTGGACAATGGATTTCATATCATCACTGGATACGGGTAATGAAAAGAATAGACTTGACCTTTGCCTAGGGGCTTTCTGGTTTGGTATTTGGTTCACCGTCCTTTGCTGGATGTCATTGCTCATAGCCTTTGCTATGGTTTAAAGATCTGTCAGTGTGATTGGGGAATGGCTAAACAAATTATGGTATATGAATGTAATGGAATACTATTGTGCTATAAGAAATGGGAAGGAGATGGACTTCGTAATTACCTGGAGAGGCTTATACAAATTGATGCTAAGTGAGAAGAGCAGAACCAGGAAAAATTTGCACACAATCACAGACATATTGTATGTGTGATGACCAACCTTGATAAACCAATCCTCAACAACACGG
>CM053589.1:29092775-29108192 GCA_028646515.1 Pseudochirops corinnae | reverse complement strand
GAGAAAATCTGAAACTCAAGGGATTGTGGAACTGAATCTTGTAAACTAAAAGTAAATTTTCAAAAATAAAGGAAAAAAAAGATCTGTCAGTGTGCTTTTGTCAAGGAGAGGCTTCCTAGTTACTTCATTTATCCTTTCGGAACCAAAAAGGCCATTTGATGACCCTGAAGAGCTGAAGCATAGAATCTGATAATGGACAGTAGTAGTTTGTGACCATGAGACCAATAGAGCAACCCGGAAGGCATTACAAGACCAGTAAAGTCATCCACCAGCAACCAGGAGAACAGCAGATATGATTCCTGGAAGAGGGCAGCATGATTACATCACCAGAGGACATCAGCAACTCTAGGTCATCAAAGCTATGAGTTGCTCTGGGCACATACCCTCTTTATGTATGTGCTGGCCACACAGGTCCTTGGTGATTGCTTCTTCATTGATGTGTTCAGGCCACACGTATTACCTACACGTACCCTCCATGTGCTCTTCTTGGTAACATATTTTCTTAATGTATGTTCCCTTCCCCTCTGATGGGATGGTAATATTTGGGAATGTATAGTGCATAGGAGGCATCTTTTCTTGTTGTTTAAATTGTCATTTTATTTGATTACATGTGTTTTGCTTTGAGTTAATGTGCCCTATGACTGATTGGTAAACATACAGTGGAAGGCTCATGAGCTATGCTTTTAAGTGGGTGATGACTCACAGAGTGCCTTGAACTGAGATTGCTTCTCTTGGGGCCCAAGTGTAAGAGATGGTGCCTTGTGTGTTAAAAGCATAATGCATACAACTTGACTTATCAAAAAATAAGGACCCATGTACTACAAAGAACAGAATTTTCTGTCATTCAAAATATTTTCTAAAAACAATATTTTAACATCAACATTCTGGTGATGTTAGATGACTACAAATCATGAGATACCACAATCTCAGAAAAATCAAAATAGTGAGTAACACAGGGGTGTGTGGGAGATAGTTGCATCTTAATACTAATTCTGTGATAAGACTCATAAGAAAATTTCATCAAGGATATATTAAGTGGAAAATAAGGTGGTCTTGCCCATAGAGTAAGAATGAGGCATAGCAAATGGTTGGCCTGAGTGTTTCACTAGTATCTGCAAAATATTACAAGGTTCAGATGAAGCTGGATGGAGGAGTTAGGAAGAGAAGGTATGGTTGGGTTACAATATGCACCATTGGAAGGAGGACCCATCCTAAAGATATCATACATTTACAAAAATATTGAAACATGTCAAAGCTAATGCTGAATCTCAGTCCTAGAAAATTGATGATGAAATCTATCTCCTTTCAGTAGAGAGGTAAAGAACTACAGCTATGGCATCTGCTTTACACTGTGAAATGTAATTACCATTGCTTTTAGTTTTGGGGTCACTAGGTAGCACAGTGGATAGAATACTAGACCTGGAGTCAGGAAGACTCATCTTCCTAAATTCAAATCTGGCTTCAGACACTTACTAGCTGGGTGACCCTGGGCAAGTCACTTAAGCTTGTTTGTCTCAGCTTCCTCATCTGTAAAATGAGCTGGAGAAGGAAATGGCAAACCACTCTGGCATCTTTGCCAAGAAAACCCCAAAAGGGGTCACAAAGAGTTGGACATGACTGAAAACTCTTAAACAGCAACTTTTTAGTTTTAGTTTATTTTTTTTAAAGGAATGATTCAATGGTGGGGGAATGGAGAGAATGACTGGTGTAAAAGTGAAAGACATAAATAAAAATTTTTAGAGTAATATGGAAACACTTTATTGCCCTCCCTTTTCCCTTCTCCAACATAAACACTCGTTTCTGTACCCTAGGTGGGTGCTTACATCACCTCCCTCCAGGCTTGGTTCTGTTAATGGATGCTCTTCTTAAAAGTGAATGTTGATGTTAAAAAGCAAGATAGAGGAGAAGCCAGTAGTGAACAGAGAAGGGGCTCCAAGTAGTCAGTCAACAAACCTTCATTAAGCAGTTACTGTGTGCCAGGTTCTGTACTAAGCACTGGGAATATAAACAGAAGTTGAAAGAAGGACAGTTCCTGCCCTCAAGGGACTTACATTCTAATGGGGGAAGACAGCACACCAACGGGAGCTGCCAGGGTAGGGGTTGGGAGTTGGTTGAGGTCTGCAATGATGGCACCTTTGAAGTGCAGCCTGGAGAGGAGTAAGGCCTGACAGGCACGGGTGTTTTTCTTCAATAGAAGCTCTGGGAGCAGCCATCCAAGCAGAGGGAAGGGCCAAGGAGTGATGGTGGGCATTACCCGTTCTAGTGTCAGAGTGAGGTTTCTGGATATAAAACAGGGGCATGGGAGAGGAAATCTGGAGGGCAGTGTGACAGGGAATGATTGGAGGATGGAATCTCATTGTCTTAGATACAGTGGATGGTGTCTTAGTCATAATGAGTGCTTGCTTAGATACTTCAGAGAGTACTTCCCTTCACCAACACAGATCACAACCCTTCCACAATTGGCTAGATGAACACTGAGAGTTCTGTGGCCAAAAGATCTATAATCTCGTGGCCAACCAAGTGATGAACCTATCTGAGCTTAGCTGGCCTCGCCCTTGAACAGCAGACATACAGACCGTTGTGGGGGCCCAAGTTTAAGCCACTTCTACTTAGCGAGGTCTACCACAGGGGACTCTGTTGGCACAGCCTTGGAAAACCTAGGGTTACCCTCACACCACATTGAAACATCAAATACAGATTTACCTGGAGGCTGGACTAGTAGTCAATTAACCAATGTTTGTTGAAAGGAAAGAAAGGCAGAAATGAATGACTGGAATAAAGACTGACTGGAAGGAGACGAGAAAGAGAAATTCTATTATTAAAATTAAAGTGACCAGAAGGCCCTCTAAGTTGCACTCTAGGTCACAATGGCATGATCAGGCTCAGGTTCTAGCTATATTTGTCCCAGAATGTGTCTCCATGGCAAAATCATCTCATCATCTATCAAGAGAAAAAAGAAATGGGTCACTCAGTACTCTTTAACTTACCAAACCTGATCCAGGAATAATTAAACAATGTAATCATGATAATAAAAGACCTCCTCCAATGCCTCATTGTAATGTGTGGGTAACTTGGTGTTCTAGAAAGACGGATACATCAATAGAGCAGGGCTTTGTGTGTGGGTCTGGGGAAAGACTCTGTGTCTTTTGACTGAGAACCAGTCTAGCTAAGTTCAAAAGGATCTTCACAGAGAGGCCACAGCAACTCTCAAAATTAACCAACCAAGCCAAAGAGGGGCTCCAATCTTTCTAGACAGGAGTGCCTACAAGGATCCTTGAAATACTGAAGAAAAATAATGTAGAAACTGTGACTAGGAGTAGACTGGTCAACTAAAGAAGGTAAAAGGGTAAGGCCTAAAAGGCATCTCTCTGTACTAGGCTTTTTTTTTTTATAATATGTCCTTAACAGAGTATGAAGTGACAGCCTGTTCAGCCTAAGGAGATTAAAGGATGAGACCTTGTTCTTGATATATTCTGGACTCAAAGACATCTCTCTATGGAGATCCCTATTGAGATCATTAATCTCCTTTGCAGAACGTTGGGAGCATATTTGCCCTGGGTAACTGTTGGTCCATTGACACATGGTAGGTGATTCTTTGAGTCATGACAATTTTTTTTCATTTAAAAAGCATTCATTTTTTGTCTCTCCCACTTTCTCCTGGAGAGAAGAGGGAGATATCCTGGATGGTACCAAATTCCTGGACCCAGCATGCTGGGGAGCAGAGGAATAATTCTTCTCAAATTGTTGAAACAAGTCTCCTACAAAGAAGAAGAGCTTTAGCAAGAGACCGAAATATGACGTGGAGGAGCAAATCTGGACCTTACTGCCCATTGACACCTTGAGTTATACAGACAGTGCTGTTCCGATGGAAAGAGGAGGCTCTAGCAACTCCCAAGTACAAAATTCCAAAGTTGAGGAAGCCCAACCTTAGGATAGTGCTGTCAATTTATAAGACTATATAGGTCTGGGGTGGGTGGGGACTTGAGGGGCATATCTTTGTTGGCCACAAGTATGTCTCCCTTCCCAGGCAGGATCTACCACAAGGTGGCACTAGGAGCCTGGAAAACTGTGAAAGTGCCTGAAAAGTAGAATTCATCCAAGAGGAAAGAGCTCATATGTTGATTGTAAATGGGATCTTATCAGTCCTTCATGTTTTTTGCATCATTTCTATGTGATGAAATATAGGTCATCTTGTATCCAATATATGTTATTAGCTTGAGTGCTTTAAATGGGAACTGAGAGCCCTTTTACACATATCTAGATAGATAGAACAAGAAATGAGTTATACTCTGAGGTTCCCAGGGAAAACCCTGGAGGGAGGTGTCAACCAGACCAAACCAGCCTCTAACCTGGGGATGGCTGGATCTGAACAGAGCAGGCTAGAGACAAGAGAGGCCAGAATCAAACATAAGCTTAATTTCAAAGTGAGGGAAACAGCTTGCAAGTATGGGGGAGATCTTCTAGGTGCATTTGCCAGGGTGCCTCCCCTAGTGGGGGGACCCATAGCAGTGCTGGGACATCTCAATACTTATATCAATGGCTACGCAGTGAACTATAACCCTGACAATGAGGAGTAACAGCAACAGACATGACTGATTCAAAGAAGGGTATCCTAACCAGAACATGGATACATCAGATGCTTTGTCTGAGCTCAGAGAACACTTGTTGCTGGTCAAAGCGATACAATATTTATGTGCTTTTGCCAGAGAGTGAGATCATCCAGAGGGTGAACAAAAAGGACTGTTGTTATGCCAAGTTCAGGGCACAGTTTGGTGGCTGGGCCTTAGCTCAGGAAAACAGGGTGTCGTCTAATATTTTCACAGAGGCACCAAGTAAAGAGTCATTAGTGGGAAGATTCACCAAGACTGGACCCAGCCTAAGTCCAAAATTTGAGTTCTGGGCCAAGGATGACAATTTTAATTATGTTATAATAATAAGAATGTATTTGTTTAGCTTTTAAGGTTTACAAAGTGTACAACCCTATGAGGAATGGCTGTAGGACAACATTTAATGGGGATGAGGCAATATGATACAATAGAATGTTAGACTTGGACTCAGGAGAGGTATGGGTTCAAATTCCACCTCTAATAGTTACTAACTATGGGCAAGTCGCAATTTCTCTGAGACTTGGTTTCCTCATCTGTGGTACTTACCTCTCAGAATTGTTATGAGAATCAATCAATCAGTAAGCATTTATTAAGTGCCTACTACATGCCAGGAACTCTACTGGCTTTGTGGACACAGAGATAAAAACAAGAGAGTCCCTGACCCCAAGGGGTTTACATTCTACTAGGGAAAGGATTGGTACAGTACATTCACAGCTAAGTAAATGAAAGATATATTCAAAATAAATACAAAGTATGTACATGGGGGTACTACTAATTAGGGGAATAAGGAAAGGTCTCTTCAAGGAGGCAATGCTTGATTTGAGTTTTGAGGTAGTTGTGAAGAGAAGAAGCATTCTAGGGATAGGAGACAGCCTATGAAAGCAAGAAGCAGGAGATGAAAAGTCGTGTATGGGAAGCAGCAAGAAGGCCAGTGTGGTTAGAACATAAGAGTACATGAGGGAAAGTAGTGACGAGTCAGCCTAAAAAGACAGACTCGTGTTAGATTGTCAAGGAATTGAAATAGCAAAAGGAAAGTTTGTATTTTCTCCCAGGAATAGTCAGGAACCACAGAAGCATCTTGAGTGGGAGATGTAGTATGGTCAGACTTGTGCTTTAGGATGGTCAGTCTGGCCTATGTGAGGAGGCTGGGTTACAAAAGGAGAGGGGCTGGATCCAGGGAGACCAACAAGGAGTCTAGATGACAGGTGATGAGGACCTATACTGGATTAGTTGCGGTGTGAGTAGTGAGAAGGGGATAGAGGAGGAAGTATCTTTAAGACTCGGCAACTGGATGAGATATCAGGAGTGAATGGAAGGTTGCAAATGTGGGTGAATTGAGGAATAGTGGTTCCTTCCATAGAAAGAGGGAAGTTAAGAGGCAATGTGGATTCAGGGTTCTGTTTCAGACATATGGGATTTGAGGTACCCATGGTGCATCCAGGTGATACATCAAACAACTGGAATTTGATAGAGGAGCTTGATAGAGGCTAGCTCTTCAGGTTTGGAAGTAGACTCCATGAAGACAATTCGTTGAATCCATGCGAGTGGATGGGATCACAGATAGGTAGAAAGAGAAGAGTGTGCAATAAAGAATCCTAGGGTATATTGCACATAAGGGGCAATCCATGGTTGATGATCAATAAGGAAAACTAAGAGGGAGTAGTCAAGACAGGTAAGGAGAGAACCATAACAGAGCAATGTCAGAAAGGAGAGAGTATATTGAGGGATGGGTAGGCCATTGGATTTATCAATAAAGAGATTATTAGTGACCTTAAAAGAACAGTTTCACTTAAATACAGGAAACAGAAGCCAGAAGAAAGGGGCTAAGAAATGAGCGGAGGTGAGAATGTGAAGACAATGAGTATAGATAGCTTTTGTTTTTTAAGGAGTTTGTCTATGAAAGGAGAGATATAGAACGATAGTTTTGAGGGGATAGGAAGGTCAAGTGAACTTGTTTTAAGGATGGGGGCATGTTTGTAGGCAGCAGGGAAGGAGTCAATGGAAAAGAATAGATTGAAAATTAGGGAGAAATGGAAATGAATGAAAGGTAAGATCTCAGAGGAGAAAGGAGAGAATCTGATTGTAAAAGAGTTGGCATTGGCTAAGAGAAGGCCATCTCACCCTTCAAGACTGGAGCAGAGAGGAAAGAATGTGATGGTTTCAAGAATGGAACTGGGGCAGAGAACTGGGGTAGTATGTGGCAAGATCCCCAGATAGAGGAAAGAAGAAGGAGTGGCCTAGGTGACTGGAGGAGAGAAGAGGTTTGAAGCAGTATAGGAATATGGTAGAAAGTCAATCAGAGAAGCAAGAAAAGATTGGCCTTGCCTTAGTGAGTAACAAATGAGACAGTCTATGTAAAGAACTTTGAAAACCTTAAAGCATTATATAAAGGTTTTGTTACTATTGTTGTTGTTACAGCAAGAACTCCCAGTCTGAGAGGAGACAATTATTCCAATTCTAGCTTCCAGCAAGGAAAGGCAGAATAGTCTAGTGGTTGACAAACTGGGCTTTAAGTCAGGAAGATTTGCATCCCAGCTGTTACTTCCTATATGTGTGACCTTTGGCAAGTCACTTTAACCTCTGTGGGCCTCATTTTCCACATCTGCAAATTCAAAGGTTTGAATCTGGTGGCTGCCCTGGGTCCCTTCCAGCTCTAAATCTATGTGCCTATAGGGAATATTATCCCATATACAATGAGGGAGTCTGTAGGTCAGACCACACTCTCCCAATCTAGCAAGAGTGAGGAAGAGACAGAGAGAGACACACACACAGAGATACAGAGAAAAAGAGGCTATCTATTTACTTCATCATCATCTCTGATCCCACATTTTCTATCTCATTATTTCCCCTCTAGGTTGTAGATCAATATGGAGGTGTTGACTTTGTAGTCTGTACTGCTGGAGTTAATCCCTTAGTAGGGAGCACTCTGGAAGCCAGTGAACAGGTCTGGGACAAGGTGAGGCCTTAGGAGTTGGCTTCAGGGTCAGATTAGATGATCCTTGTGTCGTGTGCTATCTACTACAGCTGATAATATACTCAAATGTAATCTATGTTCCCACAAAGTCATTCTCCTCATCATCTCATGAAATTGGTAATCTACAACTATCCTAATGCCAAGAAAATGGATACCCATCCTATTAGGGTTTTTAAAAAAATCTTTTTCTCTATTCACAAACTTACCCCAGGCATAAACTTGAGGCCAAACATTTTAGTCTGCAATGCTTTGGGGTAGGATCTTACCCCCTCAGTCTTGGCTCAGGATTCTTCTGATGTCATAGAGCAAATGGAATGCATTTTGTCTCCTGACATGCCATTTTTCATCTGCCTGGCACATGAATCAACCCTTCAGGATGGGACAAGAAAATCTCTGCCCTACTCAAAGAATAGCTGCCTTAGTTCCAGGAAAGATAGTCTTCTCAGACCCCACAGTCCCAACATCAGCCATGAACCCCAGAGGATATGCCCTGTTGGCCATTCTGCTTCCCCCTACCTTTTATGGCCTTCACCAGGAAGACCTTTAATCTACATGGTACCACAAAAAAAAAAAGGCTGTCAAGGTCTCAGCTTTAGCCATTACTATTGAGCTGGGTTACTGAGCCAGAGAGGCTGTACTAAACTTCCCTCAGAGGGAATAAGTGTCCTCTTCAAGAGGTCACCATAAAGGGCTTATCTGTTGAAAACCCCTTCTATTTTTAAACTCCCCTGTTGTGCCTCTTGGGTCTCCTCTGTTTACCTGTCCTAGACCTATATAAACTAGCTCCCCTATATTACTCCTACTCTTGTTTTCTCTTAACATGTTCTAGAATAGGTTGACTTGGATAGGGGAAAAATCACTGTGGAAGAAACAACTACAAAAGATTTTCCTAAATTGTGTATTCACAGTGTTTGGGAAGAGATGGGGTTCCTCAGACCCCTAAACATATCCCCAGATTCCTTCTTCTTGGTGAACTCAAATAGAGGATGGAGCTATCAACATTCCAGTCACTTCCTACAGGGAAATTTACAGAATTCAATGTGACCAACAAGAGCAGGAAATCAGAAATAATCATATTGCATCTCCTTTTTGTTCTGAATTCAGGTTCTGAATGTGAATGTGAAGTCTCCAGCCCTGTTACTGGGCCAGCTGTTGCCTTATATGGAGAAAAGAGGGTATGAAATAGAGGAAAGGAATAAATGGGTTATTGGGCAGAGGAGCTGGGCCAAGCAGAGTGGGGAAACCAGGACATCAACAATTACATGACCTCTCTTTAGGATATCTAAGGCTAAACTGACTCTCTCAGTCTCTCTTCCTCTGAGCCCTGAAGTAGGGATTCTCTAAGTGAAGCCCGTTCCATCTTTATGAACTGTTCAGACATAGAATGGGCTGCTGCTGGAGGGGAGTGAGCTTGTCAGTGGAGCTTTTCAACCAGAAACTAGATGATGACTTGTCAGAGAACTCGTAGACAAGCTTCTCAGATATCTGAGGACTAATATGACTCTTCAATTCTATGATTTTGTAATTCCACTTATCTGTCTTACATGGGGGCCCATGAGATACTGTCCATCCCCCATGATCAGAAACTCTCCAATATTTCACTATCCTAAGGACTCAACTCCCACCCAGAAGTACTGATAAGATGCCACCAAATCCCTTCTTCTTATCATAGACCTTAGTCCCTGTTCCCACTAGCTTCAATAACCTCTATATCAGTAGAAAAGCTAATCTCTTGAAAATATATGGTCTCTCAGTTACAATCATCCCATTTGTTCATTTCCTTGTAGGGAAGGTTCTGTGATCTTGGTATCATCAATTGCAGCCTATCTTCCAGTTCCAGTAAGTATAAACTTCTTTGAACTTGGGTGGGCCACAGCGGTACAAGAGAAAAGGTTTAAATCTCAGATTCTAATAATAACTCTCTTATACCTATCTGCTGCTTTATATTTTTAAAAGTATATTTTCATCTATCATATCATTCAGCATTTATCACATCCCTTTGAAATCTAGGGCAAGTCTTATCATCATTTAACAAATGTGGCAGTCCAAGTCCAAAGATATTCCCCCAACGTGTGATAGACCTAAGACACAAAAAAGCAAACTGGAAAGACTTCCTCTTCTCTAATCCCAGGGAACTTTTCCTGATTTTTTTTTTCCCTTGTAGAAGTTGGGCCCCTACAACATCAGTAAAACCGCCTTGCTGGGCCTCACTAAGACACTGGCTGTGGAGCTGGCCCCAAAGGGCATCCGGGTGAACTGTCTGGTTCCAGATATTATCAAGACTAACTTCAGCAATGTCGTGGTAAGACTCTGGGGTTACTCCTCTAACCCTCTCAACATCCCCTCTGATGATTAAATTCTTGATCAGGTCAAGTCCAAGCCCACTCGTATGGAGACCCATTCAGGACTGGGAGGCTCAATCTTAGGTTTATTAATCCTTTCTACCCTTTATACTCTGAGCCTGGGTAGACTCTTCTTTCCCTATAGCAGTTTATGTGCTTTAATCTTTTTTGGGAAAAATAGTGCAGAGTGGCCTCCATTTCATTTCCTTAGGCATGATCAGGTTTCATCCTCTACAGCAGCAGTTCTCAACCTGTGGGTCGTGACCCCTTTGGGGGTCGAATAACCCTTTCACAGGGGTCACCTAAGACCATCGGAAAACTTTAGGAACTGAGACACCGCTCCTCTATCCATCTCCAGGCGAGTCTGCCCACATGCAGATAGGCCCACATACAAGTATTAAAGGGTTGTGGCATTAGGAAGGTTGAGAACCGCTGCTCTACAGGCATATACACCATGCTTATTCCCTTTTTATATCCTCCCTCCCCCCCCCCCCATCCTTCTGCCTAAGCACAATGAACCTTTCAATATTTTGCTTTTGTTCAGATCCAAGAAGCAGACTTGATGCAATCAGTTAAGAAAATATATGGAATGCAGAGGTAAATAGTTTTGGAACTTTATATAGTACCTTCTTTAGAGCTGGGAGAAGGAAAATTCTAGTGTGTGAGAGATGGACATGGTCCTGGATTTGGGGCTATGAGTTGGAAGTAGGAGTGCCCCATGAAGAATTCGCCATGTATCCCTGCAGGGAATAAACCCCCAGGTGCCTATGAGCTGGAGGAACCATAAAAATGGAGGCCATCCTGGGTCTTTCCCTTAAAACTACAGACATGGAAGACAAGACCAGTTAGAGCCTGGTTTTCTGATCTCAGTCCTATTCCTCTTCCATCCAGGATTGGACAACCAGAAGACTGTGCAGGAATGGTATCTTTCCTGTGTTCTCCAGATTCCAGCTACATCACTGGACAGAACATTGTAGTATCCAGCTTCTCCCCCAACACATAACGCACCTGTCAAGGACCATGAAGCTGTAACTCTGGGTGGTAAATAGTACATATGATCCTGGGAACTGGACAGAAGTTGAGTAAGCGTAGAAGAGGGAATGTAAGAAGCATGGGAGGGCTTCATTCACACCCAGAAACTAGAAAAGAGAAAAGAAGGGAATAAACATTTATATAGTACTTACATGCCTTTTAGCACTTTCTGAATCTGAAGCTGGAGCTTAGAGGTAGCTAACATGTAAATACTCAGAGGCTCATAAGAGAAGAATCACTTTCCACAGTTCTTTTCCTGGTAGCCACTAATTTAAATTTATACCACTGGGCTCAAGGGGAAAGGGCATAACAGATCAGGAATCTTATCTATTTCTTCATAAAATATATGAGCTGTTGTTTCTTAATATCCTTGAACCCAATTCAATGCCTTAATCTGTTCCCCAACATTTAACTGATCTTTACATGTTGAAATCTGACTATTAATGGGAGTTTCTAGATAATTAGACTATAGTTAAAGTGTGATAGGGGCTATTTTTCACTAAGGGACCTAAGAAAAGAGAAGGGTACATTTGTAAGTGCTGAGGAATCATTGTCTCTTTCTATCTGTTTGAAATTTCTTTTAATCTAAAATAAACTTCTCTGGAGATGACTAGATTTGTTGTTTTGAAAACAAGCCACCAGTCTATATCTAGAAGCCTTAATCCTGAATTAGTGCTGTTTTGGTCCAGAGATAAGTTGGAAAAGGGAAGAAACTAATCTCATCTTTCCATATTATTTCCTACATTTAGCAGCAAATGCCTCTCTAAATGAGTGTGTGTGTGTGTGTGTGTGTGTGTGTGTGTGTGTGTGTGTGTGTGTGTGTGTGGGTATGGGTGTGGGTGTGGGTGTGGGTGTGTGTGTGTGTGTGTGAAATCACTGTTCCAGTTAGGAAAGGAAATAGAGATCCCATATACAAAGCTTATGTGTTCAAAGGAGAATCTTCAGGAGGGGGTAGAGACAGAAAATAGAAAATTTTCAGGTCTATATCTTAAAAAGGACTTCCACAGCCCTCTGTTTACCCATGTTTTAGATCATCTGGTTGGGAATTAAAGACAGTTTCTTAATTTCTTGGTTCCCTGGGGATTCTGAGGCAGCAATTAGAAGGAAGGTGTTATCCTCAGAGCTAAGCTTTGGCACAAGAACAATGTCTAGTCCATAGTAAACAATAAATTCTTCGTAATTGCTCTCTGATCACTGTAATTGGTTAAATTGGATTAGGGGACATAGAATTGAAATGCTCACTTCCCTTCTGCCACTCAAGTTTTGATAACAGGAATTAATTATAAGGTCAGAATCACAGAATTAATTAACTATATGAGTGGAAAGAGACCTCATCTGATATCTATTCCAACCTACGTACAAAAAGAAAACCCACTGGATTTCTGGCCTCTGTTTGAAGACCTTGAAGGAAGAGAAATTCACTAATCTAGAAGCAGGTCATTCTGGAAACCTCAAATTCTCAGCAAGTTTTTTTTCTGACATAAAACCAAAGTTCTGCCCTCTGAGACCAAACAGAACAAAGAAATTCCTCCGCCATATGACAAGCTTTCAAATACTTGAAGACAACTTCTTTTTTGTCTTTAATTTATTTTTGTTTTTTGCTTTTTTGGAGGGCAACTGGGGTTAAGTGACTTGTCCAGAATCACATGGCTAGTAAGTGTGTCAGGTGTCTGAGGTCGTATTTGAACTCAGGTCCTCCTGACTCCAGGGCTGGTGTTCTATTCACTGTGCCACCTAGCTGCCCCTTGAAGACAACTTCTGTCTTCATTTTCCCATGTTAAACCTGTCTAGCTACTTCAGCCACTCTTCATATATCATAGACTCAAGGCCCTCACCATCCTGGTTTCTTTCCTTTGGACATTCCTATTTACCAATTTAGATCATGTTGCCCAGAAATGAACATAATACTCCAGATGAAGTCCGACAAGGGGAGAATACAATGGGACCTTAGTCAATTTAGGGGTGTGTTTAAGCCCCAGATAGCTGGGAATTGGTGTGTGAAACTTAACAGAAAGGTAAATTGAGGCACATTTCCCTGAGCAAGATAGCATTTTGTTATCAGAATAGGTAAACTGAGAATAAGATGGATCAATGGTTTGGCTCAATTTATGCCAAAGACCCAGAGTTGCACGTGCAACTCATTTTTATAGGCATAGAACAAAGAATAGTACAGGGTAGGTGACATCATTGAGGACAACATGATTAGTTACATAGCTGAGGTAAAGGGAACAACATGATTGGCTGGAAGTTTGGGAATGAAGGGCTAGCAGTGATTGCCTCCTAACTCCAGTGACTAAGAAGGGTTCGTAGTTTGAGTTCAGCTGCAGGGTCTAGAGATAACGGACCGGACTTTTTAGACAGCAAATCAGACGTCACTGACCGATAGCTTAGTGGTGTAAAGATATTAGACCCAATTCCTTATGGCAAGCTACATTCCCCAAGGTAATCTAAATTCTTTGAGGCAAGACTAGAACTGAGATTAGCAACAGAACTGGATTTCTAAACTTAACACATTACAGGCCAGCTGAATTCTGAACGAAGTTCAGAGACAAAGAACCCTGACTTAGGCAGTTATAGGACAAAATCAATTAATTGTAAATAGGATAAATAATAAATGATACAAGATTAATCAATCATTTCAAAACAAAACCACATAGGTACGCACTGGTATGAGCAAAAGTATACCGAGGAAGTTCTCTTTATCCAAAATTACTTGGCCATTATTAGATGAATGTCTGCTTAGATTAGAGAATTAAGGCCCTTTTAAGAAGGAATAATAGATTTTCTTTGACATTATACATATAAATGCTAGCTTAGTCAAAAAGGCAGTTAGAAGGGGAACTCCTAACACAAAAGAAAGCTAATATTAGGAGGAATGGGTCTTACCTTCAATATAACTATGTACAAATATATTTTGCAAATCTACATTTTCTCATAACACCATTCATTTATATTCTCAAAGGAAGGATGGCCCTTATAGTTACTAAAATCCTGAATAAGAAATATATTCTTACATACATTATAAGAAGGGTCACAGCAGCTACCAACTAGGCATTCTGGGATGTCAGAGTTCAGCTAGCCCTACCATAAACCCTAAATCATTCTTTTCCTCTCTCTTCACCACTTCATCTTGCCAAAGTCTCATTCTTAGTTACCTAATGTGCTCTTCACCTTGTTGCTTCCCTAGAGACCCAGTGAGCCTTGGGTCCTCCTTCATCCCAATGACCCCAATGGCTAACAGTGGGATCCATTGTCTCCAGATTCTTGACCTTTGCTTTCATATTTTTTTTTTTCATGACTCTGCCTTTCTGCCTTAGATGGAATCAGCTTGCTTCTTCAGCTCACCCCCAACCTCAGTTTCAAAGAAAACAATCATAGGTGGCACCGTGTACATAGCACTGGACCTGGAGTCAAGAAGACCTGATTTCAAACAGATCTCAAACACTTATTAGCTGTGTAGCCCTAGGCATGTCACTTAACCTCTACCTACCTCAGTTTCCTCAACTGTAAAGTGTGAATACTGAGAGCACCTATCTCCCAGGGTTTCTGTGAGGACAAATGAAATGTCTGTAAAGCATTTTACAAACTTCTTAAAGCACTCTGTAAATGCTATTATGCCTATTACCTACATCCAAGTAGGCTCCTATTAGAGAGCAAAACAGAGAAGGGGAAGAACCCCATTCTTTTCGTAAACAAGTTTCATGAGACAACTGCCCTTTCACCTACTGTCTCCTATTCTTCCTCTGACTTTCTCCAGGTTGGTTGAAACCTCCTCCATCCTCACCCCCTATTTAAGTGACTAGATAATAACTCTTTCACAACTCCTACCTAGACCTTTGGATTTGATTACTCTGTGAACTCTGGCTCAGAATTACAGGACATTCTATTTACCCTCTCAGATCGTCACCTGGACAATATCATTTTCATTTAAGATGGTTCTCTCTAGATGACCTTATACAATGTATTTCAATAGCTGGGAGCTATCTTGGCCTCTGTAGAGTAGTGTGGGTTGAAATAGGATGAGGTTAGATACTATGACAGGATATATGGGAGTTGTGCCCTGAAGAAAGGCAGGGATTCTAAGAGGTAGAGGTAAAGACCAGACATGGAAGACCACTTATGCAGAGGCACAGTGGTGGGAGATGGAAATTCAAATATGAATGATGACAAGCCATACCATCATCACTATCACCACCACCACTATCACCACCAATTACTAACTGCCACCGACATTTATATAGCTCGTGAAGTTTCAAAAAAACAAACAAACCATGTTGTCTCATTTTTTAGCTCTTTGAGGTAGGTGCTACAGAAATTGTTCCCATTTTACAGATGAGAAAACTGAGTCATAGAGAGGTTAGGTGTCTTGCTGACAGGCAAAGTCAATCAATAATTCTCAGAGGAAGAATAAAAAGTAGACTTGATGCAAGGGTCCTGAGCAATAGGCGCCATATGTGAATCT
>CM053589.1:29064904-29092675 GCA_028646515.1 Pseudochirops corinnae | reverse complement strand
CAATAGAACAGCACTAAGTAGAAGAGTGAGAGGAACCTCAATCTATAAATATAGAAAAAATAGGGGACCCCAGACTCTTAGGCACAGGAGTACTAGAGTCTCCACTGTGGTAACTGCTAGTTACCCACTGGGCCCAATAAGTATTATGTAGACAGAAGATGAAGCCTCATGAGAAAGGAAGAAGCAGTATGGTATGGAAAGAGTACTAGGTCTGGACTCAGAAGATTTGGATTCAAATCCTGCCTCTTATGCTATCTATGTGACCTTGGGCCATTTACCTTCCCAAGACCTTTGCTTCCACATCTGCAAAATGGGGAGACTGGATTAGGTCTCTGAGGCCCCCTCCTAGCTCCATGTCTATAATCCTTTAAAGGAGGTTGTGTGAAGCCTAATAAACATGAAAAAGTACAAAGTGACTGATGGTTAGGTTTCTGCTTGAGAGCTTTTTCCCAGACTCCAGCCGAGGAAAATCTGCTTGTGATGGGATTTTGGCAAGAGGCTGCTAACTACAGATCAAAGGTAGCTGAGTAAGCTTGTGTCCTATGGAGAGGAGAGTCAGGCTCCCTAATGATAAATAAAGCCTCACTCAGGAGCCCCCAGAGACAGAGCCCTCACTTAGGGTAAATATGCTGCTGCCACACAGTGAGCACCAAAAGACTGATGGCTGAATAGTTTATTTGCAGCAGATTGAGAGAGCAAGAAGCATTCTGTAGTGATCTGCAGAGTGCATGAAGTGCATTCCTGCCACTGCTGTGTAACAGCTGGACACGCACAAAGCACAGATTTGTCTCCCTACTAGAGCAGAGCTAGACAGTCAATCAATCGATCAATCTATAAGCACTTATTGGGTATCTCTTATGCTCCAGGCACTGTGCAAAGCACTGGGAATACAAAGGAAGCCAAGATAGTCCCTGTTTTCAAAGAGTTTCCAATCTAATTAGGGGAGAAAAAAAATACAGATCTATACAAACACATATGTGGAATAAGTTGGAGATTCTCACGAGGGGGAAGGCACTAGAATTCAGATGGATCAGGAAAGTCTTCTTGGAGAAGCTGGGATTTTGGCAAGGACTTGAAGGAAGCTAGAGGAACCAGTTGGTGAAGATAAGGAGGGAGTCATGGGGGAAGGCCATTTCAAGGCTAGTGAAAATGCCCAGAGTCAGGGAGATGGGGTGCCTTGTTTGAGAAACAGAAAGGAGGTCAATGTGGATCACAGAAGATGTGGGGGGACAGGGGTGGTGGGGTAAGGTATTAGAAGACTGAAAAGTGGGGGGGCAGGTTATGGAGGGCCTTGGATAACAGCATCTTCAGGGAGAGCTGTGCATTTCTTGGAAAAGTGTTTCAAAGGAAAAAATAAGGAGGGAAAACAGTCCAGAGGTAATCCTATCTTGTTTCAAGAGGCTAAAGAATGAAAGAATGTGACCCAGAAGTAGAAGAGAAAAACCAAAGAAGTTTTGGAGTCTGTAATAGGTAGCAGGCTTTTTCTGTAGAGAAGATGAACTGGATCCTCTGATGAGGTTGGAGTCCCTTGTGCTTCAAGAAATTTCAATTCAACAAATATTTATTAAGTATTACAGTGTATGAAGGCCCTGGAAATGCAAAGACCAAAAAAACAAAAAACAAAAAACCTTTATCTTAAGGACCTTGCATTCTATTGGGTATACATTAAATGAATACAAAGTACATTCAAATTTATACAAAGTAAATTCAAGACCACTAATGACCTGTGGTGACAGAATCAAGAAAGGTCTCTTGTAAGAGGTGGAACCCAAGCTGTGTCCCAAAGGAAGCTAGGGATTCTAAAAGGGGTATATGAGGAAGGAGTGTATTCCAGACATGGAGGACCACCTATACAAAGACACAGAGGTGGGAGATGGGAATTCAAATATAAATTATAATGTTCCATACCACCATCCCCACTACCACCACCGCCACCAACAACAACTAATAACTCCCCCTGACATTTATGTAGCTCTTCAAAGTCCCTTTCCATGTGTTATCTCACTTTGAGCCTCACAATAGCAATTTGAAGTAGATGCTATGGGAATTGTTCCCATTTTACAGATGAGAAAACAGGCATAGAGAGCTTAAGAGACTTGCTGATAAGAGAGGTCAATAATATTCAGAGGAAGAGCAGACAGTGGACTTGGTGCTGAGGAGTAATGAGAATCATCCATGGTGAACAGTAAGGAGGTCTGTTGTCTTCCTGGTACATATTTCCTAAACAGGATTGGAGAAACTCCTGAGACTTAAAAACCTGAGAACGAGACTGATTTGTAGTGATTCACACGTGGACAAATGATTCCAGAAGGAATCTTTCTTGTGATAATCCATAGATAGAAGAAATAAATAACTTGCTGAATGACAGTCAAGATCCAAAAGAATTCTACAAGATGGAACTCTGGGCTGAATGTAACAAGGTAAAATTGAATGGGGATCAATATAGTTGTACACTTAGCTTCACCAAAATCAATAGCATAAGTATAAGATAGAGGAAGTATGGACAGACACAGTTCATGTGAAGAAATATCTGGGGATAGGATAGGGTTTAGTAACTGAAAGCTCACTATAAATGACTTTGCCTTCTTTCCTCTTCAGCCAACAACTTTAACACAGCTTTTCTAAGACTTCCCAACAACTTGTCCATGGACTTGATTCCAATGAGTGTCTACTGCCAGAATGTTATGCAAACCAAGTCTAGTCAGATTTGAAGGTTATTCCTTCCCAGTACTAACACATTTGTGATTAATTCATTCAGAAGGCATTGTCTGAGCCAGCTCAGCTTGAAGAAGATCTGCGTACTCAGCAAAAGGGAAGGCTGCTAGTGAGGAGTTACCAAAGTCTGGACAGCGAGCTGAGCTGAGAGTGAAGTGAGCACTGTTGGACTCCCTTAGGAAAGAGTGGTCTGGTCTAGGGACTTATCAATCAGAAGAGCCACCTCAGGCAAGAGGCTTCTTCAGGGCTGCAAAGCTACTCATTGGTGAGGGGGTAGAAAATTATGGCAAATAAGTTGATATGTGAGAAATTCTATAATTTTTTTTCCCCTCAAACCAGTTAAGACCATTCTCCTGAGAAAAATTTGTCCTCATCCTCTTTCTCTCTACTTTTCCTGAAGTTTCTCTCAAACTACATCCATTACTTCTCTTCTCAGTTTCTTAAAAACTGGTAGTCCCACCAGCCAAACCCCAAATATTCCATTTGGTTCTTAAAGCTACAGTAATTGTATCTTCTCTAAGAGCAGCTTTTGAAATAAATGTTACACATTTGAATGGAAGATGGGATTCCTGTCTCTTTAATAGGAATGGATATATAATATACAGAATTAAGTATAGTACAAGGCCTTTTTCACTAAGAGGAAAATGAAAGGTTCACATGAAGCGTTTTAGGAATATTAAGGAAGAAGTGAACACTTTCTGCTGGGCACCTTAGAGAAGACTACACAGAGGAAGTGGCACCTGAGATGAGCTTTTCAAGAAGATAAAGATTGGGTTTTTAAAGTTTTATTTATATCTTTTGTTCTCATATCACAATAATTTCTAAATCTACCTGTCCCTTCCCCACCCCACCCCACTCAGCAAGCCCTCCCTTGTGACAAAGATTTTAAAAAGGAAAAAAATGTTCAGTTATATATGATAGTATATACAACAATCTATAACCACAGTTTCTCCCCACCCCCTCCAATTAAAGGAATGACATCCATTTTTTCATCTCTCCTCTGGGGACAAATTTGGTCATTATAATAATTCTATACTGTTCACTTTCATTTTGCTGTAGAAGTTAAAGATTCTGGAAGGCAGAGGAAAGAGGTTAGTACATTCCAGAAAGAGATGGCCAGTATGAAATCACAATGGTAGGAGATGTTATGTCAGGTTCAGGAAAGAGTTAATCTGAAGGGATGGAGGAGGGGAATACTGTGGAATAAAGATAGAAATGTAGATCAAACTTAGATTTCGGTGGTTCTTTAATACCAGGCTAGAGGCCACTGGAGGTTTCTAAGCAGGGGGATAATCTTGTCAAATTTGAGCCTTTGGGAAATTATTTTTGGCAGCAATGTGAAAGGTTAGAGGGGAGAAACTGGAGACAAAGAAATCAATTAGCAAGTTATTACAAGAGTTCGGATTGGAGGTGAAGAGGTACCACTTAGGGTAGTGGTAATGTGAATGAGGAGAAAGGGCAGATATACATGATTCTGAGAAAGCAGATAACAACAATCATAAATGAGTGGATATGGAAAGGGCGATGCTACCAACGAGAATAAGGAAGGGTGGGGTGGGATGGAGTGGAAGATATAAGTTCAGTTTTAAACATGTTGAATTTGAGGTGCCAATGACACATCTAAGCACAAATGTCCAGCAGATAACTGGACATGTAAGATGGGGGGGGGGGGAGGGAGACAGAGAGAGAGAGACACAGATAGAGAGAGAGAGAAGAGAGAGAGAGAGGGAGGGAGGGAGAGAGAGAGATTATTCAACTCACAGGAGTAGGGAAATCAACCTAAGACAGACAGACTCAGAAAAAGAGATATAGAGACACAGACAGACAGACACAAAGAAAGAGAGATAGGAAGAGGTAGAGACTTCAGGTCCAGCATGACCTAGATTAGTTTCACTTGCAGATATAATGCAAGAAACAAGAGACTTACATGGAGGTTACAAAATAAGCAGGAAAAAAAATAGTGGCCATGGATACGACGGACATTTTTGTCCCATGATGTAAGTTGCATTAGATTTGTGACAATCAGCATACTGTGCAACAGAGAAACCAGTTCTTTCCTGCACTGGGGTTTCAGAAACAGGCAGGCACTGCAAGCCAGAGTTATGCAAATCAGAGTTTCCAGGAATCTGATGTCAGAAATATTGCTATCCTGTTTGCCTGTACAACTGGATCAAAATCTCTGAAAGCTCCTGCCGTATGTCCCAGTCCTGTGTAGCCTCTCCATTGGGAGTTAAACTCTTATGCCCTGCTCCCACTTCATTGGGAGAAGATACTGGACTTCCAGGTTGGCCCTCGAGACAAAAGAGATGGAAAATGGATAACATCCTGAAAGGTGATTCTGGCTTTGGGATTGGAGTTGGGAAGCAATTGGAATGTTGCAAATTAGACATGTGTCTTGATTTTTACTATAGTTGTACTAATCTAATGAAATGTCTTGTTCTTAGAAGTCTGAATGATGGTTAAATTTTTGGATCCACCAAAGGGAGTTGTCAATGGATGGGGGTAAAATGAGCTGATGATGTACAAGTAATACAAAATAGTCTGGCTGACAAAGTACCTTGAGCCAGTGGTAATCCAGGACCCTACATGCCAAGGGAGAGCAGTAGCCAGTTGTTATATGTATGTGGCTATCTTATCACATTTGAGAGCTAATCATAATCATTTGCAGCTGGAGCGGCCAGGTGGCACAGGGGATAGAGCACTGACCCTGGAGTCAGGAGTACCTAAGTTCAAATCCGGTATCAGACACTTAATACAAAACTAGCCATGTGACCTTGGGCAAGTCATTTAACTCCAATTGTCCTACCTTCCCCCCCTCCAAAAAGCAATAATAATAATAATTTGCAGCAGCAATTGAGAATTGATATGGAAAGTTTGAAGAACTTGGACCTCTGCTTAGCAGACTGAGTAAGACAGAGTTAAAGACCGGAAGGTTTGGAACAGCTGCTGCATAAAGTATGATAGGAAGGATGTGCAGTGTAAAGGGCTCACTTGAGGTTAGATGACTTGAATTTGCAGTGGACCGGGTCAGCATGGATTTGTGAATGCCTCCAGAAGCATTCAATAACTTAGGAGTAGGAGCTTGAGCTGACCCAGGATTGAAGTTTGGAAGGACATGAATAGGAAAAGGACAAGGGAATGAAGGATCTCAGTACAGAAAATAGTTGACTGTTAAAGAGCTGAATTGTGTAAATAAATATATAGTGAAGATGAAAGGGAGGAAAATAAGGTCAGAACAGGGAGGTCAGAAGAGGAGAGAAGGAAATGATGGAAGTAAAGGAGGACATGAACAATAATAGGTTGAGGAATGTGGTAGTGGGAGAAGTGATAGAATAGAAGAACATAAAGAAGTGAACTTTAGAGTTCAGAATTAGGGAAGTAGGGCAGTTTCGGGGCAGCTGGATGGCACAGTGAATAGAGTGTTGTGCCTGGAGTCAGGAAGACCTAAGTTCAAATCTGACCTCAGACACTTACTAGCTATGTGACCCTGGGCAAGTCCCTTAACCCTGTTTTCCTCAGTTTCCTCAACTGTAAAATGAGCTGGAGAAGGAAACAGCAAACCACTCCAGTGTCTTTGCCAAGAAAATGCCAAATGGAGTCACAAAGAGTTGGACATCACTGAAATGACTGAACAAAAATTTGGAGGCAGCTAAGTGGTACAGGGGATAGGGTGTCAAGAAGACTCATTTTCTTGAGTTCAAATCTAGTCTCAGACATTTACTAGCTGTGTGACCCTGGGCAAGTCATTTAAGCCTGCTTGCCTCAGTTTTCTCATCTGTAAAATGATCTGGAGAAGGAAATGACAAACCACTACAGTGTCATTGCCCAGAAAACCCTAAATGGGGTCATGAAGAGTCAGCCATGACTGAAATGACTCAACCACAAGAGACAAGTGAGGTTCAGTGGTTCACACACAGAACCAGTCTGTGACAGAAGGGAGCCTAAGGTTCAGGGCTTTTCAATTTTAATCCAATTGTTTTTCCATAACATCAGGCTTCTAAAACCAAACTCATTCTCCAATTCTACATTTCCATTCCTCCCAGAGGGATGACAACTTATTTTTCTGCAGCCTTCTTTCCCACAGTAGCAGATAATATGACAAGCAGCTTGAATGACTCTCACAATCATTGCTCCTTGTGCTCAGAGACCTTTTAAAGGAACGTTCCAACAGACTTTTCCCACTGGTGATCCTTCTCTTTCTCTGAGGAGATTTGAATGTTTGGAGCATGACATCATTATCCCCTTAAACCAGGGGTATGCTGGTACATGTTTAACAACTGGCTTCCCCACCCAAAAAAAAAATGGATTCAGGAAAAAATTTTATGTTTAATCTACATTACTAACGTTTTTCTGCATCACTTTCTTAACTCTAGGCAACCCACAGAAGAATAAATCAAGCAGGGGCAGCTAGGTGGTACAGTGAATAGAGCACCAGTCCTGGAGTCAGGAGGACTTGAATTCAAATGTGACCTCAGACACGTAACTAGCTGGGTGACCTTGGACAAGTCATTTACCCCCAATTGCCCTGCTTTCCCCCCCTCAAAAAGCAAAAAAGAATAAATCAAACCCTGAATTGCAGTTTGCCAATTTCTGAGATATAAATGCTCACACTGAAAATTTAACAATCCAGTCCAAGCTGGCTCTCATAGACTCCTACCTTAAACTGACCATTGTCACAAATAACTGACATGTTTAAGGGTTCCTTCCCTCTCTTCTTCTCCTCTCCCTTATTGGGCTGGGAAGGAAAATGGAAGATTAAGAGGAAGAAAAAGTGAAATGGACCTCTGCTTAGCAGACTGGGTAAGACAGAGTTAATGACCGGACAACTCCAGCCAGTTCTTTGTAATCTTGACCATGAAAACTTTGTTTTGCTGGTTATACATTTTTTTCCTCCAATTACTGAGCAAGGTGTTATTTTTAATTCTAGAATATCAGTCGCTAGAAGGCGGAAAAAAATCCTTCTTCACATAGACCTGGGAAATTGGTAGAACGTGGACCTAGGGGATGAGAAAGAGGGTATGGCTAAGTGAGAGGGAAGGGATATTTAGAAAATAAGGTAAATTTTTGTTTGTTTATCAGTTCAGCTATATGGGTTCTTCCCCTTCCTATCTGGGGCACCTCATTCTAGAAGTCAAGGAATCAATCTAATTCAGTCTTTCTTTTCCTTTCAGTTTGATAATATATTATCAACTTCATTTTAGAAATAAAACAAGTAAGGCCAAGAGTAATGATTTGTCCAAGAAAGGGAGACAATTTGAGGCGGGAGCTAGTAGCCTGAGAGTGCGACATCTAGTCAAGCTAGTATAAATAGGGCACCCTTACATCACCCTCTGTAACTTATGTTTAAAATTTGATTTTTAAAAATTGACAAAAATCTTTTTTCTCTCCCTTCTACCTCCTCCACCCATCAGTGGAAATGAGAAAAACCCTTATAAAAATATGCATAGTCAGGCAAAATAATTCCTCTATTGTTCAGGTCCAAAATACATGTTTTGTTGTTTGTGTTGAGTGATTTCAGTCATGTCACTCTCCACGACCCCATCTGGGGTTTTCTTGGCAGAGATACTGGAGTGATTTGCCATATCCTTCTCCAGCTCATTTTACAGATGAGGAAACTGAGGCAAACAGGGTGAAGTGATTCACCCAAGGTCACACAGCTAGCAAGTGTCTGAGGTTGGATTTCATTTCAGGTCTTCCTCATTACAGGGCCAACACTCTATCCACAAATATGTGTGTGTGTGTGTGTGTGTGTGTGTGTGTATATAAACTTCACATCTATGAGGAAGTAGGTAGCATACTTCATTTTTTGTCTTAATTAATCATATAGAGGCAGGTCATTGAGCTAATCAGAGTTCTTAAGTCTTTCAAAATTGTTTTTTACGCTGTTTGTATTTTAAAAATTGTTCTCCTTGTCTTCTCACTTTATCATTTCATACAAGTCTTCCCAGGTTTCTCTGAAAGCATCCGTTTCATCATTTCTTATGGCACAATAGTATTACATTACCATTTGATATGTTGCAACTGCTATGATTTGTTCAGCAATTCCATAATCAATGGGCATCCTCAGTCTCTAGTTATTTGTCACCACAAAAGACCTCTTATAAATATTTTTATAATTATGAATACCTTTCCTCCTTCTTTGATATCTTTCGAGAATAGCCCTCATGGTGATTCTGTTTGTCAAAGGATATACATAGTTTAGGACTTTGGGGTTATAAGTTTCTCTCCATAATGGGTGGACCAATTCATTGATCCATCAATAGTACATTAATGTTCCTGTTTTCCTGTAGTCTCTTCAGTATTTGTCATCTTCCTTGTTTTTTCAACTTTGCTAATCTGATGGGCATGAGAACCTCAAAGTTGTCTGAAGTTTGCATTTCTCTAATTATGAGTATGATAACTAGATGATGCCGTGGATAGAATGCCAGGCCTGGAGTTAAAAAGACTCATCTTCTTGAGTTCAAATCCAGCCTTAGATACCCACTAGCTGTGTGACCCTAGGCAAGTCACTTAACCCTGTTTGCCTCAGTTTCCTTATCCATAAAATGGGCTAGAGAAGGAAATGGCAAACCACTCCACTGTCTTTGCCAAGAATACCCTAAATGGGTCACAAAGTGTTGGACATGACTGAAAACAACTAAACCACACTCGCAATCATGAGTGATTTGGGATATTTTTTCATATTTCTATTGATATTTTGGATTTCTCCCTTAGATAACTTCCTGTTCGTATCCTTTGACCATTTATCCTCTTGTGTTCCCACTTTAACCAGCTAGGAATTCCCTTTCCTCCTGTCTTGTTTTTCTTCTAAGGACTAGTATAAGCTCCGCCCCTTCTCCTGACAGCCTTCCAAAGCTGCCGAGCTTCCTCCTCTGAAATCCTGCACTTTTTAGGGCTTCTTCACTTTGCTCCATTTGGAAACAGGCAGGATCATGGTATCTTCTGTTAAGAGCAATAAGAGGAATGGCCTAAGTTGAACACTCTGGATGGTATACCTGGGAAAGCCACTAGGTGGGAATGTAGGCTCAAGCAGTCACAGCTTAATGGGCATATTAAAATGAAACTGCTAACCTGGCCGGGCTGCTGCATAGACAGCTCTCAGAGCATAAACTCTATCCCCACAATCCTGGCACACGCATGAAACACCAGTTTTTCGCAGTCTTAGCTTTTCCCATTACTTTCTGAGGCTCCCCTATCTAAGGATACGAATAACTCAGATAATAACTCCTAAATTTCTTGTGCTTTGTACCCCAGATCAGTAATATTCTGATCTCTTTTCTTCCATCACACAACCTAGAAAGGATTACTTACTCACAAACAGATTAAAGAATATATACTAAAATGGAATCAAAAGGAATAAAGTAATAAAGTAATAAAGCTCTAGAATCCTAGAGCAGCCGCCTAAGTAGAGCCTGAAATCTCATCTCTACCTGCCCAGGCTTTTGAGCCCGGTTTTCCATAGGCTCACACAAGTACATGTTGGTAAAAACAAACAAACAAACAAGAAACCACCACAACAAAAAACAGAAAACAACGAACAACCAAAAAAAGGCCGCCTCTTAAAAATTTTAGTTTTAAAGCTAAAAGGCGTGAGGCGGCCTCACCACATTCACCCCCTTCTTCCTGACTACTGCTGTAAGGACTACAACTCAACGCCTTCATGGACACTTAGTGACTTTCAGCCACCAGGTAAGTGAAGCTAGTGCTGGATACTTTACAATCCAGTCACTGGAAGGTCCTTTGTCAGGAGTGTCTTCTCTCATTGGCTTCTAGCAACTTCTAGAAGTCAACTTCTCATTGACTTCTAGAACTCAAGTTCTTCCATATAGAATTTCTGATTCTTCTTTTAAGCACCTCCCTCAGTATGACATTATGTGACATTAAATGATCTGTCATTATTTTTATGTTACATGGCCAGGAAGCCATGCTGTGGCCCTGTGTTTTCTATTCTTTTTGATGCCTAAAAGAACCAGAAAACTGCAGGGATGGTGAAGACAACAGTTACCACTGGAAACAAGTACCACATCTGTCATTTATGACTCAATACACAGACAAGGGGTTATAAGAAGATATGGCGGTAATGACTGTGGTGTTCGTGATGGTGGCTGAAGTTATGTGCTGAATCTTAAACCTGATGCAAGGATTTTAAGTGTTACTATGGAGAGATAAGCACAATAACACACTACTGGTGGAGCTATGAAATGGTCCAACCATTTTGGAAGGGAATTTGGAATTATTCAAAGAAAGTGACAAAAATGTTCATAACCTTTTATCCAGAGAATTCACTGATCAGCATATACCCCTAGGTCAATAATCAATCAATAAGTAAACATTTATTTAGTACCAAGCACTATGGATAAAAAACAGGAAAAAAAAAAAGAGTCCTTGCCCTCAAGGAGTTTGTGATCTAATGGGGAGGAGGGGAGAGGGAGAACATGCAAATGTATATGAAGCAGGTGAATATATACAAAGAGGTGAAGCCAAGATGGCAGATTAGGAGAAGTCATCCAGCTGAACTCTCCCAACATTCCCCTCCAAATAACTTTAAAATAACACTCAAATCAAATTTTGGAGTGGGAGAGACAACAAAAGGTCAAAGTGAGACTTTTTCCAGCCTAAGAAAACTTAAGAGTTTGGCAGAAGTCTGTGCCACCAAGGTAGAGGCCTATCTGTGGCCCACACACGGCAATGATCATAGCAGCAGCCGAAGCAATAGCTTTGGGAACTCTCAGTCCAGAGTCAGTGAGGGGTTAGGACAACTGGTCAAAAAGAGATTACAGGGGACTTTGTATTGGGATGACACTAATTCACAACTCTCTTACCCATATTTGGGGTTGCAATTCAAGGTAGAAAGGAGTGCTGATGGCCAGTTACAAGGGAGTAGATGCCCTCATCACAAAGAGAACTCCAGTGCTTGTGACTACAGGGGACCATGGACCCTTCCTGAGTAAAGACTAGAGCACAAACCAGTAAAGCAGTGACCATACCTTTCTCCAGAAGAGAAAGTGGTGCTTGGAAGCACCAAAAACTTGCAGACTCCCAGAGCTAGTTCTGAAAACAGCAGCATAATAAGGCCTGACACTTGGGACAGTGCTTACTCACACAGCCCCCCCCCCCCCCCCCAGATAATCAGGGACCCAACTTTAACACAAAGTACAAAGTCAAGAAATAGGCTGAAAAAATGAGTGAACAACAAAAAGAGCTTGACCATAAAAAGCTACTACAATGGAAAGGAAGACAAAGACAAACTCAGAAGAAGACAACAATGTGAAAACAGCTACAAACAAAGCCTCAAGAAAAAATTCTAATTGGGCTCAAACTCAACAAGAATGCCTAGAAGAGTTGTTTGTTTCTTTTAAAGAGAGATAAGAATGATAGAGGAAAAAGTGGGAAAAGAATGAGGGTGATATAAGAAAATTATGAAACAGCTTGGTAAAAGAAGCACCAAAAATACTGAAGAAAATAACACCTTAAAAAAAAAAAAAACTAAATTGGCTTAATGGCAAAAGAAGTACAAAAACTCACCAAAGAAAAGAGTTCCCTAAAAAAGTTCCCTAAAAAAAAAAAAATTTATCCAAATGAAAAAAAAATTACAAAAGCTCACTGAGAAAATAACTTCTTAAAAATTAGAATCAGGTAAGTGGAAACTAACTTAAAGGAGAGAATATCAAAGAGGAAAGAGTAATCAAGAGTGTTTGAGGCACAGAAAGGTCAAGGAAAATGAGTATTGAAAAAAGACCATTGGATTTGGCAACGAAGATCATTAGTAACTTTGGAGAGAGCAGTTTTGGTGGAGTAGTAAGGTTGGAAACCAGATTGTAAGGGGTTTAGAAGAGAGTTAGAGGAAAGAAAATGGAGGCACCTATTATAGACAGCCTTTTCAAGGAGTTTAGCTACAAAGGGCAGAAGAGATATAGGGCAATAATTAGCAGGGATAGGAAGATCAAGTAAGGGTTTTTTCAAGATAGTGGAGATTTGGGCATATTTGTAGGAAGTGAAAAATGAGCCAGTAATGGTAGAGCTTAAAATAATAAAAAGAAAGGTACCTTAGACACCAAAATATTCATAGTAGCACCCTTTGAGTAGCAAAGAATGGGGGGGGGGGAAGTAGTATAGAAACCTATCAATAGAGAACTGCCTTAAACAAACTGTGAATGTAATGTAATATTTTTGTACCATTCTTGTTGTTCAGTAATTTTTAAGTTGTGTCCAACTCTTTGTGACCCCATTTGGAATTTTATTGACAAAGATCCTGGAGTGGTTTGCCATTCCTTCTCTAGTTCGTTTTACAGATGAGGAAAGTGAGGCAAACAGGGTTAAGTGACTTGCCTAGGATCACATAGCTAGTAAGTGTCTGAGGTCAGATTTGAATTCAGGAAGAGGAAGTTTCCTGATTCTAGGACCAGTACTCTATCCTCTGCATCACCTAACTGCTCTTGGTACATAGTAGGGGTTTGCTAAATGCTTGTTGATTGTTGACTGACTGGGTACTCCCTTCAGTGATGTAAACCACAACCCATCCATCCATGATCATCCCTACTGTACAACTCTGATACATTTTCTCCCATAAATTTCCATGGGGTTTACCCAATGTGGAGGCAAACTTCCTTGAGTGGAGAGTTGCCTAAACTTTTCAGTGCTTGTTGATCTAATTTAAGAGGTTCTATAAAGTTGTGAAACTTGTTGCAATCAGGTTATATCAAATTGGAACTACTGGAGGTCACTATCTTCAGAGGGAGGATTCCTCTGATCTTCAATTTGGGTTCTGAGGCAGATCTCCTCCATGATAGTGGTGAATGGATGCCTTTGGAGAGCATATAGACTCCTCATATAGAATGCCTCCCTCAATATGAGTGTTCAGATTACTGGACAAAACTCTTTCAGTTGTTATATCTTTAAAGTAACTTTGTGTAATTTTGACATACATGCAGTAAACAGATGTTCTTGAAGGAGAAACTTTAAGGCAGAGCTTTATTCTAGTTCATCAAATGCTTTTTTAAAAGAAAATCACTATGCTACAAGAAAGGATAAATACGATAAATTTAGAGAAGCATGGAAAGATCTATATGAATGGATGCAAAATGAAGAAAGCAGATCCAGGAAAACAATATATACAACAACTACAATGTAAAGAGAAAGGACACCCCCAAAAAATCAAAAGTGAAGGTTACAAAATTATAAAAAGAATGGTTGAAGTGAGCCTCACCATAGTCCTTAGAAGAGGTGGAAGACATACAAGTATGTGCATTGCACGTATTTTAAGATTTTTGTGATGCACTGATGAGTTTTGTGCCAAAGTTTTTCCTTTATTTTTTTGAAATATTATTTATTATATGGAATAGTTCCTGGTAAGAGAGAAGGAAGAGCTACAGGGGGAAATTATGATGCTATAAAGCAAACAAAAAACATCAATAAAAACTTATTTAAAAGAAAAACAAGCAGCAAGCACGGTAAGATGTTGTATTCTTTTATATTTTTGGTCAACTGTGTGATGGTAGCAACGTAGTCTTCTGTGGAACATCTTTTATCTTTATAAAGGCAAATGTCTTTCAAAAGCAACAAGATAAGCAACAGAGGGGGACAGAACAGCGTGGCAAGCGCTCATGTAAGAAAATCCGAGAATCAGAGGAGGAAGACTTGGTTGGATTGGTGACATAGGAGGAAAAGAAAGTCAGACCTAGTCTGACATATAATCTACATTTCAGGAAAGCAGAGTTTGAAAGCTTCAGAAAAAGGATATGCAGGGTTCTATAGACGAACATTCAACAGGGGAAGTCAAGAAGGATAAAAAGAAGAATGCTATTTTGAAGAGACAAACAATTCCACCGAGGAGCAGAGTGGCCCAAGACCAATGTGGAAACACAGGGAAATCATTAACCAATTCAGGGTTTTAAGACTTGCACAGAATATGGAAGCAAGAGCAGTTTCAGAATGAATACAAAATGTGACAGTTATGTAAGAATACTGTTAGGAATGCTTTAATTCACAATGAACTGAGGCTGATAAGAAGAAAGGAACATTTCTTGTACCCTTTGACTGGACCCAAAGAAGAAAACAGAAGAATGGGATCCTACCTATCTGTCTTCTAAACCCTTTGAGGTAGGCTTTTTGATAAAGCAATTAATGTGACAAGAACATGAAAGCATGCAAAGCTTTATATGATCCAAAGTGAATTAAGAAGAACCAGAAAAACAATATACACAATTACTTTGACAATTTAAATAGAAAGAACAACAACAAAAGAATAGAAACTGAATGCTGTGAAATTATAATGACCAAGTTTGCCCACATGCTGGTTAGCTATGGGTATGGATGATTTTAAGAGAAGAAAGAAAAAGGAGGGGGAAAAAGAATACTCCAAGGAAGAAAAAGGGAGAAAGGGAGTAGAACTTACTATTATACAATTGAGGTGAACAATTAGAAGGCTGTGAAAAAAATTAAGAGAAGGATAGAATAAAAAAAGAATATCAACTGAACCTCATTTTCATCTGAACCAGACAAAGAAATGCAAAAAAGTCAAAGAGTTTGGTGTAGGAATACATTTAACTCAAATGGAAACAGGAGGGAACTGGGAAAGGGAAGTACAGGAGATTTAGGGAGAGATTAGACATGAACAAAACAAACTCCAACCTCAGAGGGTAAGAACTTGCCATCCAGGTTGGGGTGAAAGGAAGAGATGAAGCAAAAAAAGCATGCTGTGCTGTGCATACTCTTCTTCCTCATAAAGGGTAAAGTGTGAATCAGGACAAAACATTTTGGCAACTAATTTGGAATTATGTCAATAAGGTGACTAAAATGTCCATATTCTTTGATCTAGAGATTCTCTCACTAGACATATACTCCCAAGGAGATAATAGATAGGAAGAAAATTCTTATATACACCAAAATATTAATAACAGCATTTTTTTTGGTAGCAAACAATTGGAAACAAAGTAGATGCCCATTGACTGGGAAATGGCTAAACAAATTGTATTATTTGAATGTAATGAAATATTACTGTGCTTTCAAAAGCAATCAATAAGGTATATTCAGAGAAACATGGAAAGATTTCTATAAAAATATCTTCATGGCCATGAGAAAAGAGCAGAGAGCAGCTGGAAGGGCTTTACTGTTCAGAATGTGAAGCAAAGTCTCAAGCTACTTCACCCATGAGAGGATAATTCTTGAGACAGGAATAGTATAGCTTTAACTAGATTAATTAGGGTAATTAATTAAAGGATTATGATGAAGTAACACAGCAACATTGAAAAGTGTGTCGTTCCAAGAAGCCTTCTGATTCCCAATAAGAAGATTCAGAGTAACATATTTAGGGTTGAAGAATAATGAAAGAAGGTAATTAAACTTGTACCTAAGCTTGCTAGATTTGCTTTGTTATGCAAATAATAATGAATGTTGAAGCATTTACACTGTTTTAAAATAGTTTTATTGACATCTTTTGATTTTTACACCACAGTCATTTCCTAATCAATCCCTCTCCACCCCACCTTCCCAACCTACTTATAGAGTTATCCCTTGTACAAAAGAAAAATAGGATATCCTAAGATTCTTAGCTATACTTTGTGAAAAACCTAGAGTGATCCTAAAAGACTAGGGATGGTACCTATGAGAAATTAATCAGATTTCAGAAAAATAGAACAACTAAACCCATTTATCTATCACCAGAACCTTGGCTTCAATGGGACTGGGTACTCTGCTCTGGTGGCTCTCAGACCCCTTGGTGATCCGTTCTTGAACAAGTAGACTTATCTCTGTCACTCTCATAAGGACTAACTAAGGGGAAAGAGGCAATTATGATCCAAGACTAAAGGTGCTAATAGAGGCTGAAATTAGGGGAAATCCACAGGTATGGGACTGGTGGAAGATAGCAACAATTAGATGGGAATGTCTTTAAAGGCATTGTGAAAACAAATCCAACTTCCAATTTTTCTTAGCCTGAAATATGACCACCCTCTTCTAAACTTCCCCAGTTTTATCCATCAAAGTTCAGATCCTTTCTGCAATTCTTACAATACAGTAGTTGAAAAGGGACTGTTATCAAAAGCCTCAAGATATGGATAATAAACCTTGTTCTACTATTAATTACTAATGTGTTTGGGCAAGACTCTTTGCTTGGGGTCAGTTCTCTTACATAGTATCAGTGATAAAGTGCTTAGATAAGATGTAGTCTGTCAAATCCAGCTCTAAATTCCTTTTTTTTTTCCTTCCGTTATTACTAGGGATATCCTTTCTTCTATCTACATGTGATCAGTAGCCTACTTAAGGAACTCAATAAGTCCTTAGGCTCATTATCAGCCAAACGACCCTTACTGCTCAGGATGGAACTCAGCTTCAGAACTCAACTTTATTCAATTCCATTCAATAAACACTAAGTGCCTACTATGGGCCAGATGCTATTTGAGATATTGGAGATACAAAGACAAAAACAAAACAGTTCTTGACCTCAAAGAGCTTGCAATCTTTTGGAAGGAAATACCCTGTATACAGACAAGTAAGTACGACTTGTGGGCAGCTAGAGGTGACTCAGTGGATAGAGCAGCAGGCATAGAGTCAGGAAAACCTGAATTCAAATCTGACCTCACACACTTAGGGGCTATGTGACCCTAGTAAGTCATTTAACCCTCTTTACCTAAATTTCCTCATCGGTAAAATAAGCTGGAGAAGGAAACGGTGAACCACTCCAATATCTTTGCCATGAAAACCCCAAGAGTTGGACATGATTGAAACTATTGAACAATCCAGGGTTCAGGTACCTTTTCAGGTGCCAATTGTAGTGCCAACATTAAGTGGTTTCTTAAGTCAACTCTAAAATAACACACTGGACCGAGAAAGTGCAGGCGAGATTGTCAAGATTATCCAAGGCAATCTGTTTATTGACACCACGAGTAAGGTTTTTATAGAGTAATGAAGCAAAGAAGGTAATTATAGGTTAACTAGTTTTCTAATACTGCTTTGTTCAATTTCAAGATGCCAGACAGTGATGTCAAGTTAGGCCTTGACGATAATCATGGCCTTGCTGTTTCCAATGCCCAATGAATAGTATCTAAGAATGTATAAAATTCATGAAAGATAGCTAACATCTTCTGGCAGTAATCCCAGAACAGGGCACAGCCCTGGATCTCAGATATCAGGCAAGCTCTGATTTACAGCTGCATCAGTGGGAAAACCTGTGCTGGCCATACGAAATGGCAGCGATGGCAGCAACACTGTGAAAACCCAGAGTTAACTATCAAGGACCAGCCTGATTCCTGGATCAGATGTTTTGCTCTCTTCAAACAACAACATACAAAAGAAAATACGAAGGCTTTTCAGGGGATGGGGTAGGTGAAGCACTAACAATTAGGAGAATCAGGAAAGGCTTCGTGTAAGAGGTGGCATGCTAGCTGAGCTTCAAAGGGAGCTACAGATTTCAAGAGACAGAAGAAGGGAGAGTTTTCTAGACTTTGGGGTACCCTGTGTAAAGGGATGTCTCTGCCCTTACCTCTCTGTTTGCCTCTAACACTGTTAGGTCATGTTCCCAGTTCACCCTATTTCTGGACAACAGAACCTGTTACCTGGTTGTTTTGCTTTGTTTTTTTGTTTGTTTGTTTAATCCAGAGTGATTTTCCAGCATGGAAACTCTATCATTGCAAGTTTGACAGCTTCCATATCTTAAGACCTTTGACGGTTGCCTAGAGGAGTGGTTCCCGATATTTTTACCTCCACCCTAAACAACAACAAAAAATGTTTCATGAGCTCCCAAGGTAATTTAATACACTAATCACAATATTCTACAACTGTTTACTGCTTTGGATGTCCTTAATGAATTTTCAATACAAACTCCTTGGGCCATTATCATGAACTTTCAAGGCATCTGAGATCCATTAAATGGGACCTACTGGCCTAGAGTCCTGAGAGATGATGTAATGAGTGACTTTCCAATGGTGACGCAACTGGTATATATAAAGATCTCCTGATCCCCAGGCTGGCCCTTTATCCACTTTGGCATACTACCTCATACCTATAACATTAACCTAGATAGGGTCCTATTAGAGAGCAAAACAAAGCAAAAAAGAGAATTCTAACATCTGGTAGACGTCAACTTCCCCAAACACATTGGAACTCTCTCAACATGGGAGTATTCCCTATTTCTGCTGTGACAGTTTTTCTTTTTGTTTTTAGGGCTGGGAATCTTCTGTGATGGCATTTAACACAACTTAGGGTTTTGTAAGACTTTTTCTCCCTTCTGTGATTCCTAGTCCTATTATTTGTGACATGGGCTACCTAAACTGTCCTACCACCCTTTTCCACATGAGCTGCCATATTCCCATTCTCTCCACATATGTGTGGAGTCAAAATCCTTGTGAATACTCTAAGGTAGATGTGATTACATAACAGCATGGAGGTTTGAATATCCCAGATCTGTAAAAGGGAGGGCTGTGTTAGGGCAAAATTGTGAAAAGAGTGAAGGCGTTTCAAAGGCTGAAGAAGGTAGACTAATAGAGATAGAGCCAGGAGCAGGGGCAGGGCAGAGAGTGTATCACGAATGTAGGTTAAAGAAAGCAGATAGAGGATACAAATGCCTAGGTCCCTGACAGGCAATTTATCAACAAGAATTACATAAGTACCCACACGTTGCCTAGCAATGAAGTAGGTATGCATTGAGCTACATAGTAAAGAATAAACATGCTCTATCCTGAATATTCAGTACAGAAAAGTGACTAATACAGGGAATTTCTGTAGATAGAAACCAGATGAACAAAGCCTTCCTGAAGTCAGAGATGATTTTGTTTTTATCTTTGTATCTCTGGCACCAAGGATAGTGCCTGGCATATAGTGGGCAATTTAATAAATGCTTGCCGAATTGAATTTAATTGAGCTGAGGTTCTGTAGGCTATTGGTCACATGGGCCTGGGTTATAGCCATGGCTGCCTGCCTTAACAATTGCCACTCATTTCAATCAATTAAGTATTTATTAAGCTACTGTAATCTGTCAGGTACTGTTCTAGGCACTGAGTATTGTTGGTGTTGTTGATGACATGAGTTGTTTCAGTCTGGTCTGAGTCATCCTGACTCCATTTGGAGTTTTCTTGGCAAAGATACTGGAGTGGTTCACCATTTCCTTCTCTAGCACATTTTACAGATGAGAAAACTGAGGCAAATAGGGTTAAGAGACTTGCCCAGGATGACACAGCTAGTAAGTGTCTGAGGTCAGATTTGAACTCATGAAGATGAGTCTTTCCTGCTTCCAAGCCCAACACTCTATCCACTGTACCACCTAGCTGCCCCAGGCTATACTGAGTATACAAATTAAAAAAAAAATTAGACAGCCCTTGACCTCAAGGAGCATATACTACTGATCACTTATTAAATTCAGTGGTAGGATAGCTCTATGTCTAGCAACTCAAAATGGCCATTCCTAAAGTTAGAATCTGAAAAAGTTTCTGGACTTAGTAATCCATTTCTGCATACCTTTCTACTGTTGGAATACGACTTTCTGCCAGGACAGGGATTTACACTTAAACCCTCTTTAAGATTAATGAAGGGGATATGGTTACTGAATGTGCAAGTCTGTCTCCCTTCTGAGGACCCTGATTATTCTCTGGAGGCTTTTGACATGTGGTTCCATGTATTGACAAAGCACTTGATTCTGCAAGAGGAACAATTTTGACTAGAAATTGAGAGTTTGACCTAAAGTTCAGGAAAGGTTCTTATTTCTCTATTAATCAAAAGGCTAAGGAAAGTGGTACACTTTGGGACTGGGGTTGGAAAGAAGGAAGTAAGGGAGAACTAGCAAGAATAGAATGACCCAGAGGAATAAGTAAAAGAGGTGTCAGTAAAAACTTGGAGGACCCAGAAGAAATTGTCAGTCAGTCAATAAGCATTAAGTGCCTACTGTGTGCCAGGAGCTGTGCTGGTGTTGAAGATACAAAGAAAGGCAAAGCTAGCCCTTGCCTTTGAGGAGTTCACAATCTAAACAAATAAACTAAATGCAAGATAAAAAGGAAATTATAAATAGAGAGAAGGCACTAGGAGTAAGAGGCATTGGGAAAGGGTTCCTATAGTAAGTGAGATTTTAGCTGGGACTTGAAGGAAACCAAGAAAGTCAGGAGTCACGAGAAAGGAGAAAATCCCAGGCATGGGCTACGGTCAGAGAAAATGCCTGGAGCTGAGTGATGGAGCATCTTGTTAGTGGAAGAGTAAAGAAGCCAGTGCCGTTGGGTGGAAGAATGCTTGGGAACAGGAAGTGTTGTGATATGTATGAAGACCGGAAATACTGGGGACTGGAAGAGACAGATTATGAAGGACTTTGAATCCCAAACAGAAGATTTGTGTTTGATCTTGAAGGTGACAGGGAGTAACCGGAGTTTACTGAGGATGACATGTTCAGACCAGGTCTTTAGGAAAATCACTATTTGGCTTAATGGAAGGTGGATTGGAATGTTGAGAGGTTTGTGGCAGACAGACCAGACAATAAGCTATTGCAATAGTCCGGGCACATAGTGGCAAAGGCCTGCACCAGGGTAGTGGCAGAATCAGACGACAAAGGGGGGTACATACGAGAGATATTGCAGAGGTGAAATAGACAGTCTTAGGAACAGATTGCATACGAGGGGTAAGAGACAGGGAGAATTTGAGGAAGACTAATATTTATTTCAGTTGACTCAAGCTAAGTGATACGAGACAGGGTCTAGGCATATCCAATAAGGTTGCTTCAGCCAGCACGGTTTCTCTACACCATGAATTATAACCAAATGCCTTCATAAAGCCAATAAAACATATGCTGGTAGATCATTTGATTATAATATTTTCCCACTGCAACGTTGCTCCTTACATTTAATTTTCTTGAAACCATTTAATAAAACTAGCCATGGTATTACTCAGCAAGTGCTCTCCTCTGCCTGGTGCTGCAATGTGGCATTGAGGTGAACTTAGGTTCTTGTTGCCTATGTTAGTCAAGCAGAAGTTTTGAAAGGTTCTAAGTTGCTACCAAGACCAAAATGTTCTGAGTATGGTCCTGATGAGAGACTGTGTCTGCTGTCTATGGATGTAGGAACCTTGGGTTTCTTCTGCTATTTTGATGACTCAACAAACAGGGAAGAAGGAAAGGACAGGGAGACCTAAAACGTGTATCTTTAGAGAAGAGGGGAAACAGTGGTGGATTTTACCCTTGAAGAACAGAGATTACATAAGAAATCACTTGGGAATATCAAGGTCTCATGCCAGCTATGAGACTTCTCTCTTCAAAATTAAAAAAAAGAAAAGAAAACAGTAGTCAAGTTCCATCTCCAAGCTAAGTCTATTCCCTCAAGGATCCCACTTGTCCTACCCAGACTTTTTCATCTCTTTTGCAGTAAAGAGTAGTGAGGGGAGAGTCCATTTTGAGGTTGTGTATCTATAGAGCAGATATGTTTCCCAATCCTAATGCATCCAAGACAGGAAGTTGCTGCTGAAAGAACCTATTAGCCATATACACCATGCAGCCACATTAGTCTTCATTACTAATACCCAGAGCATGACAGAGGAGAGGTTTATAGGCCAGATAGTAGTAGGGAGGAAGATGATTCAGAAAGAAGGGCTAGGGATGGACAGCTGATATACAAGGAAAGAGTTGAAGAGCATATATGACTCCTGCTTTCTCTCAAAATTTCTAGGTTCCAGTTCTATTTTTTTAAAATTTACTTTTAGTTTACAATATCCAGTTCCACAATCCTTTGAGTTCCAAATTTTTTACTCCTCCCTCTCCTTTCCCCTTCCCCCCCGTGGCGACATACAATCCAATATAGGTTCTACAAATAACTTCACATTAAACATTAGTCAAATTGTAAAGAAGAATTACAAGCAATGGAATGAACCACGAGAAAGAAGGAACAAAACAAAACCAAAAAGGAGAGAGAGCAAGTAGTTTGCTTCAATCTGTATTCAGACTCTACAGTTATTTCTCTGGATGTAGATACCCCTTTCCAAATGAGTCTTTTGGAGTTGTACTATAGTGTTGCATTGCTGAGAGGAGCCCAGTCTTATTAAAGTCAGTCATCACAGATGGGATGTATCTGTAATTGTGTACAAAGTTCTCTGGTTCTGCTCCCCTCACTCAGCATCAGTTTATGTAAGTCTCTCCAGGTTATGATGAAGTCTGTCTGCTCCTCATTTCTTATAGCACAGTAGTATTCCATTATACTCATATACCACAACTTATTTAGCCATCCCCCAATTGATGGGCATCCCCTTGATTTCCAATCCTTTTAGACTCCAGTTCTTTAAAAGAGGGGCAGTACAGCATAATGGATATGGCACTGGACTTGGAATCAGGGAGACCTCTGTACAAATCCCATCTCAACCACTTACTAGCTGTGTGACCCTGGGCAGGTCACTTAACTTCATTGTGCCTCAGTTTCCTCACCTGTAAAACAATGGCCTTTATGGTCTCTTCCAGCTCCGATCCTATGATCTTACTCCTCCCTTGAAAGGGACCAAAGTTCCTTTAGCATGCGCCTGGACACTCAAGACAGGTGAAATCATTAGTTTCCTTTCAGTGACCTCTGTACATTCCTCTTCACACATTATATGCTTCAGTTGTCCTTGAGGCTATACCAGGAGTTGAAGATGGAAGATATTGTGCAGATGACATAGTATGTCTACCAACCACTATTTGACTAGTAGCAGAATCTCTCCACAGACTCTATGCCCTGCCAATAGCCTAGTTCTTGGGGTGGGGTGGATGGAGAACTGTGGGCAGACCTAGGTGTAGGATCTAAGAATCATTCAGTGAATCTAAGAAAACTCTGGTTTTTCAGTAACTCAAATTTCATGATTTTTGTGTGAAATGAAGACCTTATTAATCACAGGACCATAGAATATAGAGAGGAAAGGGACTTTAGGGTTGATCTTGTCTAAGCCCCTTCATTTTACAGCTGAGGAAATCTGAGGCAAAGTGACTTACCCAAGTAAAATCATAGGATCAGAGCTGGGGGAGATGTTAGAGGCCATCACGTACAACTCTCTTATTTTACAGGTAAGAAAACTGAGGCACAAATGTAAGTGACCCGCTCAGGATCACACAGTTTTCAGGTAGTAAGTGACAGGCACCATAAGTACAATCTAAGATTAAGGGACCTTAAAGATCATCCAGGCCAAACCCTGATTTTATTACTAAGAATCCCAGGAAAATTCAGTGCTTGCCTAAGGTCACATAGGTAGTAGTACAAGACTCAGGTCTCAAATACAAGTCCTCCAATACCAAATCAAATGCTCTTTCCTTTCCACCACTGCTGCTCTACAATATTAAACGACCGAGACACAGAATCTTTACGTTGTCTATGGTATACAATGTGAAATATATTTTTAAAACTTTTTTCAAGAAGTCTCTTTAAAATAGTAACATCTTTATATCAGGTATTCGGCTAAAAATTGGACTCTTCCTCATCAGATTTCATCTCAGAACGAAACAAAATGACCTTTGAATTATCCATTTGTGATCTGCTGTAGAAAAATCTACTGGGGAGCAGAGTCCAAAGGGTCAAAAGATTCTGTCCTTCCATATGACTCAGTGATGAGTAGAGGTCCCAAGAACCACGCTGCCTAGGATCATAGGGTCATACACACACAGCTGAGACAGACCTAAGAGGAAATCTAGTCCAACCTCCTCTTTTTACAGATGAAGAAACTGAGGCCCAGGAAAAATGAAATGACTAACCCAAGGTTATATTAGCCATAAACCTCAGAAGTGAGACTCAAACTCACAATATGGAAATGCTGGGCTCGGGGAGAACCAAAGAACGAGGGGAATTAGAGAAACATGGATATCTTCATTCCAGTTCTGCTACCATATTTGTAAATACTGCTCACCTTACATAAATCCATACTATATATTAAATATCTGTGTGCACATTCTTGTGACAGCAATGTTATTATCTATTAGTACTGGGTTCTTTTAAAATATATGCCTCTGTAAACATCAAGTACAGGCCTAGATAGGAAGTGGGGGGAGACTGGGGGTCATTAAGTGAACCTAAGAAAAACTCAATTTTCATACCGTACGCATAAAATGAAGACTTTATTAATTGTAGGATCACAAATCTAGAGCTAGAAGGGAACTCAATCTAATCCCCTCATTTTATAGATTGAGAAACAGAAGGCTAAAAGGATAAGTGACTTGTCCAAGGTCACACAGGTAGTAAGTTACTTTACCATGCAACATCTTCCTACTAGATAAGCGGTTCTCAACCTGTGGTTTATGTTCAATTTGTAACAGTGAAAATACATCTATCAGTAGCAAAATTGTAGTTATGAAGTAGCAACGAAAATAATTTTATGGTTGGGGGTCACCACAACATGAGGAACTGTATTAAAGGGTTGTGGCATTAGGAAGGTTGAGAACCACTGTTGAGATGTTTGGGGTTCAGGTACGTGGCAGGAGGAACCTAGCCCAGTGATCTTGTTAGATCTCATTCATCAGAAAGCCCAATTGTCCTTACATTTTTTTATTCCCTTTTGCCATAAAATATCATTCAATCACTTTCTGATGGCATTAATCCCCTTGCTGACGTCCAGTCTCTTTCCTTGTCCTCAAAAGTATTGACAGGAAATCCTACTGGCTGGACGGAAGACTTGTGTTTCATGGTTTCTGATATTCATGGCTTCCTGCTTCCTGGCGCAACTCCAGGTCATTGCTTCCTTTAGAAGCCCTAATTATTAAATTAATTGAATCCGTAGAAGCAGATGACATTGCCTCTAAGCCATAGAGCACCATATAACACCAATTCTAGGGCATACCCTCCTTGTTAGAATGAAGACTGGCAAATGGCTAAGACTATTCAGTCTATCCAGACGGCTCTATACAATGCATCAAATCAATGAAACCTCTGAGTTTTTGCCAATCACAGAACTAAGATTTTTAAAAAGCCAAAAACAGAGTTCTAATCATCAGCCCACAGGTATATAAATACTTGCTAAATACCCTGGAGTCCGTGTTTCCACCACAGAAAGCTCACTGAGGTTTTTTTGCTCAGGTAGTCAGCAGATTCCAAAGAACACTGAACAATAGAGGAGAGAAATAGGCATTTTTTTTTCCTTGGGAACAAATACTCCTGGGTTCATTTATTGGATGGGAACTAAAGAATTAATCTCCTCTGGAGAGAGAGTATGACTGTTGTTAAGGATCTAAATATACATCACCTTGTGCTGGGAGGGGAGATTGTGCATAATTAAGCCATTAATTAGCCTCTTTCTTTTAAATTAAAACCCCAAAAAAATAAATAACGAGTGACTTTAAAAGTATGAAGCACAGAGACAACAGAATAAAATAAGGCTTCTAAACCTGAAGTCCATGCACTTAAAAATATATATATGTATATATATATAGATTTACATATGCATGTATTGTTAACTGGATTTCAACATAATTAGTTTCCTTTGTAATCCTATTTTTTGTATTTTATTTTATATTTTATTTTATTTTGTATTTTATTTAATGCATTAAAAAAACCTTATTCAAATCCAGCCTCAGACACTTAACACTTACTAGCTGTGTGACCTTGGGTGAGCTGCTTAACCCCAATTGCCCCACCCTCCAAAAATCAAAACAAAAAAACAAAAAAAAAAAACCTACAACAACATTATTTTGAGACGGGATCCATAGTCTTCACCAGATAGAAGGATTGTATAATACAATACAATAAAAAAAATAATATATTTATATACATAAATATATTAAATATATATAATAAATACATAATATATAATAAATATAAATATAGAATATAATAAAAATATAAAAAATAGAATACAATATAATAAAAAAATTCCAGAAATAAAGACTGATATACTCAACAGAATCTTGGATTTCAAGACTGAATGTTCATATATAAATCCTGGCTCTGCTGCTAACTGTCTCTATGTTGTTATGTAAGTCATTTTAACCTCCCTGGGCCTTAGTTTCTCTATTGGTAAAATCGGGATAATAACAATCACAGGCAAGGCAAGGCAACAAACATTTTAATAAACACTTACTATATGCTAGGCACTGTGCTAAACGCTGGGGATACAAGTAGAAGCAAAAAGAAAGAAAGTCCCTGCCCTCAGGAAACTTACATTCTAATGGGAAAACAGTACACAAAAAGAAGATGAAAATTGGGGTGAGGAGTAGAGGAGGATGAAGATACTTAACCACTGGGGGATGGTTTCAAAGTCTGGAAAATCAGGCGCCTAGCTGGGAGGGGAACCAAGGTTAGCCAGCCTACGCCCCTCCACAAAATAGAGATCTTGGGAGGAGTTCCCCAATGGGAAAAGGGAGCTGGCTCGATAGAGGGATATTCCAGAATGAGCAGGCTGCAGAGATAGTTTAAGATTTCAGTGCAAGGAGGCATAAGGGTTGTTTTGAGGATCGGATGAGAAAATATATGAATACGAAATCACTTGGTGAATTGCAGAGGGCTATATTAACATGGTCTATTTTTACTACTGTGCCACTTAGTTGAACTTTCTGTAAACAGGGAACATTGATTGGAAACATCATTAAATATAGTACTGTTTGAAAATCTATTACGAGGAAGTCATTTATTAGCCTGACGCACACCCTGGCTTTCCTAAGAGTTATTAGTCTATAACAATGTTAAGAAATATTTTGCTTTCAAAATACCTGTCATGGCTCTTCATTCCCTACAAGAGAACATCCAAAATTCTCAGCCTTTCTTTCAAAATCCTCCTTACTCATCCAATTTTTCCTCCCACTTTCCGTTCTAGCCAGCATAGATAGGTTTGCCATGTTCAAATAACACTCCAGGCCTCTGATTGTGCTTAGAACCATCTACCTTCTGTTCTCTACCCAGTTCTAGCTACACTTCAGGATCTATCCCAAAGTCTGCCTTAAACACAAAGCATTTCTTAGATGTTCTAGGGTCTCTTGACATCTTTCCCGTTGTTCCTATTTTTTGTACCTCCCAGATGGTAGGTATGGAAATACAAAAGAAAGAGGAAGACCTGGGAAACATTTGGGTTAGAAAAAAACGGTTGCATGGTTTGGAAAATGGATGTAAACTGAAGGTCAAAGATGAATAAATATTTTTTATGAGCTTTACA
>CM053589.1:29035948-29064804 GCA_028646515.1 Pseudochirops corinnae | reverse complement strand
AAAAGATAAGTCGACCAACCAAGGACTGGGCCCTTTTTAGTGAGATTATGGTATAATTGCCCACTGTGATAGAGAAATTGACACACAGGAGAGTTATGGAAGTAAGAGGATAGTTTTGTCTTTATTGTTTTCACTGTGAATGGATGATGGGAAATCCAGATGAGATGTCTGACTGATAGAACATAATGATACTACTACTACTAAGAACATTTACATATAACTTTAAGGTTTGTAAAGCACTTTACATATGCAATCCCATTTAAGCCTTACACTGATCCTGAGAAGCAGGTACTATTATCATCCCCATCTTACAAACGAGGGAACCAAGGCTGAGGATAGAGATGTGGCTTATCCAGAATCACACAGCTATTGTCTGAGGCAAGATTTGAACTTGGATCTTTCTCACTCCAAGTAATAATAACAACAGTAATAGTAGCTAACATTTTAGGCTAAACTGCAGTTATCTCATTTGAACCTCACAATAATCTTGGGAAGTTGGTGCTATTGAACTTGGAGTCAGGAAGACCTGAGTTCAAATCCTACCTCAGACATTTACTAATTGTTTGACTCTGGCCATTTCCCTTGACCTCTCTCAGCCTCAGTTTCCCCATTGGTAAACTGGGAATAATAATAACACATAGCACACAGGGTTGTTGAAAATATGCAATGAAATAGGATATATTAATTGCTTTGCAAATCCCAAGGATCTCTATAAATGTTAGCTATGAGGTGATAAAATTTTACAAGGCTAAGGCGTAAGTAAGGGAGTTCCCAGGAAAATTCAGGTCTATTATTAAGTAATGTGTGGTTGCCATTGCAGTTAAAGTCTAATGGTGCTGAACCATCCTTGGCTTGGGAAATCCTATCTTTTCTATCCTTCTGGTTAGGTTGTAGGGAATGACTTCTATTATATACACACTGAGCAGCTAGGTGTGCAGTGGAGAGAGTACAGGGCCTGGAGTCAGGAAGACTCCTTTTTCTGAGTTCCAATCTGGCCTCAGACACTTAGTAGCCGTGTGACCCCGGGCAAGTCACTTAACTCTGTTTGCCTCAGTTTCTCCATCTATAAAATGAGCTGGAGAAGGAAATGGCAAAGCACTCCAGTATCTTTGCCAAGAAAACCCCAAATGAGTTTGTGAAAAATCAGATACGGCTGAACAATGACAACATATACACACTGAGTCAGGTATCTCAATACAATTCATAGTTTTGACTATTTCCTCAGGTTTCTCCCTGGAAATCAATCTAACAAGGGAAAGGCTATGGTCTTTGCCTTTGGGGGCCCGTTCTGTTCCACAGATCCTCTTTCATTGAGAAGAAGTAGCACGGGGACACACAGGAAGAACACTGAGATAACTAGGTAGGACAGTGAATAGAGCTCAGGAAGACCTGAATTGAAAAGCTGCTTCAGTCACTAACTAGCTATGTGACTCTGGGCAAGTCACTTTACTTCCATTTGTCTATAGTTTCCTTAACTATAAAGTGGGATATAATAATAGAAGGGTGGAGATAGGGTCAACTCCTTAGGTAAAATGAAAGACTGGACTAGTGTTGTTGTCTCAGGAGAACATAGGGGAGAGCGAGCGGGTGGGAGGGACTGAGCCAAGGGATGAAGCTGGAAAAAGTGAATCCTTCACTTCTTGTACAGAATTGGCATAAACAATGAACAATATTTGGCCTAACATGGGGCGAATAGCCACAGGTGACAAAATGCCTTGCAACAGGGGGCTGAATGGGAATGGCACCTGGGGAAAGGAAAGAGCTGTCACCACTCACCCGGGACCACTCACTCAAAACCCATCTCTTGCTTTTCCAACACAACAGGATACAGGCTTAACGGTTTGACAACATGTACTGTGGTCAAAATGTGCCCAGCGGAGAACAGAACATGAGACTGATCTCAGAGTTCATGTTGGGCATCCCCCAAAATCTTAACGCTTTAAGTTCAAAACTTTAAGTTCAAAACTTCACTAAGGCTTTTGGAATACCTTGTATTAAGAAAATATACCATTTAAGAACTCTGCTCAGTGCAGTGACCAACCATAATTCCAGAAGACCAGAGATGAGTAACACTACCTACCGCCTGACAGAGACCTACTTTTTTTGGACATGACCAACGTTGGAATTTGGTTTTTTTGACCGCATGTATTTGCACAAAGAGAAAACAAAGAGCATATCAACCTAGATAGATGGGAGAATGTACTCAGGGCTGAGCAAGCCACACAGACCAGCGCTTAAGAGTAGTTTTTCTGCTGGGAATCAATAACAAATTATCGTCTGCTTTGTGAGATACTAAGATATGCTATCTGTACGGCTAAGGCAGGATGAACAATGCCAAGCCAAGGCCATTGGGATGCAGCTCTGGGGTAAAGCACCAGAACTGGATTTAGAAGACCTGATTTTGCATCTTTGTCCAGTCATTTTACTAGCTGTATAAACCCGGGTTACTTGATGAAGGGAATTCCTGACGAGTACTCACTGACTTGTCATTCACTTGTTTCAGTCATTTCCAACTCTTTGTGACTCTATTTGAGGTTTTCTTGGCAAAGATATTAGAGTGGTTTGCCATTTCCTTCTCCAGCTCACTTTACAGATAAGGAAACTGGGGCAAACTGGGTTAAGTCATTTGCTTAGGGTCACACTGCTAGGAAATGTCTGAGGCTAGATTTGAACTCAGGAAAATGAGTCTTCATGACACCAGGCCCACCTAGCTTCAGTGAAGATGACTGATGAATGAGAGTCAGGAAGAAAGACTCTTCTTGGGATATGAGGGCACTCTCCTTCTCTTTTAGACCCTGTTCCTTGCTTTCTCTCCCTTGGACTTTTAGCAAGGGAGAAAGGTGGGATTTTTCTCCTCTCTTCCACTCCTGTCTCCTACCCATAAGAAATGACAACTTGAAAAAGAAATATATGGAAATCCAAGATGCACCTTGAGATGGACCTGGTTTTCTTCTTCTGCCTTCTTGTTTCTTTCCCTGAGCACAGGCCAGGGACTGAAGACAGAGAACTGGTAATTTCCAGCCTGGCAGTTAACTCATGATTTGCATGTTCCTGAGTTTGGGGTTTGGGGTTTGGGCCTTAGCCGTTATGGAAGAGCAGAATTTTTTTTTAACAGCATGTTTCTCAGAGAAACTTTACCACTACCAGTTACCATTCTTTAGCTGAAAGACTAAGAAAAAAAAGCCATGCTCTTCACATTCAGCAAATTGGAAAAGATGGCCAAAAATGGGAACATTCCATTTTGAAAGGATTATGGAAAGATGGGCCCACTAAATGTATGGCTTGTAGAACTACAAATTGGTCCAGGAAAGAATTTCAAAAGCACATACAGGTTACATAGCAGGACAGCATCAAATACATTCATTGCAGCAATTTGGAATTATGTGAAGAAAATGACAAAAACATTCATGCCCCTTGACCCAGTGATTTGATTGCTAGGGATACTCCCAAGGAGATCAATGACCAAAAAGGAAAGTCCCATGTACACCAAAATATTTATAGCAGCACTTTTTATGTTAGTAAAAAAGTGGAAACAAAAGAACATTCCCATTGATTGGAGAAAAGCTGCATGAGTTGAGATGCATAAATGTAATAAAATACCATTACAGAGTAAGAACTTATGAATATGATGAATACAGAGAAACATGGAAGACTTCTATGAACCAGTCCAAAGGGAAGTGAACAGGATGTATGATGACTATAACAACTTAAATGGAAAGAACAACAACGATTTTTTTAAAAATCAGTTTAAGGGGATGCCCATCAATTGGGGAATGGCTAAACAAGTTGTGGTATATGAATGTGATGGAATACTATTGTGCGATAAGAAATGGGAAGGAGATGGACTTCATATTTACCTGGAGAGGCTTATACGGACTGATGCTAAGTGAGAAGAGCAGAATCAGGAAAAACTTGTACACAATCACAGACACATCGTATGTGTGATGACCAACCTTGATAAATTGGACTCTTCTCAGCAATGCACAGCTATAAGACAACTCTACAAGTCTCAGGATGGAAGGAGATAACTACATTCAGAGAAAGATCTAGAAAGAACAGAGTTTAAATGGAGACTGAAGCAATACATGCTATCGCTCTTTTCCATGTTTGGTTTTGTTTCCTTTTTCCTATTCTCCACTCCATTAGTTACAACCCTTCTATACAACCAGACTAATGCCCAATGTGAAAATATTTGCAGATTCTATACTTGACTGCATGCCGCCATGGGGGGGCAGGGGGAGAGGGAGAGGAGAAAACTTGAAACTCAAGAGTCTATGGAACTGAATCTTGTAAACTAAAAGTAAATAAACAAATCAATTTAATAAAAAAATAAAAATTAAAAAACCAGTTTAAGCTAAATGCTACAAATTTATAATAAACAAGTTTGTCCCCAAAGAGGAAATATGAGAAAACTCTTTGCATTTCTTTGTAGCCACGGGACATTTAGTGTTCAGAATGCTGCACAGAATGCCAAAGTTTTCAACATATTGGTAACTTTTTCTCAGTTTTTTGCCCTCTCTTTTAAACTTTATTATTAGTGATTTCTTGGGATGGGAAGGGGGCCAGAAGTAAGAGGATGCATTGGGAAAGAGAAGTTGTGCAAAACCAAAAGATCAACGAAAAAATAAACATTTGTCAAGGTCTTGTTATGTTCCAAGCACTGTACATGTGAGGGTTGGGACATACGTGCAGGCTTCAGGCAGTTGTGTTGAGGCACGGGGAGTGTTGAGGCCCTGAACAAGCTGGGTCACATGGAGTTCAGAGAACTGCCCAAGGTTCTCCCACGTGGGGTTAGCAGGTGTTCCAGATTAGCATCTCCACACCCTGGGGCCTTCATGCCCTTGTGACTGCACCTCCCATCTCACAATTTTGTTCAGCTGGGCTCTGTTTTTGTCACATGGAGTATGTGCATCTGGGGGATATATAAGACTTGGGCTTTGGGGGTAGTCTGGAAGTCTGTACTGAGATCTTGCTGCGGGGCTGCCCCATGGAGAACCTCGAGTCTTCTGTTCTCGAGAATGCGCTGGCTCCTTCTCGATTAGGGTAAGTAACCTGTCGTCAGGTTAGAACATCCTGACATGTACATATACTTAAAGTAACGGCCTGACTTGTCAGGATATTTGGACCTTGTGGTTTATTTATGCAATCAGTGCAGGTCCCAAACAAATACAAAATAACTGTCCTGCCTTCTCTCAAAGTTGTCTTTGCTTTCCAGGATGAGTGATAATGTGTACAATGAGAAATTAAGTGTTTTATATTTTCTGAATTTGTCTTTTGCATTTTATGTAGTTTCTGTGGTAGAATAAATAGCTGTCCTATATCAAATGAGATAAGTTATAAAGTAGTTAGTCCAGTGCAGACACTACACAAATGTTAAATATTATTCCTATTATTATTATTATTATTACTTGGAGTCGGAAAGATCCAAGTTCAAATTCTGTCTCAGACAGTAGCTGTGTGATTCTGGATAAGTCACTTCTCTCTCCCCAGCTTTGGTTCCCTCATTTGTAAGATGGGGATGATAATAGTACCTGCTTCTCAGGATCAGTGTGAGGCTTAAATGGGATAGCATAAGTAAAGTGCTTTACAAACCTTAAAGTTATATGTAAATGTTCTTAGTAGTAGTAGTATCTTTATGTTCTATCAATCAGACATCTCATCTGGATTTCCCATCATCCATTCACAGTGAAAACAATAAAGACAAAACTATCCTCTTACTTCCATAACCCTCCTGTGTGTCAATTTCTCTATCACAGTGGGCAATTATACCATAATCTCACCACAAAGGACCCAGTCCTTGGTTGGTCGACTTATCTTTCTTATACCCCAAGTGTAAGGCTCATAAAAAATATTGATGCATCTTTGACCTCCAGTTTACATCCATTTTCCAAATCATACGACCCTTTTTTCTAACCCAAATGTTTCCTAGATCTTCCCCTTTCTTCTGTATTTCCACAGCGACTTCTCACTCATCTGGTAGGTACAAATGATAGAAACAATGGGACAGAGGTCGAGAGACACTAGAGAATTTAGAAAATGCTTTGTGTTAAGGCAGTCTTTGGGTTGGATCATGAGGTGTAGATAGAACTAGAATAGGTGGCAAACAGAAGGTAGATTGATGCATATGTGTTTAGTATTGACACTGGTTCATTGTCTAGAATTCTTTTAAATGTAATATAGTTTTCTTATTTATCTCCCTTGGTTCTATGAATTTTCATTTTTGCTCTATTCAATAGCATATTTGCCATTCCTTTTTTAAAAAAACTACTTGATACATTGTAAATTTTGTGCCAGTCTCTCATTTTGATTCTGTCTTTGCTTTTTGAGGTGATTCTTATCTACAACAGATTGTAGGTATTGGTTTTCTTGTCCAGTATGCCATTCTCTTTGATTCTCTTATTTTCTTTTATATTATTTAGTATTTAAATTTTTTTTCACTTACTTCTTATTTTTATAGGATCCTGTCCCTGAAATAAGTTTTACTTAAACTACTTTGATGCAAATATATTTCCATAGACCATCTTGAGTGTTTTATAAGTCTATGATCCAATTTCTCGTATCATTTGAAAATTACATACAGTCTCCTCATTATTTACCCCCCAAAGATTCTCAGAGTAATCTCTAACTGATAACACAATGAAACAAAAAAAGAACGATGTTTTTCAGAAAGTTCAGTACTGGCTTGGGGGATCCTGGGCCCTAGGTTACATCTAAAAAAAATAAGGCAATTAGAATGTATGAGATCAAAGGTCTCTCCTGGTTCTGACATGCTATGAGGATCAGGGTATACATTGCTTTCCCCTTTATTGGCCACCTTCAGAACCATCACCAGATTATCAGCACTGACTTTGAAACGTAGGTTCCAAAACACTCCAAGTGGTTCCTATTATCTTATATTTTATGAACTGACAACTGCCTGGTATTTCCATGCCAAACTGTCAGACTTTCAGTTATGAGATGTTAGGAAATCTTGAGCTTCATTTAAAAAATAGTAGGGAACCAGTATGGTGCCTTAAAAAGCTTAAATTAATATGAAATTGTGGGCTATTCTGATTATGACTATTATTATTAAGTTCTTCTCAGGTTCCTTTCACCCAGCCCTGGAGATACTCATAGCCAAGGACAGCAGGGAGCAAGGTATGGTTTGAATATGATGGAGAAGAAAGAAAAAGGGTGGCGTGCCTCGGGGAGCCAGCTCCTTGTCCTCTCAGCCGCCTGGCCCAAGCTTTGAGCACCTGGCAGCTTGCCTGGTACTATTAGGGCAGAGATGCATATTAAGCAAATGCAACAGTTAGTGCTGGAGATTGAAAAGTAGGACTGTGGCCATTTGGACACAAGACTAGAACCTGAGGCCAAAAACCTGTGGAGTCCATACTATGACTAGTGGAAGTACCTGGAGTCCCGGGGTCACCTCCACAGACTGGACACTGACCTAGCTACTAGAAAGGTCTTGTCGTGACTACTACCATGACTACTGGCTACTTATTGACTCCCTGTTGGGAATGAGGAATGATAAGATGATCTTCCAGGATTTTTGTTCTATCTGTCAAGGGCGTAGGGAAGAGATTAATGCCTTGTCCGAGGACGGTCGCACTGGGCAAATTTATTTCATGTGCCTTTATTTATTTATCACAGTCTGATTAAAGAGTCTCCAGAAAGTGCGCCTATATACATATATATGACCTCAAACAACAAGGGACAAGGATTGGTCAAGAGGAAGGAGATTCTCTAGTTAGAACAGAGGTACATGATCCAATCAGATAATCTGCTCCTATCCTTGTCAGAAGTAAAAATCTGGGAAGCTACCCATAAAGAAGTGGAGCCAAGGAGTACCTGCCAAAGAGTCTGAAAGGTCAAGGATCTGTCCTGATACCCCAGAGGCCTCCCTGGTACGATGTGGTACCCAAGACAGATTATAAAAATACAATAGGAGAACTCATAGAGGACCAGCTACCATAGTTACGTGCTCCCTACCTGCCATGCTAATATCACGGAATTATCAAAGCAAATCACAGAGCTAGAAATGACTGTCTTGGTCAAATTATCTTATTTTGAAGTGAAGGAACCTAAGGTATAAAGAGGTTAAATGAGTTCCTCACGGACACAGAAGTGATAGGTAGCATAGCAAGGAGCACTCCCATGATCTTTCCGCCATGATACATCACCTCTCTATGCAAGTAGATATTGTGGGACAGTATAAGGGGAAAGTCCTTTGATCATGGGCTACTCTAATTACTCCCACAACCACTGGGTCAGAGAACACAAGTAAAGCATTATGCTTCTGGCTACAAATCAGCCATTCAATAAGAATCTCTCGAGTGCTCACAAATACATAGCCATCTCCTAAATTTTTTTTGCTGTAGGATGACATGTTCTCCCATGACTGCCAAGACCCAGAAAAATTCAAATTGGTCTCCCTAACACTAAAGGGACCCAGAACCTTCTAGGGATAATAAAGAATCTATCAGCTAGACTGTTTACAGACTTTCTGCAGAACTCAGTCGGCCTGGGGGTGTCATTAACCTCCAGAAAAGGGCTTCTGCCTCAATTTTGGGTTTCAAGAAAGAGGAAACAAAGAGGTAAGACGGAGAGACAGAGACAGAAATGTGAGCAGATAAAATTGAGTACTAGAAATGAAGAGTACACATATACAATATAAAAGTGGACTGGGATGGGGGGGAGGAGGAGGAACAGCTAGGTGGCGCAATGGAGAGTACACTGGCCCTGGAGTCAGGAGTTCAAATATGGCCTTAGACACTTGACACTTACTAGCTGTGTGGCCCTGGGAGAGTCACTTATCCCCAACTGCCTCACACACACAAAAATAAATAAATAAAATAAAAAATAAAAGTGGACTGGAGCTAAAACCAAGCCAAAATGAAATTTGTAGGGGCTGCTAGGTGATGCAGTGAATAGAGCACCAGCCATGGAGTCAGGAGAACCCACGTTCAAATTCAGCCTCAGACATTTAACACTTACTAGCTGTGTGACCTTGGGCAAGTCACTTAACCTCCCCCCTCCAAAAAAAAAGGCAAAAAAATTTTTTTCAGAATGAAATTTGTAGTAGTTGTTGAATGAAGTCTCCTTTTCCCAGAGCACAGGGCTTGGGAACTCCCTCCCCCACCCTGCCCTGAGTTCAAATTTCAATCACTTCTCCCATACAGGGAGGGGTAGGGTAGAGGAAGGAATAAAGAAGTGACCCTTAGCCATGGTCCCAATCATACAGGCTTTTATGTTTTATTTGAATGTCTATGCAAGTAATACGGACACAGGGCCAACCTTCACACATAGCCTAGGTAGAGTGATCACTTCGCTCCTCGCCTGCTACTAATTCATTTTCCTTATAGATTCTTAACCAGGGTTCCCACAGGTATGTTTTTACATTTCCTTATTATGTGCAAACATTGCAATACCAAATTAATCAATTCTATATGAACCCCCATCTCAGTTTATTAAATATTACTCCAATAAAACCCTAAAGTTCTCACCAGTTCAAATAGTAAAGAAACAACCCGATGAGAAACTAGAGACTAGAAACTATAGTAAGTGACTTCTTTCTCCTCAAAAACTTCAGAAGAGGCCAACCAGAAACCTGAAGGCAATATGAAAGGGGGCCCAGTAGTGAAGGGTTAGACTCCTACGAGGACCAAAAACTGGCAGTCATATGCAGCTCTCTGTCAAGCGTGAAGGGCTCTCCTGAGAAAACCACAGGGTGGTCAGAAAGCCCCAAGGTGAGAAATTTGGAAGAAGCAACAAATATAGGACTAACTAGTATAATGTCATAGTGCTCAGACCTGGACAGTCCAGACCCAGGGAATCTAAGGTTCCTAACATTTTGTCATGAGACACTATATAGGGCCTTAAAGATTCGTCACTCTGAAATTCGAAGATCTGAGGAAGGGAGAGAGCAAACCTAATGAAGAAAAGCTAAGCTCAAAAATCTGGGGTACCCACAGTGAAATCAAGTAAGACCTACCACCCCATCCAAAAATTCAACAGGAAACAGAGTCTGACACAAAGCCTCAATCAGGAATTAAAGCTGATGAAATGAAAAAAAATCAAAGAAAATACTGACCAGTGTCAAAAATTATTGCAGATCTAGCTCCATAACAACTACAAGCAGAGAGTCAAAGGAAAAATGGGTTTTCCACAAGTACTACATGAGTACCAATAAGAAATAAATCAAGAGATAAAAATGAAATAAAGCTCCAGAGAAAAGGAAGAATAAGTAGCTTATAAGAGAAAGTGGGTAAACCTTACTCCAAAACAATGGACTACCTAAATATTTAAATAGACCAAATGAAAAATAATAATTACACGAGCCATCAAAATTAAAATACAGGAAAAAATAGAAGAAAATTGGCATATCTGTTGTTTTTAAAAAAAAAAAGTTGACTTAGGAAGTAGGTTAAAGAGGCTGACTACTGTATTTCAAGAAACAAAAATTAAAAACTGGCCAGATCTATTAGAATCAGAGGGCAAAGTAAAGACAGAAAAACTATATCGATCACCCTGCTCCCATTCTCAAATCACAAATTTATGGGCTTAGAGAAAAAATAAATGTTAATAATCAGATAAGTTATTACCGGTATTAAAGTAACATGTACTCATATAGTAGTTGTAAGGCCTTAAGCAGTCATTTAATCTCTCTAAACCTCAGTTTCCTAATCTGTAAAATGGAGATAACAGTATGTATTATAGCATTTAGGTCACAGAGTAATGAGTATCAAATGAGATAATAAGTGTAAAGACTAGCATAAACATCAATTATTACATTAATTCAGTGATACATTCATGCAGCAGGGAGCAGGGTCCAAACAGCCAAATGGATCCGTCTTTCCATGTAATAATGTGATGAGTAGATAGTACTAGGACCAATCTCTGCTTCTCCCATTTCTATCTGTCGAGCATGGTATGGCACCCCTGCTCTATGCCAGTCACAGGGTAAGGGAGATTTAAAATGAACAGATGGGGTCATTCCTGTTCTGTTGGCACATAGGTAAATCCACATTACATATCATCACCATGGACATGCACATTACAGGAATATTATTGTATTAGCAATTACGGATCTTTTGAATCCTGTATAAATAGCAAGAGTCTAAATATCTTGTCACTATGCACAAGCTGCCAATATAAAACATACTGGAACTTGATTATCTGTGAATACAAGTAGAATCACTATTAATATGTCTTTCAACTTAAAATTTATGATTCTGTGTTTTCTTTCTCTCTCTCTCTGTACACACACACACACATACATGTATTCTACATATACATATATACTATATGTGTGTGTGTGTGTGTGTGTGTGTGTGTGTGTGTGTGTGTGTATATATATATATATATATATACACACACACATTGATACACTAGCTATATATACGTTTCCCCTTGTCATTAAATATTCATTTGTTCAGGAAAATAGCATGGTGTTATGGAAAGAGCATTGGACTTGGAGTCAGAAAATGTGGGTTTGGGTCCTGGCTCTGATACTACCAAGCTATGTTATTATGAACAAGTAAATTAGTCTTGTTGAACTAATTTAGACCTCTAGCCAGTCTCTCTGTGCCTCAATTTTCTCATTTGTAGAATGGAGATAATGGAGTTTAACACCATCTCTCTTATGGAGTAGTTAGGAGGAAAAGACCCGCTAAACCTTATGTAAATGTGAGATATTATTCCAGATTGGGCTGCCTTTGAAAAATTGCAAAGTTCCTTTAATGACTCCATATTTGATACCAATATTTATTACAGTATTGTTGTTTGGCAGCAAGTCACAGAACACTACAGTCTCTGGAGAATTAAAGAGAGTATTGCTCAAGGAACAATAGAGGGGTACACAGTGGGCGTGAAGAGGCTGGGATACATAACAAACTGTGCAGAAGAATCAGAGTCATCAAAGAAATATGTGATGTGGAAACGTGCTCTGTGTGCATTTGGTGGGTATCCCAAATAGTAGTGAAAGGAGCCCATACTGGTTGGTGCGTCATATGTTTTAAGGTATTGGAAGGCAAAGCATGACTTTATTATATAACCCTAGGCTCAGAACTCATTTGCATAAGACTCTCCTCATTGGTGGAAATTGATTACTCAACGCTCCACACCTGTCTGAGGTATGCAATGCTTGACAGAGAAAAGATCTTGGTCTTCTGGCTTCTAGTTTCAAGAGAGAAGATACGCATTTCCAGATTCTCTTCCAGGAGAGGTCCCTGACGTGAAAGCTAACACACACACACACACACACACACACACACACACACACAGTTATCCCTTCCACATTGCAACATTCCCCATCACAGTTTCAATATATCACAGGTAGGCATAAGAAATTAAAAGGGAATTTTGGGGAGTTTTGAAAAAACTACAGATAACACAAAAAGTCCCGTAGATAACACAGAACAAGTTTAGGCACAGAACACTGAGTACAAAAGACTCTCCACCAATGAGGAGAGTCTTTTACAAAAGGTTTTTGAGATTCAGGTTACGTGGATTAGCCACTGAAGGAGTATAATATAAAATTTACCCACCAGTCCTGGGGTCTCATGAAGCTTTTTCTGGCATAAGCCCAAAGGTGTCTCTCCCCGCAGTGCACCAGACCACATGACTGGGCAGGTGGGGGAGCAAGGAACTATTAGTCAGATTCAAAATGAAATCTAGGATTTTATATAGCACAGCACTCCATAATTACTAACAACAGAGAAATCTCTGGCTCACTGCACTCTACCCTGCATCTGGGATTTTTCTTTCTCATTCTTGATCCCTTCCCCACATCCTTAGAAAATAGGCAATCAGTATTCTACGGCCACATATGTTTTCATTACAAAATAAAAATAAATGAAAAACCGTCTTTAGTTATCTCCCAAATCGGAACCAGCTTCCTATTCTTTCACACAGCCTCTTGCCTGTTGTGGGTTTGCACCCTCAAAATGCCTTTATCCTCTCTGCACAGGTCATCAGCTGGGAGAACATCGACTGGGATGGACAATCAAGAGGTCACAGAGACAATGAAGTAAATGTCAAAGAGAGGAGATGGCGAAAAATGGGACAATAGGAGGTTGAGATGAGAGAGATGATCACTGAGGTGACAAACTGTAATAGGAATGGGAATTTGAGGACCTCCCCTGCTTTGAAAGTAAATTCTGTCCCCTAATAGGCTGAATATAATCACATGGAGCCTGTGGTGGGAGGAGTTTGCTGGAGGATGGAGCAGAGCCCACAGGAAGCTTCCCTGCTGTGAAGATAAACTGCCCCCTGATAGGCTGAATATAGTCACATGGAGCCTGTGGTGGGAGGCGTTTGCTGGAGGATGGAGCAGAGCCCACAGGAAGCTTCCCTGCTGTGAAGATAAACTGCCCCCTGATAGGCTGAATATAGTCACATGGAGCCTGTGGTGGGAGGAGTTTGCTGAAGGGTAGAGCAGAGCTCACAGGAAGCTGGGAGTCAGAGCTAGAGAGATGGTGGAAGAGAGAGGATGCTCAGGCAAGGAGACAGAGTGGTTCGTGAGTAAATATTGATCTTTTATTGGTTTGTGGGGAAGCTAACTTAATACTATGATAGAATCAGCTTACTGGTTTGGGGATTCAGTTTTCTGGTGTCTAAATAAATGTTTTGGTTCCATCCCAGACTATGACCATCCTTATGGATGGCTGAGGTTGATGAACTTGTTTGGTGAACTTGGAGACCAAGATCTTATAAGGCAGTGGTTCTCAACCTTCTTAATGCTGCGACCCTTTAGTGCTTGTATGTGGGCGTATCTGCATGTGGGTGGACCCGCCTGGAGACAGAGGAGCCGTGTCTCAGTTCCTAAGACCATGTGTTTTCCCACAGTCTTAGGCCACCCCCAAAGGGATCGTGACCCACAGGTTGAGAACCACTGTTTTAAGGAGACATCAAGATGTGTTTTAGAATTTGCCTTGTGTGTGAGGGTAGAGTTTGATGTGAAAAGGAAGACAGTAAGCCAGATACTGAATTCCTTAATAAAGGAGAATGACATAGACCAATAGATGATCATAGAATCAAAGATTTTGAACTAAAAGGAACCTCAGAGATCATGACATCCAACCCTTTCATCTACCATGTATCTAGAGAGGTTAAGTAACTTGTCCAAGGACTTGTACTTAGTGTCTAGGGTAAGATTTGAACCCAGGTCTTTCTGACTCCAAGTCTAATGTTCTGTTCACTAAGCCTTAACAAAATTTCAAGTCAAAAGAGCTCTTAAAAGTTACCAAATTTAACCCCTTCATTTTACAAATGAGGAAACTAAGGCCAACAGAGTTAAGAGATTTGTCTAGGGCAGGGGTGAGGAACTTGTGTCCTTCAGGCCACATGTGGGTCCTCTAGGTCTCCAAGTGTGGCCCTATAACTGAATCCAAACTTCACATGACAAATCCCCTTAATAGAAGGATTCATTCTGTAAAACCTGAACTCAGTCAAAAGGTCACACCCAAGAACTTAGAAGGCCACATGTGGCCTTGAGGCCTCAGGTTCCCCACCCTAGTCTGTGGTCACAGTTAATAAAAGACTGATTTGAACAGCAGAATACAGCAGGTATTCTGGACCAAGCTAGACTCAGACCAGTTCCTTAGTAATTTAGATTTGATATTAGAACAAAAATGTGATATTCATATATCATCTAATAGTTAACAAAAGGAGATTAACTTAGCTATAGTAGAAGAATATTTAACAAGGTTAGGCATCGAGTTGGTCAACTTCAAGTTGATTTAGCTTAGTACAACTCCCTGAGTTACCTATCATGATTCAACAGCCAAGTATGACAGTGCTCCCCCACCCCCACCCCACCCAGTGTCCTTATGGTTGCCTTGAACACAGGCAAATAGGATGTGAGGTTAACAGTCTAAACCTTTAGTGCCCTGAGACAACTAAGAGACAAGGATGGTTTCCAATGCCTTTTAAGGAAAAAGTAGCCTAACTTGCATGGGGGGTAGGAGTTAGGATATTGCTCCACCCACATAGGTCTTCCTGATTCCAAGTACAGTGTTCTATCCGCAAAGGGATGATACAGATGGGTAGAGTGATCCTCAAAAGAGGAAAGTTTGCCAAATGAAAGTGGCAAAGAGACTGGTCAGCAGTAGCAGTGAGGGACAGGGAATATGCTTATTCTTATGCCTGGTCGAGTATATCTGGGGACAGGAGAGAAGGAGAATCTGGTACTAGAGAGTATGACTTGGTATACAGCATCTTCAGTGCTCCTCACCATGAGCAGGAGAAGATGGAAAGAGTATGAAGCCAATCTACGCAGTATGAAGCTGGAGTCTATTAACAATGAAGCAGGATGTATAGACTATGGAGGAGGGAGCAGGGTTGAGGTGGGTAGGGATGACAATATAGAGACAGAGAGGGGAAGAGGATTTTGAGGCCAGCAGATTTCAAATCACAAGCATGAGAGAAGCAGGATCTGGGCACTTGCCAGCTGTTAGGAGCCATGAGAGAAGATCCAGTGGTATCTGTAGTGACCAGAAAAAGTAAACATATCAGTAGGGAGCCCAGGAGCTGTGGTTTTGAGTGGGTACCAATTTACAGAGCACCATAATTGTGGGCATAGCACTTCCTGGAGTCAGAGTGGGGATAGGGAAGAAGAATTACATGGCAGGTACTGAGCAATCAGAGGGTAACAGATTTAGAGCTGCAAAGGACCTTAGAGACCATCAGATCCAACCACTCCTCATTTTACAGATAGGGAAGCTGAGGCACAGGAAGATTAAACAACTTGATCAGGGTCACACAGTGTCAGTGTCTAAGGTGGAATTTGGATCCATGTCTATCTTGGCTCTAAGCCCAGTTCTCTATCTACTGTGCCACCTAGTTACCTACATTAGTAAGAATAACAATATTAATAGCTAACATGTATGTAACACTCACTGTGTGCCAGGCACCGTTGCTAAGGTCTTTGTAAATATTGTCTCATTTGATCCTCAAAACACCCCTGGGAGGTATTTGAGTCAAGTTTTATTGAGTCAAACAAAGGTTAAAATAACTTGTCCGGGGTCATACAGTTAAGAAGTACCTGCAGTCACATTTGAACTCATGTCCTCCTGACTCTGGGCCCAGCCCTCTATCCATTAGGGCACCTAGATATCTACAAACATTAAAGTATTAGCTGAATAACACTAACCTATGAGAAGTTGATTACACACCCAGTCAGTGTCCGAGACAGAATTTAATCCTATGCTTTCTGTCTACAAGTCGGTCTGCCATCTCTTTAGCTCAGCTGAAGATATAGAGGGGGTTTTAAGATCTAGAGTATGGCAAGTGAGAGAGTATATAAAGGATGGCTTGAATTTTACTTCAAGAAGCCCCCAACATCGACTGAGAAAATGGGGAGGGGTGGGAAAGGATGGTGTAAGATTGAGATGTCAAATGATCCTGGCCAATACACGAGGCCTGGCAACTCCAGAGTGTGGCCAGAACCAAATTAAAATGTAATTGGGAAACATTTAAAGAAATAAATAATACCATAAAATATAGATAAGATTGCATTCTAAAACTAAGTCAATATTTGGCCAGCAAGGATCTTTACGTATGGTTTTGGACCTGCCATTTCTATTTGAGTCTGACATCAATGGTATAGGAGACTTCAATAATGAGGTTAGAGCAGACACTGAAGGGAGCTTGACAGAAAAGGGAAAAAAAATACCACCATCAGGGAAGAATGAAAGAATTGGATTGGACCCCTCTACAGAAGTGAAGCCCAGCTGAGATTATATAACACCAAATCGTAGTGGCTACGGTCAGCAAGGTTTTGTGATTTCTTCTAGCAACATTCAGCATCATGGGCATAATAATAAAGAAGGCAGATGGGACTGTTAGAGATAAAATCTCAAATTCCCAGCCTTGTTTTTAAGGTACTCTATCATCTGGAAGTGGCCCACCTATACAGCCTGATTCCACCTTCCACTTTAGGCAAGCTAGTCTCTTTTTTTAAATTTCACCAGCCAGCCACACTCAGATCAAAATCTGGGTCTTGGATCAGGCTATTTGTGGAACTGAATTGAATTCAGTAGAATTGAATTGAATTCCCCTGCCCAGAGTATGGTCTATGTGGCTGTGTGTCTATTTTAAATCCGGTCTGTTTTATAAAGCCTATCTCAAATTCCAGTGTTTTTATGAATCTTTTCCTGAGCTCTCTTTGCTCAGTTCGGCTCTCCCTCTCCAATCTTGCTGTGGTTCTTTTTCTTAATTAATTCCTTGGATCTGCCTCTAAGAATTCTAACTTTCTTTTTTTGGGGAGGGGAGGAGGGTTTGCTTTTATTTTTTGGAGGGCAATTGGGGTTAAGTGACTTGCCCAAGGTCACATGGCTAGATGTGTGTGTGTGTGTGTGTGTGTGTGTGTGTGTGTGTGTTAAGTGTCTGAGGCTGAATTTGAACTCAGGTCCTCCTGACTCCAGGGCCAGTGCTCCATTTGCTGCGCCACTTAGCCGCCCCAAATTCTAACTTTCTTAAAGGCTCAGCTCATGGGCCAGACCTTCCCCAAGACTTCTCTAATCTTTCCACTTTTCTGATGTTCTCTTGCTCCTCATGGTATCTTGTATTTATGGATCTCTGCATATGGTTAGTCTCCTGCCACACCCCACAGAAAATACAAGCTTCTTTTGGCCTTGACTTTTATTACTATATTTACAACACCAGAGCCCAAAATAGTGCCTTGCCCTTTCAGGTATTTAATAAATTGAATGTAATTGAATCTCCAGTATCATCTATTTCAGCTCTTCAATTCTTAGTTTCTTACATTGCTTTTTAATTATTTCATGTGTAGTGGTCTCCTTGAACAAACAGTCCCTATCATATACTTCAGCATCTCCCAAAGAGTTGGTGCAGTGTTGAGCACCTGCTAAAAAATACAGGTTGGATCAAATTGAATCAAGTAATTCAGAGCAATTCAGTTTAACAATCATATATAAAAAATGTCTACTATGTACAAGGCACGGTGCCAGGTGCTAGGATACAAAGATGAATAAGTTCCAGTAGCTTACAGTCTACTAGAATAAGGTATGAATATTTTTAAACCAAAAATTGGGACACAAGGTTGGACAAAAGATATTTCGTTTGCAAAGCCTTATTAAAAGTATACTTGATTTTATTGAAATTGAAATCATCTTAGAAAGTCCAGGACATATGGTCACCGTGCCATGAAGGGAGATAAGAGCAGGATTCAAATAACTAGAATACAAATTTAAAATATGTGTGAAGGAGAGTTAAAGGTATTTTGAAAGATGAGAGGAAGGTTAGATCACTTCCAGCTGTGAGGGGGAACAAGGACAGCTTCATGGAGGAGATTGTCCATGAACTGGGCCTTCAAGAGTGAAAAAGATGTTGATAAGCAAGGAGCCGCTAGCAAATATCTGTGAAATTTAAGATTTTCTCTTTTTTTTTTTTTTTTTAAGATTTTCTCTTAGTGACAGGCAATGATGACAGTAGTAACATGAAGAAAGTTATGTTAAATGGGTTCTAGAAACTAGAAGAGATCTTGATGGCCATTTAGGCATCTAGGTGACTCAGAGAATACAGCATGGAATTTGAAGTCAGGGAGACCTGAGTATGAATCCTGCCTCAGCCACTTCCTAGCTGTGTGACTCTGGGCAAGTCACTTAACCATTCACAGCCTCAGTGTCCTCATCTGTAAAAGGGGGACGATAATGGTACTTACCTTGCAATGTTGTCCCGAGGATCAGATAAGTTGACACAGGACTTTGCAAGCCTTAAAATACTATATAAATGTTACCCATTACTCTCCTTATTTTCTGGTCAAACTCCCCCATTTTACAGATGAGGACACTGAAACCAAGAAGGTTAAGTGACTTGCCCCAGGTCCCACAGGTACTTAGCATCAGACGTAGGATCTGAATCTTCCAACTCCAGGGTCAGTATGTATTCTCCTCTGCCGTACTACTCCCTCCTAAGTGCTACCATAAGATGGACTCAAACCCCGGCCTTTTAAAAGTCTGATGCTTTAACAGCCATGCAGGATACCAGGAGATGCTGAAGGTGTGGGAAGGAGAGAACGTGGTAGAGAAGCATCGTCCAGATCTGAGAAGCTCATACACAATAGCAGTGGGTTCGGAAAGCCACGCAATGGGACAGACACATAGAGGGGGATTTGCACAAGTGCACACGAGGCAAGTAGAGGGAGAACGGTTTCTGAAGGTGGATCACTATATTAGTTAATGTTTATACAGTACTTACTATGTGTCAGGCTCTATGTAAATGGTTTACGATTATCATCTCATTTGATCTTGACAACAACCCTGGGAGGCAGGTGCTGTTATCTCCATTTCCTCAGAGGAGGAAACTGAGGCAAACAGAGGTTAAGTGACTTGTCCAGAATCACTCAGCTAGTAGGTATCTAAGGCCAGATTTGAACTTAGTTCTTCCTGACCCCAGGCCCAGTGTGCTATCCACTGTACTGCTTGGCTGTTCCTCGGAAGAAGGTAGACTTCTATGGTTCGGTGGTAGGCCAAAATATGAATGAGGGATCTAGTCAGTGTGACAAATAAAGGAAACTCTTGGCAACTTTGGTGAAGATAGACAGGATGGGAGACAGTGCTGTTGATGGGGGTGAAGGGAAAAGGTGTCACTTGGGCCAGTTTCCTGATTGTTGTTGTCCATCCTTTGCTTTTGAAGAGGACCAGTGACATCCTAGGATGATGTCTTGACTTGCTCGTGAATTGGATTTAAGTAAGGCATAAAGTTGTCAGCCTTGCTCTCTCTTCCAGTTATCAAAGTCCTGTGGCAAGACAAAAGTCAGGACAATGAAGCAGGATGCAGTGAATGACCATGGCATCTTCAACAAATGGCTAACCTCCAAGCTCTCCACAAGCACCTGCTTCAGCCACCTTCATGGCCGTTGGAACAAATGTTCTCATCCACCCATTCAGCCAGGGGAAGTCTTCACATGCTTGGGATACCACCTAGCATGCCTACGGGTTTGAGACCTGTCAGTTATCTACAACCTGGCTTAGTCTGTCTGACAAGATGGTTTACCAGGCTGTGGAGGCTGTGCACGCTACAGCTTCTTGGAGCCACAGGTGAGAGCTGGGTGAAAGTGGACACCAAGGGTGGATGAACAGCCCTGAAAAGGGCTCAGCAGGCCCTCACAGCTAAGGTGCCAGTCCTCCTTGAACGTGTCCCATACACCCCAGCCTCCTGGTTTAGGTTTGATGCTGAAACAAAATGAGATGCTCTTAGTCCATCTAACAATTAACAAAAGGAGATTTACATAGCAGGGGAAAGGTGTTCGATAAGGAACGTTAATGAGGGCGCCCCATTGATTCATCTGAACACAGCTTCCCGGGTTAGTCTTACTGTTAGTCCATGGCAGGAGCCTCAGAGAATGAGCTGGTGCTGGCTCCTCATTGCCTTTTTATTCAGGTGATCAGTTGCTGCAACAATGGCTAATTCTTTAATTCTTGGAACCAATTAAATCTCAAGGACATTTTCAATACCTATTAAGGGAAAACTAGGCTAACCGTCATGGGTCAGAACTCAAGGATATTGTTCCTACCATAGTGAAGGTGTTCTGAAAAGAAAAGTTAGAGTAATCTAGGTAAGAAATGACAAAAACCTAAGGCAGTGGCTTTGGAATCCAGAACAGGGCTGTATTGAAATATGTTGCACAACCTGACATTTGTTCATAGGAAAGGGGGCTAAAGATCTGGATTCCTCACTGGAGCTGTTGGGGAGATCTTTGGTGTAATAGTGACTACTGTGGCCCCCACTGTTTAAAGGTCAGATCTGTTACAATTCATCCCTCCCTCAAGGTTCTCAGGGATCTTGAAGATGGTTGGGGTGTGGGGGGAGTTGTTTAGTCTCTCTGCCATTGGCTCAAGTCCCCTGCTGATCGGGCCCCCTTAATTTTAGGGGTATCCTATACTCTAATGCCATTTAACCACTAAGTCAGATTAGCTTTTACAAAGGAATATTTACTTCAAAGATACAGCAAGAACAAACATTCACACATCCCCCTCCAACCATTTGGGGGTGGGAGGCATAATTCTCCCATATACCACTTCAGGCTCTAGAGAGGGGTAAGGCTGAAGTTCACAGTTTAACTCAGTTCCTATATAGCATGGTCCCATGAAGTTCCAAGTCCAAAGGTCCCATTGGTTCTGAGTTCTAGCACCCTGGTTTCTCAGGGCTTCCCCACTATGCCAACAGTAAGATCCAGCCTGGAATGTTGCCTCCCAGGTCACCATAGTTCAGTGCAGGGATTATACTGCCTCTACCTAGAACTAAAAAGGACAAAGAAAACAAACCAAAAGGAGGTGGCCCTTCCCCACCCCCCAAGTTCATGGCATCCATGCTGCGACTGAATAGGATATTCCTCTCTTAGCTACTGCTGGAAAGAGAATGAGATTGTCTCAGTCTGGTAGTTTGAAAGACACTGGGTAGCTGATGGATAGAGGCTGCTCCCACCCACTCAGGATGTCTTCTCCTGAAAAGAAACAGGTCTCTGCTGTCTCCCAGTTACATTCGTATTTATTCTCTTTATAATTTACTTTCTTTTATATATTTTTGTAATTATACAGAGGCAGCTAGGTGTCAAAGTGGATAGAGCACTGGACCTGACGTCAGGAAGATCTGAGTTCAAATTTGACCACAGACATTTACTAGCTGTGTGATCCTGGGCAAGTCCCTTAATCTGTTTGCTTCAACGTCTTCAACTACAAACAGAGGGTAATAAGAGCACGTCCCTTGCAGGGCCGTTGTGAGGATCGAATGAAACAAGATTCGTAAAGCATTTAGCACAGTGCCTAGCGCATAGTATGGACTATACAAATGCTCATTCTCTCCCTTCCCCTGCTCCGTCTATAGGTCTACATGTACCTGTTGACTTCCCCAGGCAAGTGCAAACCTGGCAAATGCAGATTATGTCATTCACTGTGTATGTATCCCTAGCACTAGGCACACAGTGCCCTGCCCATGGTTGTTGTTGAGGCAGTGGTACAGTTAGGGGCATGCTGAACGTGCAGGTCTGGAATCCCGGGATTCGAATCCTGTCTCAGGAACTTACCAGTGGCATAATCTTGGGCAAGTCACTGGACTCCTCACCTGTAAAGTGAGGGGATTGGGCTCAGTGGATTCCAAGATCCCTTCCAGCTCAACCCTTACATCCTGTAGTTCTCGGTTCCCAGGTACTTTAGGTCTGTGATTGGCTAAATGGGATAGTGGATATTGGAAAATTCGTCTTTCTTATCTCACCTCAAGGCCTCTTAACACAAGGATGCAGAAATGTGTTATCTATAGTTCCAAGAACCAAAGGGGCCATAAAGACGCCTCTATTTGTGCCAAGATGAGCATTATCTATGAAGTCATAATTTTTGAAGACAGGGAAAGATCTCAGTGGTTTAGGAAGGTAAAGCAAAATAATAAGGAGTAATAAACTGTATAGGTACACAGAGGAATAAACCTCCAGTAGAGATTCAATAATCCTAATGGGGTTTTCTTTATCTTTCTTTTACTTAGTCCTGAAGTTACTTGACCACTGCCAAAAGAATGTCCTTGAGGATTTTCTTAAGTGAGACGATAAAAAGCACAGGCTTTTTATCATAGATCAAGGAGTTTAGAGCTTTTCCTTGTGGATGCATATGGGTTGTGGAGAATAGTTTTCTATTAGGAAGAAAAGCCCTTTTAATTCTAAAAAAAGAATCGTAAAATTAAGAGCAAGAGGGTCTCGTCTCCACACAGCTACATATAAATGTGTTTAAGCACGTATATGTCTTCGAGAAGGCATTTATATTCACAAAGGAAAGAAAGTACTTGCAATTAGCAGAAAGCCTAAATAACAAACATCCTTTTTATCCTTTATAGCAACAGTTTTTAACGAGTGGTCCACAGACCCCAGGGTTCATGAATAGATTTCACGGGATCCATAAACTTGGAAGGGGAAAAATTTTTACATCTTCATTTTCCCTAACTTCTAGTTGAAATTGAGTATTTCCTTTTATTATGAATGTAGGCAACAAACCATTATTCCCAGAAGTAGTTTATAGGCTTCCCCCAGATGGCCAGAGTCCATGGCACAAAGATAGATGAAGAAGCCTGCTTTGGAGGAAGGGTTAGGACATCTACAAACCAGACATTATTGAATACAGTACAGCAGTCACAATCTCCCTGGCTCTAATACAAGGCTCTTGCCATGACTCGAGATTGGCACAGAGGAGACAGAGGTCAGCACACCCAGATAAACCACAATATTTAATGTATTGAAAACACAACCAACTTTGCTTTTGGTAATGGCCAAGTTCCACATTTGGTTATTTCAAAGCTGTCAGGGAATTCTGAGGTGAGTTTTTAGGAGACTGTGGTGGGAAAGGTGGTAGGAGAGATGCTAAGAGGAACTAGGATAAGAACTTATGGTGGCAGAGGACACCATCATCCTCCAAGTCCCTCAGGCTCACAACCTGGGAGTCATCCTGAATTCTTCTCTATCACTCCCCCCCCAATCCAATCTATCGCCGAGGTCTGTTAATTTCACCTCTGCAACATCTTTTGAATTCGCTCCCCTTCTCACTTCTGACCCTGCCACCACTTTATGCCTGAATTATTGCCTGATGGTGGGTCTGCCTGCCTCTGGGATCTTCCCACTCCAATCCATCCTTCATTCAGCCATGGAAAGGGTTTTCCTAAAGCACAGGCCCGGCCATGTCACCTCTGTATTTCTTTAGCTATAGTGGTTCTCTATCACCTCTATCACATACAAATGCCCTGCCTGGTGCTCCAGGCATTTCATAGCCTAACCCCCTTCCACCTTTACAGCGACACGACTTAGCTTAGCTGTTCCATGTCTCAGCTAAGGGCGTTTTCTCTGGCTGTCCCGTATGCCTAGAAGGTTCTCTCTTCCTCATCTCTGCCTACTGGCTTCCTCTAAGTCTCAATTAAAATCCCATCTGCTATAAAAAAAACCTCTCCCAATCCTTCTTAATTCTAGTGCCTTCCCTTGGTTATTTTCTATTTATCATATGTATATATATATATATATATATATATATATACACACATACATATAGTTGGATATATGTTTTATTTTGTTCTTCCCCATTAGATTGTGAGCTCCTTGAGGTCAGGGACTATCTTTTGCCTCTCTTTGTATTCCCAGCACTTAGCTCCGTGTTTGGCACACAGTAGTCACTTAGTAAATGTTTACTGATTGGTTGATTAATTGACTTAAGGAGAATGGGGTACAAAATGGAAAGTGCTGAGGTGGTGGCGGGAAAATTGTTCCTTTTCCTTATTCTGCCCAATAAACATACAAAAAAAGTCTTCAGGGACTTTTATCTTCTGCCTACTCTATCAAGTAACAGAGAAAATGGACTTTGGAATAAGGACAATTCTAATAGATTGTGACAAAGAAATGTGGCTACTGGGCAAGTGGGTCATGTGATTTTATAAGCCTAACACAGAGAGCGTGCATGACGAAAAAAGAGCTGACCTCAGAGGCAAGGAGAGCTGGGTTCAAGGCCCAACTCTGACACAAACTGGCCTGCATGACCCTGGGCAAGTCACTTGACCTTTTAGTGGCCCTAGAAAACTCTCCAAGGCTTTAAGTCACAGAAAATTACAACCTACCTGTATGTTATGACTACTGGAGGCTTTCTACCTTCATAATATAGGATGGTAGAGGTGATCATCGCTATTCCACGTGTTATAATGAAGGTGGATCTTCATGAAATGCAGAGTTTAATTCCAGTACACACACACACACACACACACACACACACACACACACACACACACACACACACTAAAATTAGAATGTTTATTCCACCTGCCTAGCAGTGGAGCATAGTACTGATACACCGCCCCCCACCCCTGCTCTCAAAAACTTCTTATGACTCGTAGCTTAGAAGAGTTTCTTCACCAGAGTTCCCTTTACCAATAAAATCATAAGTCTGAACCAAAAAAAAAGAAATGAGTAGGGGGAGTGAAGTATAGAAGGGCTCTGGGGAAACGGCAAGGTTGCTGAGTATGGACATAGTTAAATGCAACTAAATCCCACTCTGTTTGGCTCAGGGTTTCTTTTATCGTCTTCTGTGGTCAAGATGGAGGTAATGAATCCCATGATGCAAACAGTCAGAGATCAGCATTGACGAGTGATATTGATTGTCTCCCTCAGGTTTCTCCCGGTGACTAAATCTACTAGGGGGGAAATCAAACCCTAATTGATATGTGCAGAGCTGTGACCTGGGTTAATGGGAGCCTGTTCCATCGCATGGTCTCTTTCTCTCTCAATGGGAATGAGCAGAACTAGAACAGACAGGAATGGCATTCTGACCAAAGAAGCCTGTGATCACAGGGTCCACCGATAGGTAAGTGTCCAGTCAGTGGCTGATTGAAGAGTACATCCAGGACACTGAGACTGTCATCACTAATCCTCCATAGAAAGAATGTGAGTGTGGTTAGCTGCTTAGGGAGAATGGAGAGCTGGACTGGAATTTATGATTCTGGAAGGAAACATTAGGAAGAATGTGAGGGGCTGGGCAAAGGGATGAGACCATCAAGAATTTCTCCTTGTTTGCCTATAATTTCATGTTTGCTATCACACGCTGTCTGGTCCAGGATGGGGTTTGCATAATCAAAACATGCATCAAGGGGGGCAGCACTGAAGGGAGAGGGACTGAGTGTGAATGTCACCACCTGTCACATGGAGAAGGTGTGTGATGGTGATAAGACTAGTAGCTAAAGTGAGCAATCATATCTTGGCCCTGATTCTACTAGGTTCAGTCTAAGTTTTAAAATGTAAGAGAATCATTTGCATCTAATATTTCACAAGTCTTCTGGGAGATCAGAGCAGAGGAATACAGAAGGGAAATTTAGATGATAATAAACAAAAGATATTGGTGAAATGTATTTTTAAAAATGTTTCATATATCTATCACAAATTCAGTTTGTACCCCCACTCCGGAATTCCGGAGAACTCTCCAAATATAATTCAACTGATTTTCCCATGAAGATTTTTATCTCTGTCCCAGCTCCATATGACCCAAAAGGAAAACATAGTCACATTATAGATTACATATTTATCGTGAGAAATAGAAAGATGATACAGCACGAAATTAAGCCCCCCCAAACACTGCTTGATACTTTTTTTTAAAGGATCATCCATCTGCAAGCCTGGCAGCAGCTGCCTCATTAATAGTCAAGTTCACACATTCGCTCTTTCCAAATAAATCAGGAGTAATGCCATCTGGATTCCTCCCAAAGGAATTGATGCCCCCATAACCTGGAAACAAAAAACTACCATCTTCCTCCTATCAATGCCACAGCCATAAAAAGGCAGAGAGAGGCATCCTCTTCATGGATGGCAGCCCCTCTCTAATGTGCATGTAGCTCCTGATTCCAAGATGTATGTCAGATTGACTTTGGAGCCCTTTAGGATCACACAGCTCTGGACATGGGCACCCTGTTTTGTTTTTCCGCTAGCAGTACTCGGGGATGCCTAGCTCATTTCCCCAGTATTCTTGGTGCTCACAGTTCTGACCCTCATAGATGTGAGAGAGGGAGATATGGAGTCGATTCCCACTCAACTCTCACCAAAGTGATCTCATCTCATGGCAAGCTGTATGGCAGTAAGATGTGCCTATATTTCAGCAACTCCATGTAACTCTCACTATAAGTATTTCTCTGGTAGTCCAGGCTATATGGTCTATCCCTTTTTTAAAGTGCCGCATTAAATATGTCTTGCATGATTGCACATGTATAACCCATATCAAATTGCTTACTGTCCCAGGGCAGGGAGAGGGGAGAGGGAGGAAGAGAATTTGGAACTCAGATTTTTAAAAAATGAATGTTAAAAAATAGTTTTTATGTGTAATTGGGAAAAAATAAAATATTAATTTAAAAAATAATAAAATGCTCCATTATAGGCTGGTTACATTTTATAACATCCCACTATTGTTCTAGCCTTGGATACTGTCCCTCCGAGTTTTTACAGACCTGAGAAAAATCACAGAAATGCAAAGAAAGTCAAGCCTCATAGCAAGGGTTACAATTATGATATATTTGAGTTGTCTTATCACAAAATAAAAGTCTATATCCCATTGCAAACAGAATTTTCTGGTACTCAGAATATATGCATTTATGGAAAGCTTTAAAGGTTATATGTAGAAGTGATTATATAGTCAAAAAGAAAAGCAAGCTGTACATAATAAAGATTCTCAATTTCAAATACCACCCTCTTTTTTGTTCTGTGATATGTCTGGAAAGGCCTACTTTAGTTGGCGTTTATTAACGTGTATTAAAAAAAAAGACTGAAAAATGAATAAAAACAAAAATAGTAAAAGGTACATTAAAAGATGCCCCTCATTTTGCACGGCCTGCATTTTGTGTCCTAGACAGCTGCCTGATTTCCCTAACTGGAGCCCCAGCTCTGCTCATGACTGAGGCTATTGCCAAGGGTTTATTTTTAAGCATCAGTCTGAAGAGGTAAATGGAGAAGCCAGGAGACTGATCCAGAGAAATAGTTCTAGGCATGTGAAACCAGAAGAGTGTATCTTTCCAGAAAGGAGAGAGAGCTTGGAACAAAGACATAGTAAGGAGAGAGGTTTTGCCTGGATCGGTGGAAATAAGAGGGGTAAGAGAAATTATGCTACTGGAATTAGGGTGACCAGCAGGCCATGAAGACTCCAGTATAGGCTACGGTTGCATAGTGAGGCTCATCTATATTTTCCCTGGGAAATGTGTCAGTGGAGACAACAGTTTCTCACTTCATAGAACTTATCAAGAATGAAATAAATGGGTCACTCACTGTTTTGGGTTAATAGAATTCTAAGCCTGCTCCAGGTATAATTAAATAACAATGAAAATTAAATTCATGATAATAGTTCACATTTGTTTGGAGCTTTCAGGGGTGTTTGGGGGGGCATCAGAAAGGAATTCTTAATAGACAGCAGATCCTGGGTATCGTACCAAGAGAGCCCTTATCCATCACTGACCTCTGGCCCCTGACTTCCATCCAGACAATGGAGCATTCTAGATGGTGTTGACTTCCTGGTTTTTGTTGCTGAGTGGAACGCATTCTGCGACTAGGTGAAATCTGAATAGTTACATTTAGTACTGGAATCACCCATCATTATATTCCTTCCCTCTACTTCTGTTTCCATATACAGATAATATTCTAGCTTCTTCTCAACAGCCTTCCATACTTTCTGACTCTTGTGGCTGGTTATATATACCTCTCTTAATACCAAGAGGAAATTGCCTGCTGGTCTGGCCTTTTCTTACCTTTTTCTCCATTCACAAACTTGGGCACAAGCCATGGCACCAGGCACTTTAGAGACACTCAGAGTCTTGGGAAATGTTTTCCTTCTATTTTCTGGCTTGGAGTTACTCTGATATCACAGATCAGACAGTTATTGGAATGTGTTTTCTCTCCCCCAAGGTCCTCAGTACCACCTCCATCTGACCAGCACAGGAATCCACCCTTATTTATGTCTTTGCAAGAGAAATCTCGCTCTTTCTCTGACCAAGCTAACTTCTCAGTTCCAGAAAGGACGCTGTCCCTCAGACCCTACTATCCTAGCCCTATCCATGAACTGTGGGATACTTATCTTACTGGTCCCTCTACCTTTCCCATCCCCTACTCCTCATCTTGAGTAGAGTGAGTGACTAAGGAGCCCTTTAACCTAAGTTAAAGGCACTGAGAATTCCCCAGTTGATAAATAGTTAAAGGATATGAACAAGCAGTTTTCAGATGAAGAAATCAAAGCTGTCTATAGTCATATAAAAAAGTGCTCTAAATCATTATTGATTAAAGAAATGCAAATTAAAATCTAACAAAATGTATGTGCTGATAAATTATTCTGGAAACCAGAAGGCCAGGAAATAGGCCCTTTCTTCAT
>CM053589.1:28957427-29035448 GCA_028646515.1 Pseudochirops corinnae | reverse complement strand
ATATCACTTTGAAGGGATTTGGGTAGGCTTAGGGGTTGTTCACCCATTCATTAGTGTGAGATACGTTGCTGGCAACCTTCAGGCAGAACACTGGAAGGGCTTAGGCAATTTAAATAAATAGACTCTAATCAGTTTTTCTATCAATCTGTTATTTGTTCTCAGAATGTTCTGTAATATCTTCTTTATTAAAGCTTGTCCTGCCAATTGCATTAACAGTCACTGACAATTACTGTGGTCTGTTATAATGAGACAGTTGGAAGAACTGCGAGGAAAAGAAATGGAGACTATTTCCTCGAAGCAGGGACAAGTAGATCATAACTGATGCCCTGGCCATCGTGAAATAAATGGTCCCACAAACTTAAGCTTCAAATTGCCACTGGGATCTCCATCAGGTAGGTATAAAGCTCTTTGGCAAATGCTGCCAAATGTTTCCCTGAAGCTAAGGAGCTCATAGATTCTGCTACTTAAAAACTCTCTTCTCCTAAAAAGAAAAGGAGCTGAGGCAGTTAGGTAGAGCAGTAGATAGAGCACTGGCCCTGGAGTCAGGAGGGCCTGAGTTCAAATTCAGCCATAGACACTTCACACACACACACACACACACACACACACACACACACACACACACACACACAGATACGCCATGTGACCTTGGCCAAGTCACTTAACCCCAACTGCCCTGGCTTCCCCCTAAAAAAAAAAAAAAAAAAAAAGGAGCATCTTTACTCTGGTTCCCAAGACTTTTTTATCAGATGTGGTTATAAATCTCTTTCTAAATGAAGGAGAAAAGAAACTATACCAGAAGCCACTGGTCACTAGACAGACCAGAATCCAGGCAGGAGAGACTAGTAAACTTAACTTGGCACCTTGAAATCTTGCCCTTTCATCAGTCCTCTCATTTTAATGACTTTAAATTGAAACCTGATCACAAATGGGTAACCAATGTAAACTCATATAAAATGTAAGGTGATTTCAGACATATAGGGAGCTAGACAGTTGTCAGCCTACGTAACACTTACAAGAACTAGCTTAGCAATCCTGTCTGTCCTGTTCATTGGTGGAACATCATTGCAGGATTACAAGGATTTTTGGATTACAAGGTTGAAAGGAACAGCAGAATGTTGCCTCATTCAGTACATTCTGACCCTTTTTAATGTATATAGCATATTTGTGTAGCTAGATGTGGCTGGCTGGGTATAGACTTAAGGTAGAAAGTGAATCCAAGAGGGAAAAAAATCCCTCCGTCCTCCGGCATTCACCTTTGCAACACAGGCATTATTGACCACGACCAGTCTGTTTCTATAGAATTTAATAAAGGTAAACTGAGGCAAAGAATGCTTAACTTTTATCAGTTTATTAGCAGGGCACAAACCTGTTTGTAAAGTAGGTCAAATAACTACCTCAGGCCAAAAGATGTAGAGGAAGAGGTGCATCTCCTTTTTATAAACATAGAACAGAGCAGGGTAGGTGAGAAAAATCATATAATTGGTTATAGTTGGTAACATCATGGAGGTGAGGACAACATGATTGGTTACATCAAGAAAAATGGCCTACCACTCATACGAGACCAGCAACTACCCTTTTCTATCTTAAAGGGATGCTTGATTGATCTGCATATCCAGAGGCTATTGATAGCAGACCAAAGATAGCAGACTTCCAGTTTCCAGGGAGAGAGATAAGACCCCCTTTAATCAGGCAGGGATAGGCAAGAATGGACAGTAGATCTTATGGAAATGTACCAAGTCATCTTGTAGGCCTTCAAAGATAGCAAACAGATGTCATGGAGTTTTTCAGGAGCTAAAAGTTAGAAGGGATAACAAGTTTTCTTCGAATTAACTCCGAGGGGTAGCTGAACTCCTGTGACTAAGAAATGTTCATTGTTTGAATCCACTTACAAGGTTAGAGACAGTGGACCAGACTCCCTGGTGTCCACCTGCATCCCTCAAGGATAGCAGATTTCCTTGAGGCAAGAATAGAATCAGTGATTAGTAGGAAAAATGAATTTCTGAACTTAACTCATTACAGGCCAGTTGAATTTCTGAACTATGTTCAGAGACAAAGGACCATTACTTAAGCATATAGGACAAAATCAATTAATTACAAGTAGAATCAATAGAAAATGATACAGAATCAATTAAATTCTCTCAAGCCACATCTTTTCCCTTCACATTGGGCAGTTTCTACTCCCTAGCCCAGGGATGGGGAACCTGCAGTTTCAAGGCCACATGTGGCCCTCTAGGTCCTCAAGTGTGGTCCTTTTGGCCTTTTAAATTTGAATAATTGAATAAAAGGATTTATTTCTGTGAAGTTCGGATTTAGTCAAAGGGCTGCATTTGAAGACCTAAAGGGCCACATGTGGCCTCGAAGCTGAAGTTTCCCCACCCCTGCCCTAGTCACTAACCTGGACTCTACCCTTCAGAGAGTTTTCTCTGTGTATATGTGGGGAGATGATGGAAGGTTTGAGGAAGATGTGTCCCAACATCCCAACCTTGTTACAAATAGAACAATGGCTTGGCTCATTTTTAGCTTTAGAACATAAGAGAAGAGGGGAAAAAGGTTTTCATTTTAGTTCTGCCCTTTGGAAAGTTTATCCAGAAAATTACTAATATAGCAAAATCATAGGATTCTGTCTCTCAATTTGGATCAGTGCCCAGTCAGGAGAAAGCCTGATGATCTTTGGACCAGAACTCAAACCCTGATCCCTTCTGTATATCCAAATATCAGTACTTAAACACTATTTCTCTCTCATGCAGATACGTGTATTTGCAAATAAGACAACACAGAAATCAATAGGAGTGAGAGGAAATGAATTTTTATGGCCAGCAAAAGAAAATTTAATAAACAGAAATTAGAAAAGAAACTTTACAATATAAAATAAGCTTTCAGATCAGCTTCTGTCCTATTGAAGGAGAAGAGGAAGGAACAGAGACTGTCCTTTACAGCCTGGTACCTATTTTCCCAAATACAAAGTTAACAACAACCAGTCCAACTCCAATCATTGAAACATGGCAGCTTGTGAGACTTGCCATTGGATCATTTTACAATTCATCTCCAGCCCAAGGCTGTGTTTGTCCTCCTTCAACTTTCTCCAGAAGTGCTAGAGTCATTGCTGGGGACCCCTCTCCAATCAGCAGTAGCCAAAATATGCACAAGCGATGGCCTTCAGGCCTGGACACATCTACCTCAGGATCAATATTCAGTCATATTAAATCGAGAGAGAATAGACACAGAAAAAGAAGCCCTAAACCCAGGGTTAGGCTCACTTCTGTCTAGAACATGGGCTTTAGCTTCCATACACTTATGACCACATGGCAGATAGGATGAAGGAGGGGGGTTTTCCTTCTTCCCACCTCTTACATGAATAATTTGAAACAGTCCTGACAAGATTTACAGTTAGAAAGAGGAGAACAGAAGAGAAATTCAGGTCAGAGTACCTCCTTTTTTAAAGTCCACTGAGTCAGATTTTTCAGTCAAGAGTCCGTAGGAGAGTGCCTTATCATCCTCAAAGTGCCAGATCCCTGTCTGCACAGAGTTCACAATGATCAAAAGCAGAGGCTTCGTCATCTCTGAGATGCCCAAGCTCTGAGCTAAAATGTAAGGTTGGCCAGAATCAGGAAGGCCCCCTTTCAACATGCCCTCTTCAAACACCACCCCCCCATGACCATGGCATCTGACCTTTTGTTAAATATGAAGGGAAAACAGAGTTTCAGAGTTTATTGTGCAGTTAAAAGCAGAACAGACCATTTCTTAGTAACCTCCAAACCATGTGGAGTTCTGTGCTCCCAGGTATCAAAAAATGAAACACAAATTATCAACACTCATCTATAAAAGGAGGCAGGATCAAGATTCTAGAGCTGGAAAATAATTCAAAGGCCTTTCTACTGAAACTCTGAATTTTACAGGTGAGGAAACTCAGGCTCCAGAATGCTATATGTGACTTGCCCAAGGTCACACAGGCAATATTTATCAGAGGTGGAATTTGAACTCAGGTCCCCAGACTCCAGAGCCAGTACCCTTTGCACCATACTCTCTCATCACTATTAGTCCAAGGCACTATCCATTGTACCACAGAAGCACCTAAAATTATTTAACTGAACAGCTTCCTCTCCACAAATGTAAAAAGTCCCATGACTGCTCTGCCCTCTGAAATAACTTATTATGAACAGTCACTTTTTTAAAAAAACTACCTACCTTGTATTCTTTATATGTGTCTATGCATTACTCTTCTCCCTCCTCTTGAAGGCAGGGACCTTGGAACCGTATGTCTTTGTATTCATTGCCCTACATATAACAGGTACTTAATAGGTTTATTAATAACAAACTGTTCCATTTTTGTCCCTGTATTTTCAACGTTTAGCACAGTATTTAGTACGCGGTGGGTGATTAATAAATGCTTTTTGACTGATTGACTGATGATGATGGTTGCTTGTCCTTTGTTTGGAAGTGGACCAATAACATCACAGAGTGATGTCTTCCCTCACTAGTGAATTGGATTTAAGTGAGGCAGAGTTGCACAAAGTTGTCAGTTTCACTCTCTCTTCCAGAGTCATTGAAGTCCAGTAGCAACATAAAAGTCAAGATGACCAGGGATGGCCCAGGATGCAATGGATGACCTTCGAGTCTTTAATGAATAACCAAGCTCTAAGTGCTCCACAGCACCTACTCCAGCTACCTTCACGGACATTGCAACAAATTGTTCTCATCCTCCAATTCGTAGATGGAGGTGGGAAGGGAAAGGGTTTTCACAAACTTAGAGTAGACATCCCCCTAACTCACCAACAGTTTTGAGACCTATAGTTACCCTGAACTTGGTTTAGCCTGTGTGCTGAGAAGGTTTTACCAGAGTGTGGCCACTGCACAGGCTATAGTTTCTTAGAGCCAAGGGTGAAACTGTACACCAAAGGTAGATGAGCAGCCCTCACACCAGAGATGCTAATTCTCCCTTACCAGCGCATATACCCTTTATGAAACTATTAGCCAGAGTTTAGAGGATATAGCCTTGTGGCCCAAGAATCATGATTTTAGAGGTGGTATCTAATCCAATGCTTTTTTTTTTTTTAAACAGATGACTAAACTTTGTTTTGCTTGGACTTTAGTCCAAGGCTAAGCACAACTGGTCTTGATTCACATCAACAGGTGCACTGATCTCATTATTACTATGTTCTCATCAACACATCGAACCATGAAGAACCATGATAAATCCAGCATAATTATAGAAGCATAGAATCATATATTTCAAGCTCTAAGGGACCTTAGAGTACAATTGAGTCCAACTGCTTTTACAGATAAGGAAACTGAGGCTGAATGACTTGCCTACAGACACAGAACTAGTATCTGAGGGGAGATTTGAACCTAGGCCTTCTTGACTCTAAGCCTAGCCCTCTATCCATTCTATCACACAGGCCTCATTATAAAATAAAAGATTTGTTTTCCTGTATTGCTTATGGAAAATCAGCCTTATACTTTTATTCATGATTCACAATACAACCACTCACAAAATAAGATATTGCATTCATAATCATTTTTGGATTGGAATTCAAGATTTCCTATTCAAAGGGAAGATGTGTGTATAGGGCATCAAATCAATTAAGAATCTAACATTTCAGGTACCATGTGAGTCTCTAACGCTTGTCTGTCATAAGATACTAACCTTAGCCTTGTTTTCTTCAATCCAGCTACTTGCCTCCTCAGCCCCCTGAAATTCTGGCCTTATCCTTATTTAAGGACATCGTATGGTGAGCTGTTTCCCCTTGCCCTGCCCCCATGACTGGCGCCACTGCAGCCAGAGACAAAGAAAAGAGGAAGGTGAGGATCAGCAGAAGTTCTCACTGACCCAGTCAGTCTAACACAGTCCACAACACTACTGGCTTTGCATGCCAGGAAGCTGTGTCGGACAGAGAGATAGAGTTCAGCAAACAAACCACGACAGTCACTTCAGAGGTCACCATTCAACAGCGTAAAATTTTTGCCAAAGACCTTGAAATATTTGCTAGATCTGCAAAAAAAAAAAAAAAAAAAAAAGAGCAGTTAACATGGAAGATGAGAAGCTCTTAGCCAGGAGAAGCAATTCACTGCTAAGCTGCATCGGAGGGAAAAGGAGAGAAATGGCCTGATTTAGCCTAGTGTAACAAGGGAAGAAGCAAAACAAGACAAGGAGGAAGCAAAAAGCCAAAGAAACGTGGAAAACAAAATGGAAATCACTGATTGATTTAGAATCCTGTCCCCACTGAAAATTTCTCTGGCCTCTAAGTGTTTTCTATGTGTTGATTGTTCGGAAGAGTGTGCAACAATGAGGACCACCATTCCAAAAGTCATACTCACTAGCAATGGGGTAGCATTACTCACTAGCAATGTAGAGAGAATAAATGTTGGTGGGCATCTTTACGTTAATCTATTTCTACTCTAAATAGTAACATGAATACATAAGAAAGCTAGAAATTCTCAAGCATAGATATTCTTTCCCTTATTGGAAAACTGGGAAAAGAATGTTTGAGTACCAGGGATTTTAATTCTTTTTTAATTCTGGAATTAATATGAGTCAGAGTCCTTTTATCGCTAACTTTGCTAGACTATTTCATCCCCAAGTGACTTAGGAACTTAACAGAAATCTGACATCGTTTCCTATTTAAAGTATTTGAGGCATCTGCAGTTAAGTTCCATGCATTTTATTCAGTGAATTCTATGGCTCTAGTTCCTCAACAGCACTTGTAAATTACCCGGTTGATTCAATATATCTAGACTAAAAAAGAAGAACCAGAATGTCACAAATGGAACTTTTGTCAAATCAATAGATTTAGAGTAAATTTCAAAAGTTGACTCTGGGATTTTGGTTGTCCGGGGTAAGTAGAACATAAAATAAACCCTCCCTTCCCCTTGCATATACCAACAAAAACAAAACCATATGAACAATGAGCTTTGGTAATGTAAGTTCTGTGTTAAAGGGAAAGTAGGTGTTGACTATGGCAATGTGTACAAATTAAGACATTGTACATTAAGACATGAAAAGCAATAGACATAATTTTGAAAGAGAGCAAACAACTGAAAACTGGCAGCCACAGGTAGACCTAAAAGTTTAAACATATAAAAATGTTGACAATCAATCAACTGTATGTCCCAGGAACAATGCCAGGAAGACACTGGGGATATAAACACAAAAATAAGGCAGTCCCTTCACTCAAGGAGCCCACATTCCACTGGAAGAAGAGAACATAAAAATAAGTATGAGACACATCCAAAATAGATACACAGTGTTGGGAGTGGAAGGGAGAGGGAATTAAAAACTCCAAGAAATTCAAATGAAAACAAATCCAAGATATTACTTCATGCCCATCAACTTGGTAAAGCTGGAAAAAATTCATTATTGGCAGGGATGTTGGAAAATTAACACACTAACATGCTGCTTGCTGAGGGAGCTTTCAGTCAGTCCAATTATTTTCAAAAAAAAATTGGAATTATATAAGAAAAGTTACAAATCATTCATACACTTTGGTCCAGTGATCCCAGTATTGGGTTCATATCCCAAGAAAGTTACTGACAAGAAAGTAACTTATCTAAATGAAAATATTCATAGTAGCAACATTTTTTAGATTAAAAAACAAACTGTGCCCAACATTTGGGGAACAGTTGAATAAATTGTGGCATATGGTATATTAGTTAAATAAAATATTGCTAAGATATAATAAATTATAAATATGAAGAATTCCAACAAATATGGGAAAACTTCTATGCAAAATTATTAAAGAAAACCAAAAGAGCAACATACTGAACGAATACAACTATGTACTTGAAGACAACTTTTCATTGTCATTGTTCAGTCATGTCCAGCTCTTCATGACTCCATTTGGAGTTTTCTTGATGAAGATACTAGAGTGGTTTGCCATTTCCTTCTCCAGCTCATTTTAGAGATGAGAAAACTGAGGCAAACAGGGTTGAGTGACTTGCCCAGGGTCATATAGCTAGTAAATGTCCGAGGCTGGATTTGAACTCGGGTCTTCCTGACTCCAGGTCCAGCACTCTATCTACTGCATCACCCAGCTGCCCTGAAGACAATTTTAAATGACAATAAAATTTGAATCTAAAATGACAAACATTGGAACTAACTTAAAAATCATTATATCTATACCTTCTCTTAACAAATAGAAAACAAGTCAGGGGAAAACCTCTTACTCACAATCACGCTTTTATGTTTTTTCAACTGCATTGAAGGATTAGCATTGCAGAAGATAGTTAGGAAAACCATGTGAATGTCTATGATTTATTCAAACAAAATCTATTTTAAACTTTTTTTTTGAAGAAATGTGTTATTCACAGTAATGTCTTATCGCATGAGAGAAAATATACTCATCGAAGGGCAGGATTGCATATGCATCCAGTGAAAATTCAGCACTGCATTCAATGTTCATAATGGACTGACTAAAGGCACTATTAAAAACACAATTTCAAGATAATCGCGTTTTTCTCCCAATGACTTTATGGACATCATTAATGTCAGAAACACTTGAAAGTAGTGCTGGATAATGATCTCATAGAAATAAAAGCAAATATGACCAATAAAAAACCTGTGGATGCTATGCAAATATACCTTTTTGTAGAAGAGAAATTCAAGGTATCTCTAATTTGTGACCATTGAACAGACTTAGAAAATGATCAATAAGCATTACTTTTCTTTAAAAAAAAAAAAAAAGACAAAACCAAAACACCACTTTTTGTTTTGTTTTTCTTTTGCTTTTTAGAGGGGTGGAGGGACAGGCAATTGGAGTTAAGTGACTTGCTCAAAGTCACACAGCTAGTAAGTGTTAAGTGTCTGAGATTGGATTTGAACTCAGGTCCTCCTGACTCCAGGGCTAGTGCTCTATTCACTGCACCACCTAGCCGCCCCTAAAATACCACTTTTTAAAGCTTTATAGCTGACATCAAAAAAGTCAACTGAAAAAACATCAACTACCAATCTATATGTGTACTTTCTGATCTATGTAAAACTTTTTATAAGAATATTACACACACATACTCTGGATAGTCCTAATGAGAATGTTAGTAGGGAAAAGGCAGGTTTTCAAAAGTGATATTTCACAATATATGATACTTTTGCCATCACACCATTAAAAGGAAAATTGTACATTAGCTTTTATCCTTATTAACAAGATAAAACTCAGGACAAGGGTAATTAAAAGGAATTGAGTAGATATATGTCAAGGTAGCAATATACTGATGGGCTGATCGGGCTGATCACTGAAAATCAGTAAAAGCTTCAAGGTGTAAAAAGCCTGAGTATATCCATGATTTCCACTCCCTTTAGAGATATATATGACAGCTCTCTCATACCCCAGGTTGGATACGTGAAAGGGGGCTGTATGGGTAAACGTGACAACCCTCTTGGAGGCAAGCTGCCCTATGTGCCAGAGAGCATAACAGCCACCTGTGTTTTGATCCCCCTTAGAAATCAGTCTTCTAGCTGGATTGTAAACTCAACATCCATACAACCCTAGCCCAACCCCTTTTCTATGTTTAACTTATCAAAATTGACTTCTCTTGTTATAGAAGTTTGTTCTTTAAAAGGTTAAGTGGGGCCTGAGCTCAGGGGCAGGTCCACGCAATTCATATATCTTGTATGTAAAAATAAGTTCCTTTTGCCACATTTTTCCTGAACCTGCCTGATTTATTTAGGGTGAAGCCTTCATGAAGATTTTTTTTCTTTCAGCAATATAGTTGACTGAAATATGCAAAGATTATAGACTCCCATTATGCTTATTGTTTTTGCATTATAAAAAGTCTTTAATTTAGTAGAGCAAAACATAAGAAGGCTCTCTTCCAATAAAGTATTACTTCCTGCTATTTGCTTTGTAAGAAGGCCTAATACTTGTATATAAATTCTTCCTAAATCCTAACCCCACATATCTTCTTGACTGCTGGACTAGAGGGCCTAGGATTTTCTTCCCTCCGGGATTCCTTCAGATGTAACAGAGAGTGTTCTTCTGCCTCCCTGTTTTTGTGTGCATCCATGAGAAGATCAATTTTAGAAGTGTCCCCTTCAGTGTTTTGCTTTGTTTGGTCTGGTCTGGGGGCTGTCTTGCCACAAAAGTGGCCTCCTTGGATCAACTTTACTCCCCTAAGTAAGAAACAGGTTGGATGGCTGGATCTGGTCCTTTACCTCCTGAGGGCCTGGATTTCCTCACTTTGATGGTCCCTCCAATAAAGGGGTAATATACTTTCAATAACAAAAAAGGAAAAAGCCAAATCATTCAAGATTCTTTATCTAATTATGCTGATTTTTTAAGTGAATGAAAAAAATGCTGTGTTTACTACATACAGAACACTGTGCTGAGTGCTGGGGATAGAAATAGAAAGGCAAGACAGTTCTTGCTTTCAACATTCTAATAGAGACAATAAATGTAGAAGGTTTTAGGTTTCAGGCTAAGCATTAAAAAAGAAAAAAAAGATAGTGCCTAGCAAAGATATTAACGGTTCTCACAGCAGAGATGCAGCGCAGTGTCCAAGATGAAGAGGACTGATTATTGATCAAGGATTCTTAAAATTTTTTTCAGGCACACTAGTGAAGACTAGTGACCCCCTCTTCTCATAGTAACAGTTTGAAACAATTGAGGGAAATGTTAAATTTCAATTAGGGGTTAGTAAAAATAAAAATAGATTTTTTTTTTCCTTATCTATCCATGAAACCTTGGGATATGTGGACCCCAGGTTAAGAATGCCTGCAATACAGATGGTTAGTTCCTCCATAAGCTTCTGTTTGCAGATACTATCGTGTTGAATGCATCAAGTATCAGGACAGCTGGAGACTATTAACCATTCAAAGGGGTTTGGCCTAACCATTCACACAGAAAAGTCAAGCTGATGAAGTATTTCTATTGTCTAGACTGTGAAATACAGTTGTATGAACATGTAAAGTGTATCCATCATGTATGTATGCGTGTCCATACGTATATATTTGGGCTAATGCTGCAAATGGACAACCAGTTGGGCCAATAATTCAACAGGCAGAGAAGAGTGGACTATACTGCTTATGGAAGGTTACTGAGCTCATCTAATGGCCCTCAATCTTCTCCTTGGAACAAATGCCCATCTTTTTAATATCAATATTCTATAGGCATTGTTGTATAGGTTGTGAATCATGAAACACTATAGTCTCAGAAGAATCAAAATTGAAAATTGAGTATCACTCAAGAGGGAATTTGGTCTCTGTAAAAACCAATATATCCACTGAAAGAGCAATCTTCCTGTAAAGAAAATTCTCCTGTCTGCAAAGGAAACCAATGAGGGAGGAAGGAGGGGAGAGAGAAAGAGAGAAATAAAAATAGCCCATTTACAAGGTCAAACATGCTTCTCAACAGACTATTGTTCTGTTACCATAGAGACAATCCATCTTTCTGCCCAATCATGAACTGACCCATTAAGACACCATGGCAACCCAACCTGTGAGAGTTTAGAACCACAGATCCAAAGAGTCCAAACCACTAGAGCAATGACACAAACTTGAATAATAATAATAAGTTCAACTCCAGAAACAATTTACTTAAACATCTGTTAGGAGCAGAGCATCTTGCTGGACACTGGGGCAAAAATGAGATATAAAGAGTCTCTGTCTTCCTGGAATTTAAGCTCTGATTGGTAGATAAAACATACGCAAAAATAACTGTATAAGAACGAACAAAGGACTTGAGGAATTTTTCTGGGAAGATGTGGCAAGTGATTCCAAAGGATGGATAGGATTCAACAGACAGAGAAGAGGGGTGGGGGTGTTTCAGACATAAGGAGCAGCTTGTGGAAGGATACAGTGTCAGGGCTCTCTCTTAGAGTGCCCTAACTTACCAGCAGAGGCAACCAGTTACACACACAACTCACTGACGCTAGCGTACCTTTCAGGAACAGAAGAGTCACAGCTCTGAGGTCCAAACAGAAAAGTTTATTAAGGTCTCTCTATGGAGAAGCCTTAAAGCCACATACTAAGGCAGGCTTCCAAAGATGCCTCCCAGCCCTAGGTCTTAAATAGACCCCAGATGCACATAGCACACGTGATAGAGCCCAGCTGAACAGAATTGTAAGAGGGGGAGTGCAATTACAAGGGTATGAAGGCCCCAAGGTGTGGAGATGCCAATCAGGAACAGAGGGTAACCCCACGCAAGAGAGTCCTGAGCAATGCAGTACCCCCTGGTGGGGGACAGTGCGGTATGCCCTGACCTCCCCATGACCCAACTAATTCCCGGACCTCAAACACTTCCCTGTGGCGTAACACAACCACTTGCAATGTGAACCTCACAATACAGAAAAAGGAAGGTACATAACAGGTATGGGACCAGTAACTAGTCCAATCTGACTGGACTTGGTGTAAGGAATATGCCTGCCAGTCCTAGAATTCCAGTCTCTCCACTACCATTGCTCTTTCTACTACATTGTTCAACTTATCAATGGCCTCAGCTCTGGGCATTTTCTCCAGCTATCCCCCTGCATAGAAGGCTCCTTAATCCTAGTACCCTCCCTCTTTCAATCATTTTCTGTTTATCTTATATGTGGTTTATCTGTACATAGTTGTCTGCATTTTGTCTCCACTATTAGATCATGAACTCTTTGGGAGTAGACACTATCTTTTGCCTTTCTTTGCATCCCCTGATTTTAGCACAATGTCCTGACACAAAACTGGCTTGTTAACTACTGACTGACAACTCCTTCCCTAGGGGTTTTTAGAGATCGTAGGTAACTAAACAGAGCCCAGTTTAACAAAACATCCACTAAATGGACAACATAACCAGCCTATTTCCTAAACACTTCTGTGCTAGACAGTGTATAATCTGCTCTAAATTCAGGAGTTCTGAAGAGGTCACTGAGTTTGTTTGGTTCTTGATGGACCAATGAGCCATCATGAGCCAACAAGGAAGTATAAATACAACACGATTCCCTTTCAAAGTTTGATTAGTCTTTACATGAGGACTCGGGAACATGGGATTCAGGATCCCTTGATGTAGAAAACGGAACTCAGAATCTAGTGCAAACTGAAATTCCTGCACATTAAGGGCTTTGCTGGTCTTGGCTTGTCTCGTCCCCAGTCCAGTCTATTGACTGCTGCTCACTACAGTCACTTATTCACAAATCAGGCAAGGAATGGTCAGGTAATGAAGAGAAACTCTTTCACCGTCTTGCCTTTCTTTCTCCTTCCTCAATCTCTCACTTTAAGATCAGTACTTCCTGTTTCAGGTGGTGGAAGAAGCCTGTCATATCCCCCATCAAGAAACCATCAAGGAAAGGTACCTTTATTTCTATGTTCTATCTTCCTGGAGGTGTTTTTGCTCCAAGTTACAGCCTCCACTTCTGTTCCTAGATTTCTGTATATTTGTGTGTCTTTTCCCTCTAATAAATCTCGATCATCTACTTTCTCCCTATGTGTCTTCTACACCTGACAGTGGTGTATGTGTTTTACTACTATGTTAGTTTTTAGAACTGAGTTCTTAAGGCAGAATAGTTGGACCTAATTCTCATTTTGATGAACAATCATTTTGCATATTTGTCTTTGAACTAAAACTTCCCTAATATGACCAATACAAATTTTAATTCTGTGTCCATTATAAATTTGCATTTCCATTTTCAAAGAAAGACCTGTAAAACTGTGAGTCATTGGGTACAATCTGCCAGCTTCACTATTGCCAAAACAATAGAGCTGAAGTTCATGAGACTCACAGAATTTGTGTAAAAGAACCATATGTCCATATGAAGAGTCTTGCTAACAGCATGCTGCCTACATATCATCAAAAAGAAAACTAAATAAAATGTAAGCAGTAAAAAAAATTGACCTGGGGTGGCTAGGTGGCACAGTGAATAGAGCACTGGCCCTAGAGTCAGAAGGACCTGAGTTCAAATGTGACCTCAGACACTTAACACTTACTAGTTGTGTGACCTTGGGCAAGTCACTCAACCCCAGTTGCCCTGCCCTCCTCCCTCCAAAAAAAAAGAAGCAAAAAAATTTGACCTAACCAAAGGGGTAGCATCCTTGTGGGGTCCAGTCCCCTCAAAACCTCTAACCTTCTAACCTTTACTATAAAGGGAATGAGATTAGGCACCAGGAGGTTCCTAGTAGACTTTAAGTACCTGTAGAAAGAGATCTATAACTTTTTTATTTTTGTATCCACAATACCTTGTGCTTAATAAAAATTTGTTAAATTGAAATGAACATCCCTCTTTCAATCTAGTGTAGACAGTGAGAGATGTGCAAGGATTGCATCCTTTCTGTCTGAAAGAGAAATACAAAAATCACCAAAAAGTTCATTCTGGTGACTGGTTGTTTCCTGCACCTCCTAATAGGACTGGTTCAGAACCTCTATTCATGTGCAGGCATGGTATGTGCTCGTCAGATCACTGTTCTGTTATACCATTGACAGGAGGAAGGGATTTTTTAATTTTTTTATTTGTATCTTCAGCATCTATCACAATGCTCTGTACATAAGAGATGCTTACTACATGTTTAATTGAAGGAAAATGATGCATTCCAACAGATTTGCTGCTAGAAACATCATAACAAGAATAAGGAATAACATAGGAACATATAAATGCTTAGGAGAAAGAAAAAATAATAATGAGGGTTATCATTAGTTAATGTCACATGTGATCCAGGGATCCCTCCCCCAGGAGATTCTAGGCTTACACAGAGTGTCTGATGCTAGAGGCCCGACCCAAAGGGACAATTTTTTTTCTTTGATTCATACTCCCACCCCAAAGTGAAACTCTTGGAAATTTCTAAGTAGGAGTTATATGAGGGAAGTGCTATCGTGCTGGTAAGGTAAAGACTAATTATTCTCTCTTTCTGGATCCTCATCCTTGTGAGGGAAGCATCACTTCCCCAGTACCTCCAGTTTCCTATGATGTCAGAAAATACTCAAGTCTTTACCTTAAATATCTGCCCTAGCTTTTCCAAGTGCCATCAAATCTGCTAAACTTATTTGTCTAGGGAATTCAAGGTCCACGTGTTTCTCACTGATCTTGTCAAGCCAATAAGCAGACCCACGGGCTAGGCTGATAAACAGATGTCAAATCATCCGCGTGGGCCAATGGGCTGGTAGATAGGCATGACACAGACCAACAAACAAGGCCATTTGTTGGTCAAGTACTCATGGCCGTCTCCCCACATTGGGTAATAGAGGAACAGAAAGGCAACAGAAATAGCTGGAGGACTTTCCATGTCATTGAATCACCTCTACCATGCTGGGCTTGGTCACCATAACAAGGTAAAAACAAGGGTAGCGGTCCTCTAGCTAGCTTCCTATGATTAAGCAAGTGAACTTAGAATTTGCAGTTCGTAGCCCTAGGGCCTAATATACAGAACTTATAATCACTGCCCCCATAGAATCATATCAAACTGATTGGGATGAAATAGGGGTCCAATTAATCGTCTATCACAATGAGCAGAATCAGGAGAACAATTTACATAATAACGAGAATGCTATAAAGAAAAGGAACTTTGAAAGACTTGAGAATTTCAATCAGTGAAATGACTAGTCGTGATTCCAGAAGGTTAATGGTGAAGAGCTGCTGAAAGAGGGATGGTGGAATCAAGATGCAGAATGAAATGTATGTGTTTTTGGAAAGGCCCACATAGACATTTGTTTTGACTAAGCACATTTGTTACAAGGTGAATTGATAACTTATGAAATCATGAAATAGAGGTAGGTACTCACCGGAAAAGACCACGATTGGTAGTGGGAAATGGCAATCACACTTCAGTTAAAGACAGAGGGTATGAGGACAAAAAAGCCCATCAAGGTGGAGACTAGATGCAAAAAGTGATGCACAGGCAGATGGTGGTGTGCAGAAAAGAGATGGGATGATGAAGAGAGGCAGCAGTGGGAAAGAGAATGAGAGGTTGGGTGGGGAGGCAGAGAATATTATTCAAAGAACCATGGATTAGAATTGGGAGTACTCAACACCATAGCCTCAGCGGATATGGGAAAAGAATTCAAGAGACAGGAGCTTAAGGTCTTATTTTTAGAGGGTTTTTTGGGGGAAACAGACCAACTCCTATCTGTGTCACCTTAGGGTTATTTCATTAACATATCCAAATCATCTCAAAGTTATCGGTAAAACTACAAAGTCATCATCTCAAAGCTATCAGCATCTTTTTGATGTTCTGCTGGTCTGGAGCTGCAGAGGTCTGAATTTTGTCAGAATTTACATATCATAGAACCAGAATCTTGACATGCAGTGCTTAGATGGCATCACATATTACTAGGATGTAAATTTTGGTTAAGAGATGACACAATTTATAAATTATGTTCCTTTGATCTTTGGGATGGTTTATGTATGATTCCAGGTTACCCTTTGTATTGCCAAGGCAATATTCACAGCACCAACAGCAACTATGAAGATGGTGGCATAGCTTTGAATTGCAAAATATAACAGACTCTCCATATAGAAGACAGAAGCAAAACATTTATTCAGACACCAGAAAGCCGAATCCCAACACCAGAAAGCCAAATCCCAGCACTAGAAAACCAAATGCATCATAGCAACAAAGAAGTTAATACACCTTATCACTATAGGAAGCAACATTATCCCCAAACTTTTCCCCTGCTCAGGCCTTCCCACAAACAAACATTCATAATCCTAGCTATCTCCTTGCCTGTATCCTCTCTCCCCTTCTCTTCTAAGTACTCTGACTTATTTCCTGCTCCATCCATTCAGCAAACTCCTCCCACCACAGGTTCCATGTGATTACATTCAACCTATTAAGGGGCAGGGAAGATCTTCAAATTCCCATTACCATTGCACCTTTACATTTTACTTCCTGCTCTTTCCCCTCCATACTGGCTACTTACAATTTTATTTCAGCTATGTGGCACAGTGGATAGAAAGCTGGGCCTAGAGTCAGGAAGCCTCATCTTCCTAAGTTCAAATCTGGCCTCAGATACTTAATAGCTGCGTGACGCTGGGCAGGTCACTTAACCTTGTTTGCCTCAGTTTTCTCATCTGCAAAATGAGCTGCAGAAGAAAATGGCAAACCATATCAGTATTTTTGTCAAGAAAACCCCAAATGGGGTCACAAAGTGCAGGACACAACTGAACAACAACAAAATATACTCACCATGCCGACTAGAGGTGGGAAAAGTGGTCGGGGGAACCAGAACAAGATACATTTTTAACACACAAGGGTTTTGTTTGTCTTTTTATTCCAATTTGTTGGGTGAGGGAGGATAGGGTTAGGATAGCAAAAAGAAAAAGAAAAAAGGTCCATTACAATATCTTTTAAAAAATGAATAGACGTAAGACCAGAAAGAATTATAGACAAGTATGGCAACTTTGAAAGTAACATCACAAATTCATTATCTACTTAAAAAAGAAAAGCAGCTATACATAATAGAGACCCTGTTTCATGTCCAATCCTCTCTTCCTGCTCTACTAAGCATATGGACATGACTATTTTATTTGGTGTTGAAGTTCAGAATTTTTTTTTCATACTGTTCAATTCCCTCCTTTTGCCCATCCCACCCCCAAACTCCCAGCACATTCCCAAATTTCCTGTCCCTTTCTGATGCCTAGAAAACCAGGAACTTGGAGAGGAGAAAACACAAACTATTTCCAAATAAGGGTTATACATGCATCTTCAATGGAGGTTAAAATTTATATATTAAAGATATTTTAATCTTTTATTCTGTTTGAGGAAAAAGCATTACTTTTTTAAGAAGTTTGGCGATGAAGGGAAAGTAGGTAGAGATCACCTGAGAGGAAGGCAAGATAAAGGAAAGGTTTTTAGGACATGAGAGATCTGAGCACGTTTGTGATTTGGAGTAAGAAGACAGTAAAGGGAGAGATTGATGATGCATGGAAAAGAGACTAGTGATTGACAGAACAAGGTCACAAGATAGAGGAGAGGGGATAAAAACCAGGGTATTGGTGGAGAAGATAAGTTTCATTTTTATTTTCACAAGAAGAGTTATCTTTTCCTCTGAAACAGGAAATAGGAGGAAAGGATGGGTAAAGACATGGAAGAATTGAGGGGCACAAAAGAAGGAGGTTGAAGGAATTGGAATTTGATGTTCTTAATCTTTTCAGTTAAGGAGGAGACAAAGAACCACTACTGTGAATGAGGATAGTCAGAGTGGAGCTAGGGTCTTAAGGCAAGAAGAAAAGATTCAGAATAGCAATTGTGGAGAATATGCTAGGGAGTCAAAATGTGGTGAATCAAAGGGCTGGCACCCAGCTGATGTTAGACTACACGATTTATAGTCATTCAACAGTGCAGGACAGCTTGGGAGGAGGAGTTAGGGTAGGACTTAGAGTACTTCACATGACCATAAACCCTTGCTTCATTACCTTGTTGGCAATAACACGGCGTTGGAACAAGATTTTTTTTTTTTTGCCCCAAAAGAGCTTTTTCTTCATTAAGTCTCCAAGGTTAGCTAGTTTTCCTGATTAGCTGCTTTTGTTATGTGGCATAGAAATCCTACTGATAACGTCACAACCTGAAACCTGAGAAGCCATTTCCCACAAAGTCAGCTTTTCTAAGGTGACTATATCAATCAAGCAAATCTGAGGTGCATTCTCACAGTGTCTTATGGCCTTTTCCTTTCCCCTGCTATGCCTACAAAATGAAACACAAGAAAACAAGCTGACCACAGATATTACTAACCATCTTTGACCCTTTTGTCAATGTGCCTTTGTCGATCAGCCGTTGCCTGATTCAGAAGCATTGCCCCCTTCCTGCCTCTACCCCTTATCACCCCTCATATCCCACTGCATTTTAGTTCAGTCAGCGTGGCTTGATTTGGAGCGTACCTGATAGGTTTATTTCCCCTGAGTGTAACCAAGTGGAAAGATCCTTGCTGATTTCTGTCTCTGGAAAAGAAATAAAGCGTACCCATGTGACCTAGGCTGGGTTGCATGTAAAATGAGCCATCATTTTCTGTGTATGAAGATGAGTGAAAATACTATAATGCAGTAAGTACTTCACAACGGAGTAGATGATAAGGTAGCAGCGGCTTTAAAAGCATAGGTTGAGTATACTATCTAAATAAAGACATTAAACAGCATCAAAACTTGGGCAAAATATGATGGTAGTGCTGGTACTACCTTCTTGAAGTTCACACATACAGCCTTCCTTTCGGTTTTCAAATGTTAATCCATTGCCCAGAACCTCAAGTCCTGGGATCACACAGAATGGGTCCAATGGTGGGGACTGAACCCAAAATATCACTAACTCTTTGGTTTCTATTGATTCCTTCCAGGGTTAAGTTTCTGATATGTCAGAATATAGGTCATATCTAGATTTCCACAGATGTGGGTAAAAGGCTCTCCTTTGCCCATACAATTATACAAGTTAATAAATGGATTTCTCAGATACAAGATGGCCTTTATTTCATTTCACAGATGCAGAATACATGAAAGGTTCACAGAAGCCCATAAAAATTGCAGAAAACACATCAAGGACTCAATAATCTATAAACTAAATTTTCCTTTTTTGATAAAAAATTTTCCTTTCTTGTTGGTGGGTGCCACTTTTCCATGAGGTGCTAAAATCTTTCATCCTTAAGCCCCGTGGTTTTTAGACTTACCTCAGAAAGAAACTGAACTTGGGGCTGCCAGAAAGGCAAAGCCTCAGTGTTACTGAGTTCTTTGTTACATCCCATAGAGATACCATATAAACATTTAGCTTACTATGAGAGCTTAGATTCTCAGAGAAGAGAAATTAACTGGTGCCTGACAGGCAAACCACCTTCCTATTGAACCCACACTATCTTTAAACCACCATAATACCAGAGTACAAAGTGCAAATTCTTTGCTTCTCAATTTTGTGGCATTAGTCCCTCTTCATTGCTTCTCCCACCACTAGAACCACATATGGAATCATCTTCTCCTGCCAAGAGTTGCAGTACTCAGAAACTTCTCCTCTGGATAAAAGCCTAAATCTTTTAACTGTGGGATTACTCACAAGGCTAACACTGCCCAGGAAAACCCCCTTCTCTCTACTAACTACATAATTCTGAAGCTTGTGAGTACTAGAGACACCATCCCACCCCTTCTGCACTCTTGGGATCTTTCAGAAAGAAAGAGGGAATCAGGGGAAAGGAAGGATAAATGTCTGAGCCACAAAGGGTGCCTCTTCCTAACAGAATCTGTCCTCTCAAGTGTTTGAACCATTAATTCAATTTGAGAGGAGCCCTCAGCAATAAAACTCATCTGCCAAAAGGTACCAAAGAGAGGCTGTCAACCAATCAATTCATCTTGGTCTAAATTTCAGATACTGAGAATTTTTCAGATGTCTTACGATCTCGGCAAGTTGCTAACGGGCATGTCCATACCCTCTTTAGGGAGATACTTTCCAAGTCCCTAAGACTGGCCTGCGGGATAATACAGAACTAGCTGGATAGACTCAAAGTCTATCTAATTGTATTAGCCTGTAGGCCAGTGGTCCCTAAAGTAGAAGGCTCATGCTCTAGAGCAGGGGTTCTCAACCTTCCTAATGCCACGACCCTTTAATGCTCATATGTGAGTGTATCTGCATGTGGGTGGACCCGCCTGGAGACAGGATAGAGGTGCCATGTCTCGGTTCCTAAGACCATCAGAAATATGTGTTTTCTGATGGTCTTAGGTGACCCCCAAAGAGGTCACAATGCACAGGTTGAGAACTGCTGCTCTAGAAGATATGCAAGACAATGTCTTGGAGCACAGAAAGAAACAGAAGAGTAGACAGTGACACCCTCATTTGTTTGCTAGTATTTATCATGTTGAAACACACCACAGATGAAGTGTACCTGGTTCTGGTTAAGTGGACTTGCAGAATACATTATCCAGTACTGACTAAATTAACTCTCACAGTATGAGTGAAGAGTTTAAAATGACTCCTGCAAAGAAACTGGAGATTGAGAACAATAATTTGAGTACAAGCAAACAAGGAAATGACAAAACTCATGCTTTTTACTCATTTAGTATGAGTTCTTTTTCAACTATAGTACAAACTAAAACAGTGACAATCTAATTATATCTGACAAGTTGGCCAAAAAACATTCAATGATATTTCTTTGGAAAGAGTAAATCCTGGCATCAGGAAAAGCTAAAGCATAATTGTACTAGTTCTCCCTTTCACTAACCAGAATATCCAAAGGCATAATAACTATATATATTTAGTGGAATTAAATCTGAAAAAAAATGCCATGGCTAAAATTGTCTCCTTATTTAATCTTTTAACCCATTTTCACAACTATGGCTATTCATAAACAAGTGCTAGAGATTATCTTTTTCAAAAAATGGGCAGATTTGATTTTGTAAAATTGAAAACCAATATGATTAGAATAAGAAGAGAAACTTCCTAGGGAAAAAAAATCTTTGCCAAAAGCCTTTTATCCAAGAAATATAGGAGGTACAAATATGTAAGAATGATTGAGGTCTGGGCTGGGTGAAAAAAAAGGAGAAGAATGGGATCAGATCACTTTAAATACAGATTAAATGAGATAACATGTATAAAGTACTTTGAAAATCTTAAAGTGCTATATAAATGCTAACTATTATTCTTATTAATAATGGCGATCCTTTTTTCCTTTCCTTATCCATGTTTTTATTCATAAAGAAGAAAAACAGAGAGCAAAAGAAGGAAAAATTATGAAGTTATGATGGAGAAAGTAACAAATAACAGTCATAATCATGAATATAAATGGTATGAACTCAACCATAAAACAGAGGAGAATACCAGAATGGATTAAAAAGTAGAATCAAACAATCTGCATTTACAAAAAACACTTGAAACATTAAGAAACGCAAAAAGTTAAAGTGAGGGATTGAAGCAGAATTTGTTATGGCTCAGATGAAACCAAAGCTGTCAAATGGGAATCATGCTCTCAGGCAAGAATAAAAAAGTGAAAAGAGATAAACAAAAGAACTACATAGTAAAAGGCATCACAGATAATGAAGTATTGATGATTGATCTATGTTAACCAAATAGCATGTTATCCAAGTATTTAAAAGAAAGCCAATTGAACTACAGGGAGAAATAGAAAGCAAAACTATAATACTTGATAATCTTAGTGTGCCCATTTTGTTAGATTTGTTAGTGAAATCTAATAAAAAGATAACATATCTTTTAAGCTTTTCCTGTCACTTGTACAATTATTGACTATGTTCTAGGGTAGGAGTTAGCAAACATTGGCCTGCAGGCCAAATCTGGCCCATCACCTGCTTTTGCACAGCCAATAAGCTAAAAATAGGGTTGTTGGTTTTTTTTTTACATTTCTAAATATGACAAAACTTTATTTTAAAATATAAAATTCTTAGCTCATGAGCCATACAAAAATAGGAGATGGGCTGGATTTGGCCCTTGAGTTATGATTTGCCAACTCCTATTCTAGGGCATAAAAACTCTTAACCAAAGGCAGAAAAGTAGAAATATAAAATGTACCATTTATTGACCATGATGCAATAAAAATCATAATAAATAAAAGGATTTGAAGGACTTTAAATATAAGTTAAGATTAAATAATATAATGTTATGTTATGTGTGAATGAAAGAATAAATCAAAGACACAATAGACCATTTAATGATAAAATTAGAAAAATAAGAGAACATACTTTTGGGGTATTGCCAAAATAGTTATTAGAGTAAAATTTATATCACTAAACACTTTCATCCAAAAAAATAACAGAACAAACAATTGGGTATGCAATTCAAAAATGTAAAAAAAGAAACATTTCTCCTTCCCAAAAAAGTTACACATATAGACATTCTGAAAAATCAAAGATGATATAAACAAAATTGAACACAAAAAACATTGAATAAAATAAGAAACTGTTTTTAAATTAATAAAATAGAGTCCATTAGCTAATTTGATTTTTAAAAACAGAGAGAAGGTCAAATTACCAAAATCAAAAATGAAAAAGTAAATTTCACAAAGATAAAAAGGAAATTAAAATAATTATTTGAAATTATTCTGCCCAGTTACACACCAACGAAATTGATCAATGACATTGATGAATATTTGCAAAATTTTCAAATACCTAGATCAACAGAATGAGAAAAAGAGAATTGAAATAACTCAGTCTCAAAAAAGGAAATTTAATAAGCTATAAATGAACTCTTAAAGAAAAATCCTCAGGGCTAGTTGTATTTACAAGTGAATTCTATCAAACATTGAAAGAAAAACTCTAATATTACATAAATCATTTGTGGGATAAAGAAAAGAAAAAATAAGGATCCTACCCCACTCCTTCTGCAAACCAAATATAGTCTTGATACCCAAACCAAGAAGAAAGCAAGCAAAGAAAGAAAACTATAGCCCAATGTCTGTAATGATATAAATATATATTTATATTTGTATAAATATGAATAGATATAAAAATATTGAATAAAATATTATGCAAGAGGGTACAGTAACATATCAAAAAGGTTATACACCATGACCAGACCTGGTTTATGACAGGAATACAGGGTTCATTCAATATTAAGAAGCATAATAAACTATATAAATAACAAAAACAAGAAAAACCACATGGTTATATCAATAGATGCAGAAAAGAATATTAATAAAACATACCTATTAAAAACACTAAAAAACATAAAAACAAATTAATCTTTTCTAATATGACAAATAGTATCTATCCAAAACTAAAAGTCAGCCTTATCTGTAAGAATGGGGGGAGGGAGGAGCATGCCAGAGACCTTTCCAGTAAGATCAAGTGTAAAGCAAAGTTATATCTCATTACCACTCTTATTCAATGTAGTGCTAGAGCACTAGCCTTTGCGATAAGGCAAAGAAATGATCACTTTGGACAGATGATAGGTTGTTTACTTAAAGAACCCTAGAGATTTAAAAAACATATAAGACTAAGAGTCATTCTCTAATATACAGATGGTCAAAAGATATGAACAAAAAGTTCTCCAAATAAAAAAAACAAATTATAAACAACAGTATGGAAGAATACTCTAGATATCTAATAATTTGATTAAGACAAATTAAAATAATTCCAATGTTTTATACTATATCCAGCAAATTGGCAAAGACGACAAAATTTGGAAACAATCAACATTGAAAAAGCTGTCCATTGTTAGTGGAGATATAAAATCAATCCAAACTTTCTGGAGAAGAATTTGGAATTAGACAAAAAAAAAAAATTTAAACTGCTCATATCCTTTGATCCCACTATCTCACTACTAGACATATTTACAATATATCTATGGCATAAAATAAAGATTTCATATCTAACAAAATATTGATAAAAGTATTCTTGTGGTAACAAAAACAAAACAAAACCTGGAAACCTAGGAAGCATTCATCAATTGGATAATAGCTGAGCAAATTGTAATATGTAGATAAAACAAAATGTTTCCAAATGTTTTCAAGAAATGGCAAATATGAGGAATTCAGAGAAACACAAGACTTGTAAAGAACCACTGCAGAGTGAAGAAAGCAGAACAAAGAGAACACTATACAGACCTCAATAATGTAAACAAAAACAAAAACAGCACAAAAATGCTTCTGAACACATGAATTTGAATCAAAAATCTTGGTCCCAGAGAAAAAAGATGGAAACATATCTCTTCTCTGCTTGTAGAGAGGCGGAGGAATATGGACATGGGATGATGCAAATGTTGCCATTGATAATGGCTTTGTCAACTGGCTTTTTCTCACCATCTCTTTTTCCCTCTCAACTCAGGGATGCCTCTCAGCTCTCAAGCCAGCCAGAAGTTAACTGGGTTCAGTCCTAGGAGATCCTAGTCCCTAAAAGAGACTTGATCTGGTTCTTTATAAATCATACTCTGTCACAAGGAAAATCACTTAAAGCTTATGTTTTGCCTTATGTCTCAGTTCTCTCCAAAAGAGAAGTATAAAAGTATGTAAATCAAGTATAGGACAGCTATTAATTTCCTTCACACAAAAGAAATGCTGAATACAAGCAACTCACAAGCCTGCATTGACAGAAATGTAAAACCCAAAGCAGCAACTTAATAACTATGTTTTATTCTCCCAGGAAAGTGGGATTTGGACATCAAAGTATGAAAATTTTTTGGAACTACATCAATGATATTTTACCTTCACCTCAGCTCTGTACTGTCTAAACCAGCGGTTCTCAACCTGTGGGTTGTGACCCCACCTAAGACCATTGGAAAACACATATTGCTGATGGTCTCAGGAACCGAGACACTGCTCCTTTGTCTGTCTCCAAGCAGGTCGCCCACACGCAGATACACCCACATACCAGTATTAAAGGGTCGCAGCAGTAGGAAGGTTGAGAACCACTGGAAAACAATTCCTTCCAGGTCCATGTCTTCTGACAAAGCCAGGCCATGGGTTGACCTTGTCCTCTTTCCAGTGGCCATCTGGAGAGAAAGGGAAGGAAATAACATTTATTAAGCACCTACAATGTGTCAAGCAAAATATCATCTCACTTGACCCTCCAACAACCCTGGGAAATAGGGGCTATTATTATCCCTCTTTTACAGATGAGGAAACTGAGGTAGACGGAAGTCAAGTGACTTGACCACGATCACATAGCTGAACTCAGCTCTTCCTCACTTAGGCACGACGCACCTCTCTGCCTCTACAGGCACTTAATAAATGTTTCTTGTTGCTGCTGCTGCTGTTGTTTTAGCTTTGTTGTTGGAGGACACGCTCTGATAAGGCTTGTGAAGACTGAAAGGTTTCAAACACAAGGTACCTAACAGACTGTGTGGGCACCATCTGAGGACCCACCTCCTAAATTCAGAAAAGCTCATCCTCCAAGTTGGCCACAAGGTGATGGATCGTTAGGTCATGGCTGCTCTTGCAGACCACCCACAGCATTGTATGGGGCTACCTAAACCTATGAAATTGCAAGTGCTTGAAAACTGAAGTTAAAATAATGTTCTTCTCATTGTTATTACTGTTATATGTCTAGAGCTGGACCGTCAGTAAGGCAGCCGATCCACAGCCTTTTAGCACATTTTTGTACCCCAAACTGCTTCCCATTGTAGTTAAACCGTTCACCATGTAAATGGTTCAAAGCAGTTTAAACTAAACAAGACCAGTTAACATGAGAATCAGGGAGTGAAAGGAAAGTGGGAAACCACCTCCCATGATTATAATCCCTGCATTTGACAGGTGGGTCTTTTCCTCCCAGCCTTCCTTAAGAACCGCAAAGACAGCCAGCCTGGTGAGTCTGATGTAAGGAGGGGTCTGGGGAACAGGGAACGAAAGGAAATGCTCTGGTCAGCTTGTCCCCATGGCAACAGCAGGGCACCACCAGCCCTCAGAAATATAGACCTTGATGCTGGCCCCTGCCCCCTCTGGTGGCCATATAGTGCCATGCCAGCCCTCTCTACACCCAGTCAAGCCAAGGAAAGAATCTAACTTTCAACAAACAGCAAGGGGGCCAAGCATTCATTCATTCAACATACATTTATTAAATGTCTTTTATGTGCACACCACTGTGATGAGCACTAGAGGAATTTAGATAAGTCATAGTCTTTGCCTTCATGGAATGAACAGTCTAGTAGAGGAATAAAACACTTTTACACTTAGCCCTAATATATAGCTTTACTTAAATACATTAGATAGGACATTCTGTCGCAAAGTGGTTAGATATCAGGTCCATGGGGACCATAGGTGGGGATAGGGTCGTGTTATTGGGGACCTTAGATATAACTAAATGTTTATACTAGATCTTTTACCCATCTATTATAGAATAGATCAAATCATTGCCCCCAAGATTGAGGATACTCTGGTAATCAGGGGGTTCTTTACCTGGCGTTCATTTATCCCCAAGAAATATGTGGATAGATGCCAGGAGATTCTTGAACTTGGATAGGAAATATATATATATATATATATATATATATACACACACATATACATATAAATACAAATCTACCTTTATCTCAATACATTTAGTTTTCTTTGTAATCCTATATATTTAATTTTATGCATTTTGAAACATTATTCTGAGAACGGATCCATAAAACAAAAAAAAGGTTAAAAATCCCTGTTCTATGAGAAGCCTCCTGCCCTTGCCAGTCTGACTGACCTGGAGTTTCTAGAATAATAATAGCAATAATTCTGAGTACTTTAGGGTTCACATGGGGTAGGTATTGTGTTATTATCCATATTTTACAGATGAGGCCATTGAGACTCAAAGGGGACCAGAGATTTGAAACTGGAAAGGGACCCTAAAGTCATCTAGTCCCCATCATTTCATAGATGAGCTCCAGAAAGGTAATTGACTTAACCAGTATCTCTCAGGAGCAAAGTTGGGATCAAACCCCAGTCCTCCAGCTCCAAACTGAGCAGCGCAAAAGATTAAGTGGCTTGACCAGAGTCACATAGCTAAAAATTGGGAAAGTTGGGTCTTAGAACACAGATCATTTAATTCTAGGTCTAGGAGGGTTTGTTTTGTTTTTCTTCCAGACCACAATAGCCTCTCTAGAGGAGGCTGAATTTACAAATAGATACAACAAAATTCCCAGGAAATTTTCCTGTCCTCTTGAGTACCCCAAGCAGCAAAAGTCAAGCAGGGTATATCTGTCCAGTGACTGAGGGAAATCTAATCATTTTAAATAATTGTTTTATCGACTTAAAGAAACAATCTAGTACAGTGGAAAGAGTACTGAATCAGGAATCTGGAATCAGGAAACCACCTTGAGCAAGTCACAACCTCCTTGGGTTTCAATTTTCTCATCTATAAAATGAAGAGATTGGAGTAGGATGTCTCTGAGGTCCATTTCAGCTCTGGTTCCTAAGTATTAATGAATGGCTCCTGTATACCAACTGCTATCATATGTCCTGACACCAATGAAAGATGCCAACAATGCCATGGGTCACACCGTATCATTGTTCCAGGCTGTTTCTCTAACTTGTCCTTCCCCCATGTAAGACGCAGACAAAAACCTTTCCTTTCTCATCATGATGCTTTCTTCAATTATTCAACCTACACTCATCTCCCTTTCCTGAATTCCTTCTGGGCTCACAGTCAGGATCACACAGGGTAGTATTCAACTTTTTTTTAGTTGTTCCATGTTTTCTACGCCCAACAAGAATGTAAGATTCATAAGAATAAGGGCAACCTGTATCTCCCTCACCCCTAATCACAGTTTGGGGAGGGGGGTCACATAGATGCTTAATTGACATTTGGAAGATTAAGTACAATCCAATTTTTATTATACCAATGAAAAATTCAATTCAATTTAGCAAGTGTTTTTATAATACCTGTGTGTCAGAACTTAATTATAGGTCTAACTCAGGGATTATTTTGGTGAGTAGAAGACAGTAAGTGCAATCTACATGGGGGCCAGAACATGTGATATATATATATATATATATACAGTTCTCAGAGCCTGGGACCTGTTTTCTTACTGATGCTGAAGAAAATTATCCCAGAACAATATCCCTCTAAAATTTTCCTTCAAAAGAATAAGGGTAAAAGCTTCATTACTGGTCCTCTTACCTAAAATTATCCTCCTTCTTTAATTGAGATTCTTGTTGAATAGGCATAAAGGGGCATCATGGGAATGAATAAGACACCTTGGTGCAGTAGAAAACACAGTGAGCCCACACCTCTGTTTTCTAATCTGTAAAATGGGGATAACAACTGGCATTTATGTACTAAATTTGAGGACTTAGTAGACTATAAGACCGATGTGAGTTAGCAGTGTGATATAACAACCAAAAAAGTTGGGCTGCACTAAGAGGGTCACAGGTTCCACAATGAAGAAAGTGTTATTCCTATTGTATTCTCAACAGACCTCATCTACAGAATCATGTTCAGTTCCTCTTGGGCACCACAGTTTAAGAAGGACTTTGACAAGCTAAAGACCATTCAGAAAAGGACAACTGGGATAGTAAAGGGCCTTGGGAGCATGTCATTTAAGGACTAGAGAAGAAAAGATACGGGAGAAAAGACATGAGTCAAGGAGGGAATGATAGCTGTCTTCAAGTATTTGAAAGGAAGTAAGGCAGATTGGGAGTTAGCCTTTTTCTGCTTGATCTCAGAGGGCAGAACCAGGAGCAGCGGGTAAAGTTACAAAGAGGTAAGTTTATGCTTGAAATCAGGGGAAATTTCCCAACAACTGGAGCTAGTCATTGTTAACCTGAAAGTTTGGTTAAAGGAGACAAACGGGCTAGGCGATATACATCTATATCATTTATTTCCTTAAAGCTAGCAGATACGTGCTGCATGGAACCAGAATCTAAGTCCTGATGCCTGACACAAGAATGACGAAGTAGTTTCATAGGTTTTTGGACAATCCCAGGATGTCTGTGTCCCTCAGGTTGATGGTCTCCACATGTTTGTAAGACGGCTGATGAAGTAAGGTCAGTTGGAAGTTGCCACTTCAGATACTTGTGTTTCTCGCCATCCCCTCCCCCCCGCCGTGGAGTGTGCTCCCAAGATAAGAGAAATCCTGCTGTTCTGAATTCCTAGGAATCCTAGGAATCCTGCCACAAACCAGGAGAACATCCATTGTTGACCTCATCTGGTCTTTCAAGTTACAGACACAGGAAAGGACATTTTTAAAGCAAAGCAAAGCAGTCTGATTGATTAGTTCCGGCTTTGGCTCTCGTTGAGATAAAAGAAATGATATTTAATGATTATCATCATAAATGAAGCATGGAGCCATTTTAGAGGAAGGACTTCAGGCAAAGAGTGGATCACTAGTTGTCAGATATGTTAGAGTGGAAATTTCTTTTATGTATAAGTTGTATTATTAAATGACCCCTGAGGTACCTTCCAACTCTCAAATTCTGGAATTTCTTCAGCATTCCCTACAGATCGGTTGGAACCCCTGTGTCAGATTTATGAGAGCATATTGAGTACAGTACCACAAGATAGGCAGACACAGATGAATCTTGACTGTGGTGCGCTGGAGCCAGCTTAAACTAGTTGAAAAGAGCCAAGTATTACATTTTCAGGGTGAATGTTTAAACCTCAGAAATGACAAATGCAAAAAAAAAATTAGTGCACATGATTTATGGCTTGTTGGTTGTCCAAAGTTAAGAAAGTGATAGAAAAATATTTGTAATTCTGACTAAACTAAAAGTACATTTTTTTTGTTCAACAAATGTTGAACAAAACCAACCTTGATCTGCATTGTTAGAAGAGACTCTAGCATCAATGAGATCTTTTGGAGTCTGGATGGGAACTTCCTCCACCAATGGATGGTTTGGGTCTAGGAAGGGACTAGAATTGGAACTTAATAGTTTTAGGAAACTTTTTCCTTGTTGACATTCAGCTCTTACCAGTATGACCTTTGGACCTCCCAAATTCATAAACCTTGACCAGTACTTATCTGCCTAAGATCAGAAAAACAAACACAAAAGGGGTAGTTCAAGCTCAAGTTTGGGCCTGACTAGGTAATGACATGTGCTTTGTATGCTGTGTACTAAAGGCACATGCCCTTTATCCCATGGCTAGAAGTAGTCTCAAAAGTTACCACATGGCTGACTAGAACCACAAATGGTCATTCAGGGTACTTCATGGGATAGCTGCTACTACATAAGGAAATTAGCCTGTAAATGGCTATATAAACACAAGCTAATGTCATTCCAATATTCTTCTAAACCCATCTCCTACACCATTTTCCTTAGCCCTGAGACTAGAAAGTTTCTGGAATATACTTATGAGAAAGGTGTACAGTTGATGAGCTCTCCTAGGGCTCCTAAGTCCAGCGGCCATAGCTCTATTTGCTACCAGAATTGTATTTTGGACTTCATTTTCAAAACTAAATACAAACATAGGTCTTTTCCAATGGCCATGTTGTGGAAGGAGAACTAGTTGAAGAGGAAAAGAGAAAGTCCATGAGAAAAAATGGTGGGTAAAATTAGAAGAAACAGCCTCCAAACTCACAGCCATCCATTTGTGGGTTTGGGTGGTTGGTTGGTTGGTTTTTGAGGAAGGGGTTATGATTTTTGCTTTTATGCCATAGTCATTTCCCTACTCCAACCCCTTTATTGAATTCTCTAATGTAACCAAGAAAAACAATTAAGCCAAACCAGTGGACATAGCACATGTGACATTCCACCTCCATTATTCTCTACTCCTTTACTAAGATGGAAGGATCTCATCATCTATCCTCAAGTAACCTAGATTAGTCATTAAAACTAAATCCATTTTAGCATTGCTTTCATTTACATTATCATTGTTGTAGCCATGGTTTCCTGGACTCTCAGTGCATATAGCACTGCCATGGAGATGAAACACTAAAGCAGGTGGTACTCCAGAGTTTATTGGTTGACGGTGTCTTTTAAACTTGATTCTCCAGGACTATACTTTTGGAGAAATAAGGAAGAGAGAAATCAGAAGAAAATTTGTTTTCCATCTTATGTCACATGAGTGGGCAGGGTCAAGTGCTCCCAGTGATATCTGTATGCCTCCTGCCCTGAGTCCTCTTTCTAAGACTTTGGTGGGCTTCTGTTACTAGACAACAATTGGAGATCTGCAAGGCTGAGACTGTTGAGAGCTAAGAGTGATGGCTGGTGAGACACTGGAAACAATGAAAAGAAAGAAATGGTTCATTGGATAGGAAGAAGTCAGTTATTTATGCTGCCAGCTTCTCACTTTAACTCCCCCCTCCCTTTTTGGAAAGAAGGATGGAAACAGAACTCAGACGAGTTGGGCAGTTAATGGGAAACTGCTTCCTCAGCTAGAACGGATGCAGGAAGATATGGAAATGACTTGACCCACTTAGTCTCACTAATCTTCACTCTTGGTTCATCATGCTGTCTTCCTGCTATCTCACAGCTCTTATTGTTCTTTTCAGTAATAGCAGCCCACCAAAGACTCAGTGGAAGGGGTCAGAAGAGCAAGCATTCAGAGATTTGATGGCCTTCACTCAGGTTATTTGCATGAGAAAGTCATTTGCACTCAGGTCATTTGCAGGGAGAACAAATTCTCTCTCTCCCAGTAAACCAAGTACAAAAGATGTTACCAATTAACTGATAGAACTCTGGGACAGTTTCTGTCTGAATCTGTTATCAACAAAACAGTACTATGCAAGGAACCAGGGTGCCCAGACCTATATTATTCCATGGGCCAGAAATTTTGAAATTCCTTATAAGATCAGCCCAGTATCCTTTCAATCTATAATTTTGTAGAGCAAATCAAAAGTAACTATCCTTGTATACCAGGTAATCAATCCATAGTAACACAGACAATAAAAATTTCTATTGGCACCTGTCTTCTAACGCATCTCCACATCCCCATCCCTAATTGCTTACTCCTTCTAATCCACTATTTTTAAAGTCACCAGAAAAACGTATCTTCGTTACTGTCATGTCACTCCTCTGCCCCAAAATCTTCTGTTGCTCCCTATTGTCAACTAAGTAAAGTTCTAATTTCTTTGCCTGGCATTCAAGACTCTACATAGTCTGGCACCACAGTCACTTTCCCACCTTATATTACCATCATGTACACTCCTCTTTAGACAAACTGAACTACTCCCATCCCCTCCAAGCTGGAACATGCTCCATACTATTCTTTATGCCTGAAACATCCTTCTTTTCCCTCCACTTGTTGAGTTTCTATCCATTCTTTAAAAGTCCAAGTCAAAATGTAACCTCCTCCATGAAAACTTCTCTGTCTCCCAACACTACCCCTTGTTGGCAATAACCTTCCCTATCAGAATTCACTTTGTTTTACAATTCTCTAGCCTCTGTCTGGGATGTGCTGGGTGAATCAAAGCAAAACTTAGTGTACCAGCAGCCCTATCCCCCTAATGGACTTCCCAGGATGCAAGCTGCCCAGGATGTAGTCTGCCATGGTCAGGGGGCAATTTTCCCCTTCCCTGGGGACTCCCAGGTGCTAGATCTGCCCCTACCACTCCCATTTCCTTCCTCTGTTTTTCAATTACTTCCCACTCACTTTCCCTCTGCAGCTTAAAAACTCTGATGCTAGAAAAAAGGATACCTGTCTAGTTAGTGGATTGGTCACCAGGCAATCTGGAACTGCTCTACACGACCCTGTTCTATAATTTCTCTTGACCTTTTCTGCTCAATGGAATCCTGTTAAGGTCAGACATAGTAAAAGTTGCTTAGTTAAGGCTCAGTTTGTTTAATTTGATGAATAAAAATAATGCCCTTTATGATTAAGCCCAAGAAACCTATCATTTTTTAAAAATGAAATTGCTTTGGCACACGCCCTAATGTGTTTTATACATTTGTTGATTTATGCATTACAATTATCTTTTTGTGTTTTAGGTGTTTTATCCCCCTACCAAACTGTAAGAGCCACGAGAACAAGGACTTTCCCTTATTTCAACATTGTATCACTGTCAGTACTGTGCACACATTAGGCAGTAACTAAATGTTTTCTAAATTAATAAAATTATAAATTATAATTGTTGTTCAGTCGTGTCCATCTCTCTGTGACCCAATTCAGGCTTTTCTTGGCAAAGATACTGGAAGGGTTTGCCATTTCCTTCTCCTGCTCATTTTACAGGTGAGGAAACCGAGGCAAAGAGAGTAAAGCGATTTGCCCAAGGTCATACAGCTAGTGTCTGAGGCAGGATTTGAACTCACATCTTCCTGACTGTAGGCTCTTCACTCTATCCACTATACCACCTAGCTGCCCCTAAATGAAAGCAGTTGTTGCTGTTAGACCCTGGTCATAGCCTAGCTAGGTTCAGAACCCAAAAGATGAAGTGAAATCTTGCATTTGACACTTACCTGTTTTGACCCACTTCCTTGGATTAATCCACTAAGTCACAGATCAGAATAGAAATTCCCATCAGAAACCAAATCACAGACCTTAAATATGTATTCCTTAGTAAGCAACTCAACAGCTGTAGATAGCCTGAGAAAGCATTATAGGCAAATGTTAGATAATAGGAAAGCACCTAGGATAAAAAAAATCATCAGAAATAATCCCCAAAAGGAATAATCCACCCAGATAATTAAGAGAGGAACCAACTTGATTAAGGAATAAAGGCAAGAAGAGAGTTTCCCATTTCTTTCCTCCCCCACTACTCTTTTCTGCTCATAAAACAACTCCCTGGTATTTCCCAAGAGAAACGGTGATGGGAGACAAATATCAACCGTGCTCAGACATTATGGGGCCATCTGATGTTGGTCAGGCTCCCTGCCAGTTTTCCCAGAAGCCCTTGCTGCATTTGGTATAGCTAAAGGGTGGGGGAGGTATATATTGCGTACTCTGACAGGACCTGTGAGTTGGGTTGAATTCTAATCTTTTTGAAGTGATGAGTTTATTTAACCGATTTTGCATTTTCTTCTTTTCCAAAATAACCAAGTATTGTGGAAGGGTTGTGTCCAATTGAACGAAAGACAGACTAGAATTACAAGAATGGACCAGAGAACCCAAGTGGTTGAATCCAAAAATCAGGCATGAGAGTATTCAGAGAAAGAAGCCAGCATTCTTCCTCGAAGGCCATCAAGTATGTGCTTCCTAGCTTAACCCTGGGGAACTTTAATTAAGAATTATGATTAAATTAGAAAATTGAATTGCCTTCCAGTCTGGGACTAGTTAGAATTATTTTACACAGACTTCTAATAACCTTACCCTGCCCTATCACTTGTGAATTTGTATATCCTTTTTATACTTGTGAATAACACCTTAAAATGCACTCTGGTGGTCTAAAGCATGTGGAGACAGAAAGAAGGGAAACAGTGCTAGGAGTGAACCCCCTGATTTACTCAATGCAACAGAGGAAACAATTAGAGATGTACGGTGAAAAGCAAACAAGATGCCAGAGTGGCAGATCCCCAGCATCGCCCCCTGAGACAGTCAAGTAAGCTCCGGTGTCATGAATTGGGATTCTATTCAGGTAGGTATACAAACAAACCAACGTCAGTCGGAGATGCCCAAAAGTCCATGGTTAGGTCTTCCATCTTCCCACCACCTCAGCCTCCGAGAATAAGATTTCCTCCCTATACTAGCCCCAATCATCTCTTGCTCCAGAGTCTGACAATACATCTCTGAAGACTGAAGTGGGAGCAGTGGAGAGTATTGGGAAAAAGGAATTATGACCAACATCTTTTCCCCACTGAGCCAAGGCCCCTCCCCACACACACCCCTGAGATCTCTCTTACTTCTCCCTAATCTCTAGCCTTTCCTCTCTCACACATAACCAAAACCTCCTCCCATCCCTCATTAGGACAGGGAGGATTGGGAGATGTTCCCAATCATACATTAGCTCCGGACCTGAGGAAGGAGAAGTAAAGCTTCACTCAGGCCTTTACTGTGAATAATTCATGAGCCTCTTCCTAAGCAGCCTTAGTCTGGGAATCAGTTTTCCTGGGACATGGAAGAAGTTGCCTCTACCCTTCTGCCACATCTCGTAGAAATAGGGTAAGGGTCCAAGATCAAAGGCAGGGAGCAGCTGTAGCTGCAGAAGTAGGGAAGACTAGACATTCATTTTATACTATTTTTAATATATAATTTGCTACCCCCAAGCTCCCCACAGATCCTCCTGAGTCCTTTTTTCAGCTAGTGTTTGTTAGGAAAGACGACTCTTGTCAATTAAACTTGTCAAGATAGTATATCAGCAAGCACCCTAGCATACCCAGGGTGGCTGCTAGCACAGGTTCTTAGATCTGCTTTTCTAAAGGAAAGCAACTCAAAATGGGTTAACAATCTTACTTTAATCAATCAAACATACATCATTTACCTAGTTCAGGGGAAAAAGTCAACACCTTGAACTTCAGAGAATACAAACAGAATACAAACAAGTCAGAAGCAGAAGTTACAAGCAGACAAAGAAACAGATCAACAGATGAGATTCCAACTGTCTGACCATTACATTCATACATATTTGGTTACCAGAGAAGGAAGCACCAACATCTGGGTTTTCAAAGCTAGGGGGGGGTCGGGGGGGGGGGGTGAGGGGTTCAACCGCTGCCCAGAGTCTCGTCTGGCCAAATCACACAACTCTTTCCAAGGTGAGCTCCAAAGCAAAACTTCACATCAGGATTAAAATAGCCTTCTCCTGGATCAGAGAAGGTCACAGCCCTCTTGACCCACTGCCCAATCACAAAGTAGTAAGACGTGGCCCTTCCTGAAAAACAGGCTTCCCACCACAGGCTCCATGTGACCACATGCAGCTTATTAGGGGGCAGAGTACACTTTCAAATCCGGGAAGGTTCTCAGAGTCACTTAAGCCTATCAAAGGGCCCAGGGGCAGGGAAGATCTTCAGATTCCCAAAATAGATGGTTTGTTATTAACCAATGACTTTTCCCTAGGGTACCACAAGCAACTGAATTCTCACAATATTTAATAGAGAGAGAATTCCACTTTGTGGAAAGGCAGACTCAAATCATATCACAGAATTTTAAACTGAACAGATAATAGAAGGTAATTTTACAGATGAGGAACATATCCAAGGGTCAGCCACTGGATGAGTCAGGATAAGAACCTAAGTCAATTGAGAGCTCTCTTTGCCTTTATTTTTTGGATCCCCAAGCTCCCTTCTAAGCTCAGCTCCACGGCCACCTGCTCCATGAAGCCTCTTTCTTCCTCCTTCCCCTGCCCTATGACCCCTGCCCCACTGTTAATGCCCCCTTTGCCCTTTGATTACTTTGTATATACCACCCATAGAATGTAAGCTCCTAGAGGGCAGGAAGTGTTTCCTTTTTGGTTTTCTAATCCCAGTGCCTAGCACAATGCCTGACCCATAGTAAGTAATGAATAAATGCAATCTGAATTGATTTCAACTGAATGGTGAATTCAAGGAATCGTTAGGATTCCCAGATACTAGAGTTCAATCTGCTTCCTGGTTCCAGAGTTCATTTCCCTGCTTTCAAAAGGGAGGGGACTATTCTTGGGTAAATACATTGGCATACATAAAATGTGAATCAATGTGCCAGTCAGGGTAAGCATTGTCGTTGGGTCATCCCTCAACTGACTTTAGAGATCATCTCATTTTATAGGGAAAAAAAACTCCAAAGCAGTCTGACCTGTCCAAAGGCACTTTTCCCATATGGGAAATTGCCAACGACAAAGTTCATCCCAGAGTATTCGGATACACCCAGCCCTTACTCTATGCACATCTGTGGGTGGATGTGCTATGAGGGTACACGAGGTCCTGGCCAGAGCTTCTGAGGGCAGGTGTTAGAGAGAAATAAGGGCTTATGATTCAGTACTTTCGTTCTTATGCACTGGTTACCATGGCAACAGGACTACATCCCCTCCAGCTGCCTGTAAGGATAAGTGTAGACATGAGCAAAGGAGCAAAGAAGTCAGGGAAACAGAGCATGCCAGTCTTCACCACAATCTGCTATTTCAAATGCTTTTCTCTCCTGTTCAAAAAAAAATTTAAAAAAAAAAAAAAGCAAGCCCAGGGTTCCTTCCACCCCAATTTGTGACCCACAGAGCTTTGTGGGGGCTCCCAGGCCTCACCTCAGAAGGACATCTAGGAAAATTTGCCCATATTCTGTCTTTTGATTTGATTCATACAGACACATGTTATTTGAAATAAATCAGTGTCAAACGCCTATACCTAACTAAAACTGTCATCTTGCCATCCCAAGCAACAAAATTAAAATCTTTGTCTTTTTCCACCTCACCCCAAGGTACCAGCCACTCTAATGCCCTGGGAACTTAGAATTCAACATACATGCTGTGAGGGCATGTGAGGTCCTCCCTGAGTAGGTAATTGAGAAAATGTGCATTTCTTCATGCCTTGGAATCTACTCCTTCCTAATCTGTCAGGGCCAAGGCCAGATGCCTCCTCCTCTGTGTAACATCTTCCCCGATCCCTCTTCCTACACACAGTATTCTCTCCCTCCTGAAAAATTTTGTCTTAACCTTTTCTTTGGCCTCATCACTAACTCCACCCTTCTTCCAGTGGGGTGAATGTAAACCCCCTGAAGGTAAAAATTGTATCATTTTTTTTCTTTCTATCCTCAATATCAAGTATCTAGCAGGCCCTTAATAAATGCTTTTTGAAACAAAGTTAATTGAATCGGATTGGAATTAGAAGTGTCTATTCCAGAACAGAGTGAATCTACAGACAGCAAACAGAGTGGGCAGGACCCAGAGAAGAACCTCCAGCCAAGTGGTAGCAAGAGTCCAACTAGGTTCGCAGTGTACCAGCAGAGGGAGTCCATGGCCTGCTACTTCCGGCCAAGCACCCCTTCTCCCCTGCCCCATTCCACTACTACTAGCCTGACACTTTAACTTTGAAGCCTGGGAAGTAAGGGGAGGGCCCAAACCGAAGTAGGCCAGCCCAGCTAGGGTTGGGAGGCTAGTCTTTATATACCTTTGCATGGCGAGAAAGTCTCCAGTTTCCCGACTAGGAGGATATGCTTAAAGCCCTATTGCAAACTATCTCCCTTCCGACCCTGAAATCTGTCAACATGAGCTCCGTGGCAGCTGGAGATTCCAGAAGCAATCAGAGGCTGTTTCAGAACAAAGTAGCCCTGGTGACTGCCTCCACTAACGGGTGAGTGTCTTCCCCTGGAAACCAGGAACCGGAAAAGCGTCGCCTTCTACGGGATAGCCTGTGGAAGCTGGTCTTTAAACTGTGGCTTATGAAAGGGTGTAGTTCATGGGGGCACACCAGGCAGAAGGGGGAACATTGTTAGTTGAATGTACTGAGTAGCTGACTTACCCATGGTCACAGCTAGGGGTAGGACTGGAACTCAGGTCTTCCTAAATCTAGGTCCCTGCCTGGTTCTTCTATGCTTGCCTGCAAGACCTTAATAACAATGAGCCTTCCCTCCTACTCTCTTGCCCTGTTTACCCATTAACTGTCACTCACCTTCTGGGACCTTCATTCTCCTGCCAGAGACCTCCTGTTTTCACACTCTTTGCTGACACAAGGTAAGCTACTAGAAAGTAAGCCCCCCAAGGGCAGGCACAGCCTCACTTTCCTCTTGGCATCCTCAGCATCCAGCACAGTGGAGGGATTTGACACATAGAGAGGGGACTGAATACTTTTGTCAGCTGCTTGATTGCAAACCCTAGGAACCGAATCCTACCCCTAATCTCCATTTCTCATGCTGCCTCTTTCCAATACAATCTCTGGGCACCCCGAGTGTAGCTAAGTCATGTAATAGAGTAATGGACTTGAAACCTTGAAAACTGCCTGTGGTGCTAACTAACTGTGTGACCCCAGGTAAGTCAATTCATTTCTGTTGTCCTCAGTTTCCTTATTTATAAAGTGGACATAAGAACACCTATCTCACGAGACTGTGGTGAGGAGATCACATATTTGCAGACCATAAAATGCTATACAAAGGCTAACTATTATTTTATTATAATAGTCGCTCTTCCTCTGACCTTTATTGCCACCCCTGGTATGAGAAAATAATTTGTCTCCCTAAAATAACTAAGTAGTGCCAACACTGCCTGTACTAAGTACTCCTCAGGCTAAGAAATTCAAACACCCCAAGGCAAAGTTTGAAAACTGTATACCCTGCGTGACACTATCCCCCAGAAGCAACAGGCCTTCTGTAACATGTTTAAAATATGTGCATATGTAAAAAAATATTAAAAACTATACCCGCTTTCCTTTGCCATTCTCCTCTCCCCCTTGCCATCCAAGTGGCAGGAGGTCCCCCATTATAATGCTCCATTTAGGGGCTACCTGCTCCCCTCTAGCACCCATGTTCCCAAGTGATCAGATGCTACTTCTACCTTCCTGAGGATAACATCAGAGCTTAGTTGGAGTCTGATTACATCTATATTGGGGATTTAATGGACAAAATAAGCACTATGGAGTCATTAAATCCAAGAAAACAGTGAAGGATGTATATGATTGGCCAGCCTCTGACTCCATTTGCTGACTGGCACATGGGATTGTGAAATGCCAAGTAGAGTTCCCGTAAGTGGTGACTTATCTGTGGTGGTCCCAAACTCCTTCCTTTTTCCTTTTCTGTCTTAATATGTGTAGTTCCTTGCTACCAACCCACTTGCAAGAGGGACTCAGGATGTGAGTCTTTGTGGATGGGATATTTCCCAGATATCTGTGTGGGTCTTCGTTCAAGTCCTGAGCATGCTCAGAGACCATCTAAAAAGGAATCTAGACAGTGATGATAGGTATCACAGATGTAGCCTGAAGGCTGTATACCTTATTTTCAGCTACTGAGCTCAGTCTTCCGTTCTTCTTTCCCACACAGCAGGTACCCTGCAGCAGAAATAAGGAGATGATGTATTAAGCCGGGGTTCTGTATAGAATAGATGTCTTAGCATTTTTTGTGTCATGTATTCCTTTGGCAGTCTGGCAAACCCCATGGACCCCTTCTCAAAATAACATTTTTTCAAATAATTAAGAGAAATACTAAATTTTAGTTCTAGGTTAATAGAAATAAAGGGGGTACTTTTCCCCATATTTTACCTATTGGTTTTGTTTTTTGTTTTTTTTCAATTTCAGGAGGTTCATGGATCTCCTGAAATCTATCCAGAAATGCCTTAGATAATCCATGGCCACCTAGCATAGAAGGAAAGGGATTCCTGAAGGGGAAGACTTAACCCCGATAAATGAATGACATTTCCAGCTGGTTCAGAAGATATTTGGGGGAAAGGGGGTCTATGTGTCATCTCATCAAATGACACTAAAAATCTCATGATTAGGCTATGCCCTACCCTCAACTTACTGCCTCTCTCCTCGTTCCTTGCAGCTTCCTATAGGCTACAAAATCCACTCTGTGTGCAGGATCCAGTGAAATATAACTCCAGTTCTTATCTTAGGCTCAGGTTGGGACAAAGCCAAGGGACTTAGCTGGGTTGGTTTGGAACTACAGCAGCATCTTCCTGTCTCTACCCTCAGGATCGGCTTTGCCATCGCTCAGCGTCTGGCCCGTGATGGGGCCCATGTGATCGTGAGCAGCCGACAGCAACAGAATGTGAATCGAGCTGTGGCAGAGCTCCAGAAGGAGGGGCTGAGTGTGACGGGCACCGTGTGCCATGTGGCAAAGACACAGGATCGTGAACGACTGGTGGCCACAGTGAGTAGCAGGGACACGAGGCCATTGGGAAGGGGAGAGGATCCCTTTTCCTTTCTTAAGTCCAATTAGAATTAATGTATTACTTATTATTAATTACTTAGTATTACTGTCCTATTTATTACATAAAGAATGAGACCTAATGATTAGCCTGAATGCCTTCCCTCCATGTGAGAGTGCTCCTTTGCATGGTGTTTTTCATCAGTCAGTCCAAAAGTATCCAAAGGTCCCCTAGTCCTAGTTCCTTTCCCAAAGGTTCACAGATAATGAGAACTCATTGAGAGCTTAGAGATCATCTAGTCCCATAAGGACATAACGACATAGGTACGGGAGGACCCCTGTGGGCTGCATATTGGTTTAGCTCTAAAAAGTAATCTCATCTAGGTTTTATTGTGATTTTCTCTATTTTGTTAAATATTTCCCAATTACATTCTACTCTGATTCAGGTTACGCTGGGGAGTGTAGCTGGCCACAGATTTGACAACTCTGATCTAGTCCAACTCCTTTATTTTACAGATGCAGGTCCCAGAGGTCCCAGAGAAGTTAAGTGAAGGGGCGGTTAGGTGGCACAGTGAATAGAGCACCAGCCCTCGAGTCAGGAGGACCTGAGTTCAAATACGGACTCAGACACTTAATACAGAAACTAGCCGTGTGACCTTGGGCAAGTCACTTAACCCCAAACTGCCCTCCAAAAATAAAAGAAAAAAAAAAGTTAAGTGATTTGTCCAAGGGTTCATAGTGAGTGGAAGAGTTAGGGGATAGAATACAGGTGTCCTGACTCCCAGTCTACTATATTGTTGTTATTTTTGTTCCGTCACGTCCCTGTGGACCATTCTGTCCATATGGTTTTCTTGGCAGATACTGGACTGGTTTGCTATTTCTTTCTCTGGCTCATTTTATAGACAAGGAAACTGAGGCAAACAGAGTTAAGTGATTTGCCCGGGGTCACACAGCAAGTAAGTGTCTGAGGTCAGATTTAAACTCAGATCCTCCTGACTCCAGGCCCAGTACTATATCCACTGAGCCATCTAGCTGCCTAGTCAACTACTATATAGCACAATAAGTACAGGGAACGTCTTCAGGATGTCTTGCCCTTGCCCGGAGGATCCAGACTTTACATTTGCTTTGGAGTAGTAATCTGACTCCTGCGGTCTAGGAGGGAGGTGAAGACACAGGCAAATTCTCTGGGTTGTTCTTGTTTGTTTGTTTGTTTTTGCAGCTATTTCAATATAATTGATTTCCTTTGAAAGCCTAAGTATTTTATTTTCTGCATTTAAGCATATCATGTTGAGAAATATCCACAGGTTTCACCAGATTGCCAGAGGGATCCATAATACCAAAAAGGTTAAGAAGCCCTGATCTAGAACCTTGCCAGTGAAACAAATATATCAGAGACCTAGGACCTATCTAGACTCTATCCGAGTTCTCAAAGAATTTTCCCTCTAATAGAGCAGATAAGGCACATAAGCTTATTCTCAACATAAAAATGGGCACACAAATGCACTCACGACCCACTTTTAGTTTTATTATATATTTAAAAGGAATAGCAAGTTGTATGTAATAGATTCATAGTTTCATGTGCATTCATCTTTTTTTATTCTACTAGGTTATGGAAACGCTTGTTGTTGTTTTTTTTAATTTTTTAAAATTTTTTTGGTTTTTGGAGGGCAATTGGGGTTAAGCGACTTGCCCAAGGTCACACGACCAGTAAGTATTAAGTGTCTGAGGCCGGATTTGAACTCAGGTCCTCCTGACTCCAGGGCCGGTGGTTCTATTCACTGTGCCACCTAGCTGCCCCCAAAATGCTTGTTTTATTTCATAAATATACAATAAATATATATTTTCAAAAAGAACAACAACAACAAAAGAGATTTCCCAACTTACAAATTGGTGCCCCTGCTCATGGAGATCTGAAGAGAACAGCTCCTCTTTCCCCTACACCCCAAAGCAGATATATTTTCTAAGAGAGAGAATGCCTATCACACGTTGCCCGCTTACATTCTGCCCTAACATGTCATGTTCTCAAAGGGGTAGACCCCAGGCACCCATTATAATACTGGTCTACTTTGGGCCTTTAGAGTAAAGTGTCTAAAACTCGGTATTTGGTACTCAGACAAATGGATCTCATTTAGTGGAACCCTAAGGGGTTCATGACTATGATCTAAGGGATTTGTACTAAAATTCTTTAACAGAACCTTGAACAGTAAATAATTGCAGAATATTCTGAGTTGTATATTAAACTACCCTGGGTGATCACAACATATTCTGTTGTTGTTATCGTTGAAAGGGGTTTGCCGAACAAAAGCTCCACTATTTCCAACCACAGTTGGAAACTGCTTGACTTAGCTGTCCATTTATGGGACAGAATATGGGGGATGTGGCAGGAGTACCTTCTTTCAACCTCCCCTCTTAGGAAATGTTTCGTCCCTGGAGTAGAACGCAGAGCCCAACAGATTAGAAAGTCAGTGAAGCTAATGAGAGGCATTCTTAGAGTAGAACCTTGGATTTTTATTTAAAAGAAGGGGAGAAAGCCTCAGACACTTGACACACTTACTAGCCATGTGACTTTGGGCAAGTCCCTTAACCCCAACTGCCCTCCTAAAAGCAAAAAAAAGGGGGGGAGGGGAGAAAGACAGTTTGGTAGACAGGAAGAGGGGGAGTTGATGGATATGAGACCATTTTGGCAAAGGTATGAGATGAAGAGCTAGATAGAGCCCAGAGAAAGTCACCTTTAACTGGTGAGGGACTAGGGTGGAAAGTGAAATGAAGGCAGATACCAATTTTAGCTGCTCGGAGAACAGTTCTGAAGACACGTGCCAAGAAGTGTTGGTATTAGATTCTGAGGACATTGAGAAGGCACTAGAGGTCTGCGTATGCATGGGTGACACACTACGTTTGCATACCATTTACTGTCACAATTTAGAAAAATCTCCCAGGGCCTGCTCCCTTTACTCCAATGACCTTTGTCTCCAAAAAATTCTTATCAGATTCTGTCTGATAATCTTAACCTTATCTGTAGCCCTAGCTGAAATCAATAAACCAGGCAACAAACATTTATTAAGTACTTTACTATGTTCTGGGACTACAAAGAAAAAGTAAAGGCAGTTCCTGCCCTCAAGGAGTTTATATTCCAGCGCAGGAGACAAGAAGTCCATAAACAGGTACATGGGACTGTTATGATGAGGATTCAAAGGCTTCCAGCTGAAGTTGCCGTTTGATCTGAATCTTGAAGGAAATCAGAGATTCTAAGAGGAAAAAGTGAGAAAGTATCTAAGGCTGAATTTGAACTCAGATCTTCCTAACTTCAGGTCCAGAGCCCTTTCTACTGTGCTTCCTAACTGCTTATAATAAGTAATATTATATAAAAGTATAATGATTCACTTATATATGTTCTGTATGACAATATATAATAATTATATATAAGTATAATAATATAAATAGTAGGAATTGACATTTATATGACACTTCAAAGTTTGCAAAATACATACATTGCATCATTTGCGCTTTGCAATGCCCTGAGGTATATATTAATAATGGGTAGTTTTATGCCCATTTTAAAGACAAGTCAACTCAGGCTCTCAGGTCAGTTAAGTAATTTCCCTATAGTCACGGAGCTAAATCATAATTGTCAAAAAAGGGGTTTGAACCAAGATGTCCTTTATTACAAGTTCGGCATGCTATCTCCTATACCTCATTGCCCCTCGACCTTCTCTGTGCCCCATACTGTTTCAGACACTGTCGGAGGAAGCTGCAAAGCACATGGATGGAGCACAGGGTCAGGAATCAGAAAGAACTGAGTTCATATTTGGCCTCAGACAGTTACTAGTTGTGTAACACTGGCCAAGTCACTTAACCTCTGTTTGCCTAAATTGTGAAATGGGGAGAATTAAAGCACCTACCTTGTAGGGTTTCTGTGAGGATGAAATGAAATAATACTTGTAAAGCGCTTGGCACAGTGCTTGGCATAGAGTAAGCATCGTGTAAGTGTTTATTTCCTTCCCTCCTCCCCTCCATCCTCCAGGCACTGTTGGGATATAAAGAAGAATACATGGCCCTAGTTGGATAGATGAGCCTATTCTAAAATAATCACAAAGACTCCAACACATTACATAATTAAGTGCTAAATTTTGGACATAGTCTACAAGAGCTGTAATTGTTCAAAGGAAAAGATGAAGAGAAGTTTGTACCAGTTGTAACATCTGCTGCCACGTTATAGCTTTTTATTTTCTGGGTACTATGCCTATGTAACTGCCAACAGGTGGCTAGTGGTAAACTGCCTGAAAAGTTAAATTTTCCATATGAATAGCAGACTGAGAATAAATCAGCATGCTTTATCATTAATATATATTTTTTCCATAAAGTATAAATCTTTAGTAAAACTAGAAAACAACAGTTATAGATTACTGTATTTTAAAATGCTGCATAATTTTGAGCTGAGCTCAGTCTCATGGGGATTATAAATTTAGAGCTGGAAAGGACCTTAAAGACCATCAAGTATAGCCTCTCGTTTTTACAGATGACGAAACTTAGGCACAGAAAGTTTAAGTGTCTTGCCAGAGGTCACACAGCTAATAAGTGTCTAAAGAAAGATTTGAACTTAAGTCTTCCTACTGCCAGTCCAGTGCCCTATTCTGTATTGCCTTGGTTGCCAGAGAAAATAGGCTCTAACTCAGTTACCATATAGTCTTGGTCCCTCTGAGTTCTAGTCCAAAGGTGAGTCATGTGTCAGCACTATTGGACTGAGGTCCCAAAGGCCACTCCTTGGTAATCCATGCTGCACTGAACACCCAAACATCCTCTGGAGTCTAGAATTCAGGGATTCACTCTCTGGACCTTTAGAAATTCACAAGCTCATAGAGACTCCAACTTTCTTCACCTAGAATGAGAAGGAACAAACAGAGGTCAAGGACCAACAGTCTCTCATGGAGCCATATTATCTCAGAGGGGAAAGGATCCCATAGCTTCTCCCATCTCAACAGTTTTCTACCAGTCTCCATGAGCAAAGGAATCCCTAAATGGGTCAAAAAAAAAAAAGCCTCTTCTTTACCACTCGGTTAACCAACCAGAACCAGTTCCAGAATGTCTATACATGCTCCACAGTCTATCCAAGGTCCCTCCTTTACACATGATCATGACTCCAAGAAGCAAGTTGTAATAATATTTAATCTATACTACAAAAGCTAGTCAGGAAAATCAGTAGAATGATTTAGTGTCTTGTGTCTGTGTGGCTCAGGTTGTGTGTGTGTGTGTGTATGTGTGTGTGTTTTCCCTTCATGCAATCTTTACATGACAACACAACACCACTTAGCACAATGCTCTTTGATGTTAATATAGTGAAATCTGTTTGGAAACCTCGTCTAATATTCTCTACAAGAGTGGCTGCCTTGACAGCTTGCCTTTGCATATAATATTGTTAATAGGCCCAAGATATATCTGTGAATAAATGACATGGATTGCAGGATTATTTCCCTACGTACACATTCCTAGACAGGCTTTATTGCAATCACTTTTAAAAATTCTTTGGAGGCAGCTAGGTGGTGCAGTGAATAGAGCACCAGCCCTGGAGTCAGGAGGACCTGAGTTCAAATCTGACCTCAGACACTTAATGCACTTACTAGCTGTGTGACCTTGGGCAAGTCACTTAACCCCAATTACTTTGCCTTCCCCTTTCCAAAAAAAAAAAAATCTTTTCAGTAGATAGGGGAGGGAAGGAATGTGATTGAATGGATTTATTACATTTGAATTTGATTAATGTATATGTGGTTTTGAATAACTATAAATATTAACTGGAATAAAATATTGACTTGAAAAAGTGGCATCACCTGAGTAAGTTGATGAGGTCTGCATATGTACCAAATCCTGGTCATAAATGAAACCCAGAAAAAGTCAAGGAGGCAAAGAAGGAGCTAAAAAATGTGACAATTATGAATTCTATATTATAGTTTAACAAAGTACTTTTGTGTTATTTTGCAAAATCTGAGGGAAGAGCGCTATGAGTGAGGCGCTGTGGTACAGTGGATAGACAACTGTCCTTGGAGTTAGGAAGACCTGTGTTCCAGTCCTGTCTCTGACACATACTGGTTATGTGAACGTGAAAAGCCATGTAACCTCTTGTTATCACAGGTAACTCACTAATACAATAATAATTGGATAATGAGTAGCTAATCTCCATTGGTGAAGGGAGTTTCCAGTTGAACATCTCTAACTTTACCCTTTTCAATGGCTCTAACCATATTTCTTTTCCCAGGCTATAGACCGCTATGGAGGTATTGACATTCTGGTCTCCAATGCTGCTGTCAACCCCTACTTTGGTGGCATGGTGGATGCCAGTGAGGATATATGGGACAAGGTGAGAGAGGTTTAAAACACCAAAGAGGTGAGCCTTGAAAATGGTCTATTTTCCTAAGGAAAAGTTTCTCTTCAGAACCAACGGCTCATCTAAGGTTCAGGAGACCAAACGTTACCCTAGAAGACCTCACTACCCCTGTGTGTCCTTGGGTTATGCTCATCCTATATATTACTTTTCAGTTTCTTCCTTTCCATTTGTCTGTCCCTGACTTCCTGTGTCTGTCTCCCCCAGCTTGACCTCAGCATCCTTCTGTAGACAAGCCACCTGCTCCACACCTATCAGAGACATATATGGGAGATGTTACAAAATAAAGGAATTTTGCATTTCATCAGAGTAGGAGACTCCCTGTGTAGGGAATCCTTCCACAGATGTAGGGTTGACTGAGAAGATAAATCCTAAGGAGATACCTGAGAAACAGGCTAAGGGACTTGCCCAGGATCATGCAGTAAGTATCAGAGGGTAGATTTGAATTCAGATGCTGCAAGCTCCAATCCCAACACACTATGCAATACCCCAAATGCCTCATTTGGAAGATAATATAACGACAACATATAATCCACCATTCAACTAAGAGACCAATAGTTCTCCCCTTCAGTTGCCAGAAATGAGCATACTTTTTGATAACTTGTGAAATAACTATAATTTCTGCTAAGATGATCCAAATTGTATCACTTTAGAATATTCCACCATTTTTAAAAATAGATAGATAAATGAATGAATGAATGAAGAAAAAAGAAAATTGCTTCTTTTACATTTAGAAAGGTTAGTACATTCAGATAAAGCACAGACATATATGGCCAAGCCCCGTGCCAGCAATATTTGCATGTTATATTGATGCATATAATTCCAACAATGTTTCTGTGATAAATTCCGCATACCTACTTTTCTCCAATTACAAGCTTTTTAATTAAAATATTTCTGTTTGTTTAGCAGAATTAACATTCCCACCACAATTAGGAATGCTAAATTGTTCATAATCTCCCTACGGTTTTGCTTCTTGATCTGACTTTCAGTGATTTCCTCACACTGTAGTTGAGGGAAACTAAAAGAAAACACTGGTGTTTCTTAAGTATGAAATTTCGTTTTTTCGATGACTTAGTTCCTGAGCTTGGTTATAATCTCCTTGGAGATAAAAAGACTAATTTAATGTGCAACACCCTCTCAAGACAGTTTTGAAATCAGTTTGGGAGCCAAGTAGATTTGCCAGATTTTCATAAGATTCTGTAGAGCTGCATAGGAACTTTGAGGTTCTCTAATCCAACCCCTTCATTTTACAGAAGGAGAGACTGAGGTCTAGAAAGTGACTTGTTTAGTGACTTGTTCAAGGTCACTTCAGTAGTAAGTTGGAAAGCTGGGATTTGATCCCAGATCCTCTGGTTCCAAATTCAACATTTCAACACCATTCTACCTATTGCATATTTTTATTTTAAATTAATAGGCTAGAAGCATTTGCCAGGACCCATTATCCCAATTCCCCTTGCTATGTTTCCCCCTCATGATCCCACTTTATAGAAAATGTGGTCAGAAAAACACAAGAATACCCCACTTCCCATTCCCAAAGGCCATATTGGTGTTAGAATAGTCTCAGACACGTATACAAAGTTGGACTGGGCCATCCCTAAGTTCAGTTCTTCTGTATGGAGTAGCCCCAGAGGAGCTCAACTCCATTCATTTACTCTAAATTTGGAGTCAGAGGACCTGGGTTCAAATCCTAGTTCTTTCACTTACTACCTAGGTTATATTGAATAAGCCACTTAAATTCTCTTCTTTGTCTCTAAAATGAAGGGTCTGGACTAAATGGTCTCTGGAATCTTCACTAGTTTCAAGTCTATGAATCTATGAACAAACATCTGTTAAGTACCTACAGGGTTTAAAGCACCATGATAGACACTGGGGACAAAGACAAAAAGAAAGTAATCCCTTCCCTCAAGATGCTTACACTCTACTATTACATGCAGAGATGCCAGGTAAATTCCATGGTAGCCTTGGATGTTCAGGTCCTTTCTAGTCAGAACAAGACCATAAACGTGGGTTCAGCCTTGACCTTATCTCTAGAGACAGGGAGAGCAGGGATATGTGCTTGCTTAGCTGGCCCTAACCCTAACCCAGTGACCTATCACTTTGTCTTTCCTCACACCGCCTTCCCAATAACTGATTTTCCTCCTCTCCATTTCAGATTCTGAATGTTAATGTGAAGGCCACAGCCCTGCTAGTGAATTTGGTGGTGCCAGAGATGAAGAAACGAGGGTACAGGAGTCAAAGGGGACCTGTGTAGTCGGGGGGGAGTTAGAGTGGGAGTGAGTGAAAGATACCCCTCATGCATTTGAATGGAAAGGAAGATAAGGGTAAGGGTTCTCTAACATGAGAGTGCAACAACAGTCTCATTGTCTATTCCAGAGGTGGCTCAGTAGTGATTGTGTCCTCGATTGCTGCCTTCGCGCCCCTCCAAGTAAGTCACTCCTCTCTTCAGAATCTGTCTTCCTTCTCTTGATACCCAACTTTCTCCAGCCCTAAGATCTTAACTCTTGTTCTTTTATAGAATCAGATATCCATAGTCTTTCTTCCAGGAGAAATAACCTAACCAACTTGAACCCTAACTGAAAAGAGACAAGATCTAGGAGGGGGCCTCCTTTGCTCCTAAGCACCAGCATGACTCCCTCCTGCCTGGGCCATGACTCTCATTTCCTTCCCTCTAGGTATTATCCTATTAATTAGTGTCTTTAAAGTGTTGTATCCGGAACTGAGCACAGGATTCCAGATATGATCGGACCAGGACACTATCTCCTCCCTAACTTATAGTACTATATTTTTTATGGAACCTGCAACTTCATCAGTATTTGAAAGCTTCACTCTACCAATGCAGAACAGCACCTACTCTGAAACTCATTGTCTGAAGGCAAAGCTAGGTGATGCAGTGGATAGAGCATGGCTGTCCAGCCAGGAGGACCTGAGTTCAAATCTGACCTCAGATACTTTCTAGCTGTGTGACCCTCAACAAGTCACTTAACCCCAATTGTCTCCTTCTCCCCCCCCCAAAAAAAGAAACTAATTGAGAGAGTTACCTAGAGTTCTGTGAGGTTAAATGATCTGTTTAGGGTCCCTTAGCCAGGAAGGGATCCAAGGAAGGACTTAAACTCAGGTCTTCCTGACTCCTAAACCAGCTCTATATTGGCTATGTTATTAAGCTCCTATGCTTCTCCTGATTCAGTTTAAGATCACATCAGCCTTTTTTTTTCTTTTTTGCTGCTACATCACTCAGTTAATATATATTACATTTGCAGCCCACTGAGACTTTCAGATCTCTTTCTTATGAAATGCTTTCTAGTGATATCGCCCACTCATCTTATACTGGAGAAGTTAATTTGTTATTGTGAGCCTGACTGGAAGACTTTGTGTTTGTCCCTATTAAATTATCATATTTATTATATATATGATATGTATTATTTTATTTAGCCCAATAAACTGTGTTGAGAACTTTTTTGATCTTTACTCAGGTATTTAATGTTAGCTATTCATTCTAAGTGTCTAAACAAGTGTAAGCTTGATAGACTCACCATTGATCCCTTTATCTAAGTAAATGAAATGAGAGTTCATCTGAACACAGATCCCTGAGGCCCTTCACTAGAGACTTAAATTTACACTGAGTCATTAATGACTGTCCTTTGGATCCAGTCATTCAACCAGTTCCAAATCTACCTAACTGTCCCATTTTTTAGGCCAAGAGAGTCAAATTCATGTCCTGTGGGCCCCACACAGCCCACAATACTCCTGAGTGCAGCCTGAACCAGATTAAAATGTAATTGGGAAATATTTAACAGAATAAATAAAAATCCACTAAAACACAGATACCCTATCTGAAAAGTAGGAAAGGTGGAATATCTCAATTTTACAGATGAGGAAACTGAATCGGGTAGCAGCTAAGTGACTTGCCCAGGGTCACATAGCTTGTAAGTGTATGATACTGCATTTAAGCTCAGAACCGCCTGATGCCAGTGCTAACTACACTCTACCACCCAGATGCCTGGAAAAGGAAAGTAGATTAGTCTGACTTGACTTGCTCTTGGTGAAACCATCTTCTTTGTGACTTATATTGTGACTTATATATCTATTCTAGATGCTGCCTATTCCTTAATAATGTGTTCTACAGATTTCCAGTTATCAAAGTCAAGCCCACTATCCTATATTTTGCAGACTCTTCACTTTTTGGAAAATTGGGATAACATTTGTCCCTTTTGAGGCTTATAATAATTCTCCTGTTCTCCATAGCCTTTGTTGTTGTTGTTAGTTCTTATTGATGACTTCTGTTTATTATAGCATCATAGTTATCAAAAGTATTCTTCTCTGACCCCTCCTAAAAAGACAGCCCATAAAAAAATAGTGATGGGGTTTTTTTAGAAGAAAAAATCTCCATGTGACCTTGGGCAAGTCACTTAACTGCAATTGCCCTGCCTTTCCCCCTCCAAAAAAAAAAATCAGTATGACTGATAAATACATTGAAAAAATCTGAAAACCTGTGCAATATGCAACACTTATAGGTTCATAGGTCACATGGAGATTTTAGTTGTTCTTTCCATTTATTGTGTATATTGTTTTCTTGGCTCTGCTTACTTCACTCTGTTCATATAGATCTTTCCACATTCCCCTGTGTTCATCAGACACATTATTTACTACAGTATGGTAATGTTCCATAACAATCATGTACCACAATTTATATAGCTGTTCCCAAATGGATGTGACTCGACTTTGTTTCTAATTCTCAGCTGTCACAAGAAATGCTCCTATAAATATTTTGGAGTACATGGGGATTTTCTCTTTATCAATTGCTTCCTTGATATATACTCTAGTAACGGAGTTTTTGGTTCAAAGGGTATGGACATTTTCATCCCTTTATTTGCATGATTCCAAATTACTTTCCAAAATGGTTATACCATTTCACAGCTTCACCAATGATGTATTAGTGTACCTATCATTCCATAACCTCTCCATTGAGTATTGCATTTTTGGTAATTTTTGCCATTTTGCAGGGTATAAAGTAAAACCTCAGGGTTGATTTGCATTTCTTACTGCTTTTTGATGTTTTGCCATTATTATATAAAAATGCTATTGATTTTTGAGGATTTACTTTGTAACCTATAACTTTGCTGAAACTATTAACTGTCTCAATTAGTCTCTTTGCAGATTCCCTAGGATTTTCTAAGTATACTACCATATCTTCAGCAAATAAGGATAATTGTATCTCCTTTTTACCTATATTAATACTTTTTTTATATTAATATTCTTGATTTCTTTCTCTTGTCTTGTTGCTGTTGATAGCATTTCCAGAACTATATCAAATAACAGTGACGTGAGCCCTTGTTTCACTTGTATTGATTGAGAAAGGTTCTAGTGTATCCCTATTATATATGATGCTTGTTTTTGGTTTTACTTCAGCTAAAATATAATAGATTATGCTCCAGCCTCTTATTTTATGTCTATGTATATCTTTTTGTTTCAAGTGTATTTCTTGTAAGCAAAATATTGTTGGATTCTAGTTTCTAACCCATTCTAAAATCATCTTCCCTTTTGTGGGTGAGTTTATCCCATTGAAATTTACAGTTATGATAGCTAACTCTGTATTTCCCTCCATCTTAATTTCTTATACTTATCCTTCTCTTTTTTACCTCATCCTTTCCTCTAGAGTCTGTTTTGCTTCTGACCACTGCCTCTGTTAATCTATTCTCCCTCCTCTTCTCTTAAAAATCTCTTTCCCTCCTACTTCCCTATTGGCTAAGATGAATTTCTATACCTGGCTGTGTGTATATGTTTATTCTTCTCTCCTTAAACCAGTTCAGATGAGAATGAAGTTTAAGCGTTGCCCACTCCCTACTCCCTTAACCCCCATGATCCTTTACATTGTATAAACTCTTCCTTGGGCACTTTATTTACATTAGGTAATTTTCACCATTCTTCCTCTTCCTTCCCCTCTTCTTCCAATGCATTACTTTTCCCCACCCTTCTATTATTCTTTTGAGATCATCCCAAAATGATAAAACTATACCCAGGCTCTCTGTGTAATTATATTCCTTCAGATGATAAAGTTCTGAGGAGTTTACATGTATTGTCTCCCCATATAAGAATGTAAACAGTTTAGCCTTGTTTACTCCCTTATGATTTCTCCTGCATGTTTACCTTATTATGCTTCTCTTAAGGCCTCTATTCAATGTCAAATTTTCTGCTCAGGTTTGGGGTTTTTATCAAGAATGTTTTAAAATCTTCTATTTCACTAAATGTCTTTTCTTCCCTGTAGGAACATACTCAGTTTTGCTGGATAAGTTTTTCTTGGCAGTAATACTAGATCCTTTGCTTCCTGGAATTTTATATTCCAAGGCCTCCATTTCTTTATAGCACCCAATATTCCAGACCACTCCCAGAGCAAGTAGCCCATTTCCTTCCACAGAAACTTTCTCTTCACTCAGAGATGCATTTGTCAGCGGAATCCCTTCCCACCACCAAAGCAAAGTCTCCTTCTTCCCACCCTTTCAGTCTTTCCCCCAACCTCTTCACTCACTCCTCTGTGTTCTCTTCTCTTACTGAGACCACAGGGATCACCTTGCCTTCAGTACTAGCCTTCATTTTGAGCCAGACACATCACGTTTCTTTCTATCCGCCTTCCCTCCTCCTCTTTCATATACCTTTCCATGTTGTATTGTAGACCCACAAAAATCTTTTATTCACCTGTGGGCAAGATGTCACCTGGTTCTGTCCGTAATGTCTAGGCCTGCCTCTTCACTGAGATCTCCTCTGGGCTCCCTCCTTCATCCCTGTCTCTATGTGTACATTTAAGAAAAAGTTTCTTATTCGTCTCTGCTGTCATGCTGCTGCTGTTGCGGTCCTTGGCCGTTGCACTCATTTATCCCTCCTGCATTTCTGTTATCTGGGGTGTTAAAGGCGCAAATAATCTCTTCAGTTCTGGTTTTCTTTCTAAAATGTTTCAAATGTCTCTTTATTATTGAATGTCTATCTTTTTTCATTTTTGGTTAAGCTCAGATTTGCAGAATAGGTTACCCTGAGCTATATCCTAAGCGCCATTGCTCTTTGGAAGGTATTATTCCCTTCCCTCCTGATTTTTCTGGTGGATGAAGAATGGTCTTATTCAAATTTCCTTTACTTTGCATTTGAAAGTCTTTCTCCTGATCACTTGTTCTTTCTGATTTGAATTGTTAAATTTAAATATTAAGTGTCTTGGAGTTTGTATCTTTGGGTTTTTTCTGGAAGCAACCTATGAATTCTTTCAAATGGTGTTTCATTTTCTCTGTTCAGAAGTTCTGGGCAGTTCTCTTGAATTATTTCTTGCATTATGTATTCAAATTCCTTGTCTTATCATGTTCTTCTGAGAGATCTATGATCCTTAGTTTGTCTCTATGTATCCTTTCTTCAAGAGCAATAGGTTTTGCTTGCCTAGTAAGCATATCTTCTTTTAACATTGTTGGGGTTTTTTAAATTTTCTTCTTCTAGATTATCCTTCATTTCTGTATATTGGCATTCCCAATCTATTGTTCTTTCTGTTTCTTTGGTGAGACTTGCTATTACAGATTACAGTTTTTCTATTCTTCCCATTATTTTTGCTATGCAGGCCATAAATTATGTTCTCATGATTGTCATTTCTCTTTTGAACCATCCAGGAACAGAATGTTCTAATTCCATGTTCTTACATTCTACAGACTAGTCTGTGCCATCAAGTGTTGGATCATTTTTCTTTGTTTTGCTCTATTTCTTCATAAATGCCCAAACTCCTTTGGAATCTGGAGGCCTTATTTCCTTCTGTTGTTAGTGTTTTCCTTGTTGATTTATCTACTTATATTCTAGATCTCTTTGAATTTTCTTCTCTGAAACTTTGCTGATTTTAGTCTCCCCACCCATCTTATTTTCCACTATTATTCATTTTCTATCTCCCCTCTGATGGTGATTTCTTTGGGAGTTCAATCTCAGAGTATCTCAGCCTCCTCCTACACTAGACGATTTACAAAGCGTCAGCCTAGATCTATGTCCCAAGTGAATTTTGGGTGGTTATTTTCTTCCTTAAGATGTTGGACCTCTTTTTCTAATTGGTTAACTTTCTTTTCATAATTTTCTAGGATTGCTTTTATTTTTTTCCCAATTTTTCCTTGATCTCTCTTATTTGATTTTTGAATTCCTTTTTAAGTTTCTCCAAGAACTCTTTTTGGACTTGTAACCACTTATCATTACTCTTTGGGGTAGGAGTAGCTTTTTTTAACCTCATTATCTTCCTCTAAATATGAAACCAGATCTTCTCTTACACCAAAGTTGCTATTTATAATAAGGTTCTTTTTTCCTTTGCTTACTTATTTTTTATTTTTATTTTGTTTTGTTTTGTTTTATTTTTTTAGCAATTTATTATAGAATCAAGTTTCAGTCCCAAGTTGTGGGTGATGTTGCCGTAGACTTCAGGTTCCCAATCCAGCATTTGCTGTTCCATAGATAAAAGTCTGTGAGGTGAAAGTTTGTAAGGTGAATTTCTTTAAATAGTATTTTGTTTTTTCCAATTACATGTAAAGATAGTTTTCAACATTCATTTTTTATTAAATTTTGAGTTTCAAGTTTTTTTCTTCCTCCCTCCCTCCCTTCCATTCCCCCTCGCCATGACAGAAATCAATCTGATATAGGTTTACAGTCACGTAAACATATTTCCACATTAGTCATGTTGTGAAAGAAGAAACAGAACAAAAGGAAAAAGCCATGAAAAACAAAAAATTTTAAAAAGTGAAAATAGTCTGCTTTGATCTGCATTCAGACTTCATAGTTCTTTCTCTGGATGAAGATAGCATTTTCCATCATGAGTCTTTTGGAGTTGTCTTAGATCATTATATTGCTGAGAAGAGTTGACCATTGCACAGTGTGGTTATTACTATTGTACAGTGTTCGCCTGGTTCTTCTCATTTCACTCAGCATAAGTTCATATAAGTCTTTCCAGATTTTTATGAAATCTGCCTGCTCATCATTTCTTATAGCATAATAGTATTCCATGACATTTATATACCACAACTTGTTCAGCCATTCCCCAATTAATGGAAAACCCCTTGGTTTTTAATTCTTTGTCAACACATAAAGAGTTGCTATAAATGTTTTTGTACATGTAGGCCCCTTTTCTCTTTTTTTACAATATTTTTGCTATACAGACCTAGTACTGGTATTGCTAGATCAAAGGGTATGTACAGTTTGTTTGCCTTTGGGCATAGTTCAAAATTGCTCTCCAGAATGATTGAATCAGTTCACAACTCCACCAACAATGCAATAGTGTCCCCGTTTTATCTCCAACATTTATCATTTTCCTATTCTGTCATACGAGCCAATCTGATAGGGTGAGGTGGTATCTCAGAGTTGTTTTAACTTGCACTTCTTTAATCAACAGTGATTTAAAGCATTTTTTCTTATGACTATAGATAGCTTTAATTTCTTCATCTGAAAACTGCCTGTTAATATCCTTTGACCATTTATCAATTGGTGAATGACTTATAGTCTTATAAATCTGACTCAGTTCTGTGTATATTTGAGAAATGAGGCCTTTATCAGAAACACTTGCTGTAAAATTGTTTCCCATCTTTCTGCCTGCCTTCTAATTTAGGTTGCATTGGGGGTTTTTGTGCAAAACTTTAAAAATTTAATGTAATCAAAATTATCCATTTTGCATTTTATAATATTCTCTATCTCTTGTTTGGTCATACATTCTTCCCTTCTCCATAGATCTGATGGGTTAACTGTTCCTTGCTCTCCTAATTTGCTTATGGTATGTCTAAATCATATACCCATTTTGACCTTATCCTGCTATATGGTGTGAGATGTTGGTCTGTGCCTAGTTTCTGCCATACTATTCTCCAGTTTTCCCAGTAGTTTTTGTCACATAGTGAGTTCTTATCCCAGAAGCTATAGTCTTTGGGTTTATCAAACAGTAGATCACTATAGTCTTTTACTACTGTGTCTTGTGTACATAATCTATTCCACTGATCCACCACTCTATTTCTTAGCCAGTACCAAATAGTTTTAAGGATTGTTGCTTTATAATATAGTTTTAGACTATTATAGCCAGATCACTTTTCTTTGCATTTTTTTTCATTAATTCTATCTACCTCCTCACTTAGAAAACTCAGAAATTAATAGAAACTGGAGAAAAAAAACACATTTTTCCTTTCCATCCATCTAGTCCATAGGCCCCTATAGTGTCAGCAAAACAGCCCTGCTGGGACTCACCAAGAACTATGCTTTTGAGTTGGAACCAATGGGCATTAGAGTGAACTGCCTGGCACCAGGCCTCATCAAGACCAACTTCAGTTCTTTGGTAAGGATGGGTAAGATAGAGAGGGAAGGGGAAGTTCAGGGCCCACCTACTGGGAGTCCCTACTAAGATTCTTCCTCCTTTTCAGAGAGATGGCTGTCTTCTTGTGGGGATTCAGGGGAGGAGATCCCATCTGTTTCTCAAGTTCCCCAATTTCTTTTCTAATAGCCTGGCCTTCCCGATACACCCTTGCCATATCATCCCTTTCCCACCTCTCTTTTGTGATATATGGAGATCAAAGCTGCCATCCCCCTGTCTTCTGTGTCTCCTTCAGGGACAATACATGTAACCCTTCTTAGCTCCAATGGAATGACTAGCCAGAAAGTAATCACAAGAAAGGAATATAAAATAGGAGAACCTATTATTCCCCTATATAACTTATATAGGGGACTAAGTAGGCAAGAGGAGGAAAAGGATGAGGTGATGTTACACCTGGCTGCTAATCCCAAATCACTTTAGTAAAAACCAAAGCCAGTCCATTTCTCTCAGTTTCCCCTCTCTTGGTCAAAAGCAATGTCATGCCAGTGTCTCCCCTTTCCCAACAGTTCTGGAAAGACGAGGCTGAGACCCAGGCTAAGAAAATCTTGAAGATATCCAGGTAAGGGTCTTCATTTGGTGAGTAACTGGGTAAGGAAGGAGAAGCACTGCAAGGGGATAGTCACACAGACAACCCAGATATATCGCAGAAGATCAAGCAAGTGGTGGCACCATCGCCCAGAGCAGAACACAAGTCACTGATGTTAGTATACACAAACATTTAAAGGATTTTAGACCATTGCAAACAAGCATGGAGTAGGTGGTTTAATAAATTTTTGTTGAAGGAATATTTTTATGCCATGATCTATTCTAATTTTTATTATATTTAGTTACATGTATGTCTTATTCTCTCCCTCCCACTAGACTGTAAACTCCTTGAAGGCAGGAATCATGTCCTATGTATCTTTGGCTCTTTCCCTTGTCTTCCACAAAACTTGACACATAACAAGTACTTAAATGTTTGTTGAATGAATATTAAATGAAACCTATTTAGGGAGGAGATAAACATACAGTAACAGTGGTTATTGGTGTGTCTAACTCTAAACAGTAAGTGAATTTCTGAAATGAAAAATGGCCTATAAACTGAATTGAGCCAAATCAAAACACATTTGAGAGTACTAGGGAATGCTGCTATTTAAGGGAAGCTCTCAGTGTGATCTTTAGTGAAGGGAAGGAGCCTTTGTAATACAAATGATTGCCACTATCCCTTATTTATAGGGGCAGGTAGATAGCACAGTGGATAGAGTGCAAGGTCTGGAGTAAGGAAGATTCATCTTCAGTGAATTCAAATCCAGCTTCAGATACTTGTTAGCTCTGTTACCCTGGACAAGTCACTTAACCCTGTTTGCCTCAGTTTCCTCACCTGTAAAATGAGCTGGACAAGGAAATGGCAAACCACTCTAGTATCTTTTCCAAAAAAACCCCAAATGGGGTCATGAAGAGTCAGAAATGACTGAACAACCACAAAACTTTAGGTTTTTTATAGTTTCTTAAAGATTGTAATTTGTAAATCATCATTTTATAGCAGCAAAGCCATATGTTGTAAAAGTAAAATGTCGTCCTTAGAGTCAAGAAAATATGGGTTCAAATGCCATCTCTGTCCCGTACTGACTGGTTTTATCTCTGAGCAAAAAATTCAACCTTGAAATTTTCCAAGTCTCCAAGTTACAGAATATTTGCTAGTCTGCATTGGTAGAGGAGATTCCCTTACTTTAGGAATTCTGTACCATCAATGAAATCACAGGGCAAGTCTGAACAAAATCCAAATTATTTTATTATGATATTACTCCTATAATTCTTTAGCAGTTTATGATTTCATCAGTTATGGGTTTACCCTCCAGTGATGCCTAATATAGTTCCTCTGTGACATAATAGATGGTCTTTGAGAGTTGCTGCAACCAAAATATTCATCACTTTTAGGCCAATCTGTCGATGAGCCTGAATTTAGCGACGTTGGTTCTCAGAGGACAGATGTACCGTCTGTCACCTACTCTGTACTTGAATCCTGTTCCAGCTCAGTAAGACCCCCTAGAGTTTGTATTCCTTTTAAAGAACTCAGGGTCACCAGGCTGAGGAATCTAGTTTAGTAGAATTACTATTACATAAAGAGGTGAAAGATCTGTGATTTCATCAATATAGGAGAATTCCTGGTTCAGGGACCCCTCTTTGCCAAAGAAGATGGCCATCTGTCCATATAACTTACTATCTAAACCCTAGGGAGTTGCTAGAAGCATACAGAGATTACAACTACATCAGTGGGTCAAACTTTGTTTTTGAAACTAGTCTTCCAAGCTACAAGTCAACATAAGTCATGAATAAGCAGCAGTAGTCGTATATTTCTTAAGACAATTGATTTACAAAACCTTTTCAGATACAGATTAAGAAGAGGGAACATGCAGGCTGGTACCTAGAAGTATATTTGCTATCTGTACTAACAAAGAAATGTTACTTGCTTTGGGCAGCTGATTAGAAAGAACTGGGTCAAGGCACCCAAGCCACTTGATTTTATCTCCTTTTTTTTCTCTTCCCTCTGACAACTACCTTGACGATCTAGTGAGATTATGTAAAATGCTAATGTGTGACCTGTAATTATTCTTACTGATCATTATTGTTTCCCAGGCTGGGTGAGCCTCATGAATGTGCAGGCATCGTGGCTTTCCTGTGTTCACCGGACGCTAGCTACATCACAGGAGAAACAATAGTAGTGGCTGGAGGGACCCGTTCCCGTCTTTGAACAGCCTGGAAGGAACACTCAGAGATTCTAGCAGCTATCTATAATGAAGAGAAGGCTCAAGACTGGACCTCGACTTCTGAGTTCGGAGACTCATCTCCTCTAACCTTGCCCATCCCATTGACTTCGCTGGATTTAAAAAAAAAAAGTCTATGTAAGCAGCTAGGGATCCCTGTGTTTGCCATGTATGGGAATAAAAAATCGTCCTTAAGGAAATCTGCCCTGTATAAAACTCTACATGAGATACGAAGGCAGAACTGAACTACTCATTTTTCTAGACCAGATCGACCCATCTACTTTTTACCCAGCTGGAGGGAAGAGCGAGTGGGGGGGTGAGGACCGCGACTAGGACCGGGCCAGGGAAGAGAAAAGAGATTTAGAAACACTGGAGGTAGGAGGGAAAAGCCTGGGGAGATACTAGGGAAAGGGGCAAATCTTTGGTTTCTGTGCCATTAAAAATAAAATTAACTTGCAAATAACATGCAGATGATCCTGTTGGTTTTTTAGCTGGTTGATTCGTCATTTGGGGAATAAAGGAAAAAGAAAGGCAGCTTTTTTTTTTCCTGGGGAAGGCAAAGTCTAAGGCTGGCTATATGGGACTCGAGAGAGCCTCCCAACGGCAGTATGTTACACCTCCTTACTCGGAGCTCCCTCCCAGGCAAGTGTGATGCTAAAGAAATGCAGGTGCCAAACTGAGAGCCAGGGAAGAAAGTGCCACGGGAATTTCCTGGGGCGCTACTCTTAGCAGGCACACACCGGTGGGGATGTGTCAGACTAGACTAAGGGAGAGAAGGGAAAACAGAAACCCCTTCGCACAAATCCCACCCCCAGCGAAGAGAGAGAGCTTTACGGGTTCGAGCCGAAACCTGAGCCTAGCCCGGCCTTAAAGCCCCCACGTGGGTCACCGTGGGGTGAGATGGAAGGGTGGCCCACCCGTGGCGTCAGTCTGGGGGGAGGGGCAAAGGAAGGAGAATGACCTGAGAAGAAATAGAGACAGTCCAGGCCCGGAGAACAAAAGAAAGAAAAGTGTTGAGCTTGCAGCCCAGAGAGGGGGGGAGTGGGGGTTGGGGCAGCAGGCTAGCAGCAGACGGTAGGCGGTGCAAGGTCGGAGGTCTGCAGCGGACCCCAAGCAGGGCAAGCTCTGAGCATTGTATTAAAGAGCCCCGCGGAAGAGAGGCACGCGCGAGGACTCGGGGCTGCTAGCTCGGTGAAGACCCTGTGCGCATGCTCTATCCGGCTCCTCGTGGGGCTGGGAGGGAGACCCGGCATCGGGGGAGGGGGGAGGGGGGAGGGGGGAGGGGGGAGGAGGACTGTTCTGCTCGCGCAGCCGCCCCTGACTGTGAGCGAGGCTCAGCGGCTGCTGCAGCGCTAGCTGCCGGGGCCCTGCCGGAGCCGAGTCTAGCATGTGCCGCGGCTCCCAGGCAGCGGCGGCGGCGGCGGCGGCGGCGGCGGCAGCGGCAGCGGCAGCGGCGGCTCCTCTGCAGCAGCAGCAGCCGCCATGGCCAAGCCCAGCGCGGAGCTCACCCGCGAGCTGCAAGGTACGAGGGCGGGCGCTGCGGGCTCAGGAAAAGCCCCGTCCTGGAGCATCCCTGTTCCGGTGCATTTCTCTCCCCAGTACATCCCAGCCCCGGGTGCATCCCCCTCCCGCGTGCATCCCTCTCTTCCATGCATCCCAGATGTGGTGCAACCCGCTGCTTCATGCATCGCGCTCCTCCATGCATTGCAACCCTAGTGCATTGCTGTCTCCAGTGCATCTTGGATCGCCCCTTCCCTTCCCTCCACCCCTACCAACCGACCGGTGTTTCACCCCAGTCTGTACCTCCCTGTCCCCGGGCCGACCAGCCCCGCCCCGCCCCTTCGTGACAGGTGCAGTTCCTTGCGTTCCCCTATTGGGCCCATCCAGAGCTTCTGGTCGTTCACCGGTCCCTAGGTCCATCCCCGGGGTTTTCTAGCTTTAAGATTACCCCCTTCTCAACTGCCCCTGGCCTGCTCGGCCCAGGCAGACAGGGAGCTGCCCCTGGTCCTGACTGCTGCGTCTGCTTCTACATCCTTTACCCTGCCCCACCCCTGACTCCACTAAAGCCCCTGGGACTGGATGGGAGGGGGCAATGCCGGGGTGGAGTGGGTCGTAGAAGGGAAAGCAGAGAAGAGACGCGGTTCTGGAGTTAAATTCTACTTCCTCAGTGCTCACGGTGCCCACCACCAATTTCCTGTTTCCCCTGCCCTTCCCCCAATCTGAAGCCCTTCCTTGTTAATATGCGTTCCTAGATAGCACTCAAAGTGAAGAGTAATCCTCAAACCTATCCCTCAGTCCTCTGAATCACTGTCTCAAGGATAGGACATGAGCTAGGAGATCCAACAAGGGTCACATATAACCATTGGCAAAACATTGAAGAATAACGGAAACAGGAAAGCATGTAGACACATTGTTCCCCCACACTCCGACCTACACACATACACTGTATATTTCTGAGAACTGAAAGGCATGGGACCTGAATGCACACTCAAATGGGCAGTGCCTTACTCCATGTCTTCCTATATGGAATAACTCAAACTGACTTCCTGGTTTTTATCTCTCCATAATATTTCCCTAGCACATATTCATACCCACCACCCACTGTCAAGTAGTCACACTGACACCTTCAGTTAACATGCACTGGTGTTAACACAAATGTGAAGCAGTGGCTATATCCTCATACCATACCAGTCCTAGGGACACACTACGCCCTCATATACACAGAGTAACACTGACTCATTGTTGTATGCAATGAATACTGTTTAACACAGGTTGGAAAAAAGCTTCACACCCTCAGAAGTGCACAGACACATACACCCACTCACAGTGACAGTCTCACAATCTCTCTCTCTCTCTCTCTCTCTTTAACACACACACACACACACACACGTCTCTGGGACATCCAGTTACCCAAGTTTGCTGTAAAGTGTAGACCCATCCTGATGATACCAAAGAGTTAGACCAGGGAAGGAGTGGTGTCTTTTCCCCTCTTTGTCTCTTGGGTTTCCTGTCATATTCCCTCTTTATATCTTTCCTTCCCCTGCCTTTGTTTTCATTTCTCTCTTTTCTGAGAGCCATGGGGAGAGGGGCTTCAATAAGAGTAAGGGGTGTGCTACTCTGAGCAGCACTCACACCCTTTTTTCCACTACCACAGAAAGCATCCGTCGGTGCCTGAGCCGAGGAGCTGTGCACCAACAGCATCGGGTGAAACTGGAGACCAAGCCCAAGAAATATGAAGATCGAGTATTGGTGAGGGGGCAAGGCTGGCAAGGGGCCAGGGTGGGTGAGAAAGGAACAGGGACAGGACTAAGAGCAGGAAGACTAAACTTGCATTAATAATAACAAGAATCTCCATCATCCTCTCTGCTACTAGAGTTATCCTGAAGATGCTTTCTGTAAACCTACAGAAGATTAACCTATATCCCAATACTTTTATTCAGTAACAAAAAGTAGTTGTTTTACCCATTTGTGCAATATTCCACAGAACATTAAATGTGAAATAACAGCAACATGATATCAACTTGCCCAGGAATATTTCTGTCTGAACTCTATGGACAAAAATTAAAAGAAAAAATAATTAAAAGAATAATAATGATGGAAATGAGGGGAGCTCATGGGGAGTGAAGGAGACCAGGACTCAGGGAGAACTGTAGATGTAACTTCCTTCAACAAGCTAACCCTCTCTTCTCTCTACTCTAGGCTCTAACTGCCTGGCGTCTCCATCTCTTCCCTCTAAAAGTCCCAGCTAAGGTGAGTTTGAAGAGCTGGGGAGAGTAGGGTCAAACCCCAAAGCTCTCCTTCTAGACCAGCCACTTGTACCTGAACTAAGCTTCATCCATCCTTCCCCCTTACCCCAGGTGGAAAGCTCTTTCAATGTCCTAGAGATCCGAACCTTCAGCACTCTCACCCAGAACCAGGTAAGAGCAGAAAACTAAGCTGTGAAAATATAAGGGCTTGGGGCAGCTAGGTGGCACAGTGAATAGAGCACCAGCCCTAGAATCAGGAGGACCTGAATTCAAATCTGACCTCAGACACTTGACACACTTACTAGCCGTGTGACTTTGGGCAAGTCACTTAACCCCAGTTGCCTTCAAAGAAAAGAAAAAGAAAACATAAGGGCTTATTGGTTATTCAGCAAGGCAGTAGCATTTACCAAGCACCTACTATGAGTTGGGCACTGTGCTAAGCACTGGGAATACAATGAAATACCTGAAAGGCCTGAAAAGCCCACAGTCTAATGGAGGCAGAGACAACATACAAACCACCATGTGCATACAAAATGTGTGTAATCTCAGAGGGAAGGCACTGGCAGTGGGAGAGGCTGGGAGAGTCATCTTACATAAAGTGGAATTTGACCTGAGCTTCGAAGGAAACCAAGGAAGAGGGAGAGCCTTCCATGCCTGGGAACGAGCCAGTGCAAAGGAATGGGGACATAGAATGTTCACGTAGTAGAGGGGAGTAAAGTATAAAAAGACTGGGCAGGAATGGGCAGTTGGGAAGGGCTTTAACATCCAAACTGTGGGGTTTATTTTTGATCATAGAGGCATCAGGGTGAAAAGTGGGCTGACCAAGGTTGGAGTTAAATTTGAGGGCCTGCCACCATGTCTCTCTACCCAGATCCTGGTGGAGACAGAACGTGGCACAGTAAGCATGCGATTCCCATCAGCAGAGAGTGTTGAGCAGGTGACCAGGCATGTGAGCACAGCACTAGCCAAGGTCTGCCCAGGCCCTGGGTGAGTTACAGTTTCAAGAAGGCCCCCATGCTTTCAATACAAAGCTGAGGGATTTGGATCACAGAGAGAGGGGGAATATGGGAGACTTCTTCCTGCCCAGGGGGTTGCATCTACACCTGTTGTCTGGTAGGGATTCTGGAACCGAGGTTTGGAAGGAACTAAAGAAATTCTGGGCTGGATATATTATTTCTCTAGGTGCCTGATCCGTCGTGGGAACCCTGAGACCCCTGAGGGGCCCCGGGACACATCCCCCAACTCTGAGACCTCCACATCTACCACCCACAGTGTCTGTGGTGAGAATGAGATACACTTTTCCTCCCCACCCTACCCTCCATCCCTAAACCTAGCTTAGCCATCCTAGCCTGTCCCTGGAAGCAGCTGTGATACCAACATCAGTCAGCATGACTGTTGCCGTCTGCTATGTGCAGAACATTGTGCAGGACACAAAAAGGCCAAGATCTGATCACTACCCTTGAGGGGTCAGCACTTTATGATTGTGGCTCATTATTATGGAGTATTTTACAAAAATAATTTTCTTACAACAAGCAACTTGTTATAGAATTCAATTAGCTAAGCATTTAAGTGCCTACACTGTGCTAAGTACTGGGGATAAAAAGACAAAAAAAAATCAAAAAAGTCCTTGCCCTTAAGGAGCTTACATTCTATGTAATGCAAAAGAGTGTTAGACTTAGGGTGAGAAAGACCTGAGTTAGATCCCTGACTCTGGCATGTATTAGCTGTCAGGTGCTAGGCAAATCACTTGCCCTATATGAGCTTCAATTTCTTCATCTAAAATATTAGAATGGTAACAATTTGCTTGAGGAATGTCTTGAGGAATGTCAAGGAGGCCAATGTCAATGGATTGAAGAGTACATGGCGCAGTGTGAGGTTTAAGAAGACCGGAAAGTAGGGGACAGAGTATGAATGCCAAACAGGATTTTGTTTGTATCCTGGAAGTGATAGGGAATGACTAGAGGTTATGGAGTTGGGGGCGGGGCAAGATTTGATGTGACATGCAGACCTGCTCTTTATCATCTTTGACAGCTGAATGGAGGATAGACTGAAGAGGGGAGAGACTTGTGGCAGGTAGACGAACCAGTAAGCTGTTGCAATATTCCAGCTGTGAGGTGATGAGAGCCTGTACCAGGGTGGTTACAGTATCAGAAGAAAGAATGGGGTGCATTTGAGAAATGTTGCAAAGGTGAAATTGACAGACCTTGACAACAGATTGAATATAGGGGGATGAAGTGAGAGATAGAGAGATAGTGAGAAGTCGATGGTGACATCCAGGTTGTGAGCCTTGGGGACTAAGAGGATGGTGGTGTCTTTAACAGTAACAAGGGAATGTTTGAAGAGGAGAGGGCTTAACAGTAAGGATAATGAGTTCAGCTTTGGACATGTTGAGTTTAAGATGCCTGCTGGACGCACAGTTTGACATTTTTAATAGGAAAATATAAATTTGAGATTGCAGGTCAGAAGAGAGGCTAGGGCTGGGTAGGTAGATTTGAGAATCATCAGCATAGAGATGATAATAAATCCATAGGAGCTAATGAGATCACCAAGTGAAACCATATAGAGGAAGAAGAGAAGACTCAGTGCAGAGCTCTGTGGGACACCCACAGTTAGTGGGCATGACTTGGACAAAGATTCAGCAAAGGAGACTGAGAAGAAGTCGTCAGGAGAACCAGGGGAGAGCAGTGTCCCAAAAACCTAGAGAGGAATATTAAGGAGAAGGAGTGGTCACCAGTATCAGAGGCTATAAAAAGTTCAAGAAGAATGAGGATTGAGAAAAGGCCGTTGGTTTGCAATTGCTATGGTTGTTCTTCATCCTTCTTTCTTGAAGAGGACGAGTAACGTCATGAGAGTGATGTCTTGACTTGTTATCGAATTGGACTTAAGTGAGGCAGAGCTTCCCAAAGTCATTGGTCCAGTGGTAGGTAATACATAAGTCAAGACAACTGGTGATGGTCTGTTTGGCAATTAGAAGATCATTGGTAACTTTGGAGAGAGCTGTTTTGGTTGAATGATGAGGTAAGAAGCCAGATGACAGGGAATTAAGAAGAGAATGAGAGGAAAAGAAGTGGAGGCATCTATTGTAGATGGCCTCCCCAGGAGTTACAGAGTAATTATCACTACTATCACTGACTATGCCAATGAAACCATAGACCTATACAAAAGCAAACTATCCATGAGGATAACATAATACAACATGATACAATATAATACAAATACAGTATAGTATATAGAATGCTTGACAAACCATTAGTATCACCAACTGCTATTATCAACAATCCTATGACATATGCAGGGAGTACACACTTTAATATTTAATAATACTGCTTAACATAATGTAAATATTGTATCAGTGACAAGCTGAGGCTTGTCAAGATTAAGTAAGTTGCCCAAGCTCACTAGTTGGAGATATGAGGTAAAGGCATAAAAAGTCCTAAACTTTCGTGGGATTTTTGAGCTGAAAAGGATCTTAGAAGTTACCTAATCCAACCACCTCATTTTAGAGATGAGAGGACCGACACCCCAGCACGTAGCATAGACTGGTCAGTTTCATTCCAAGATAGTAGACACAGGATAGGGACTCAACCCACCCCTTCACCAGGGTGGTGGCAGTATCAGAGAGCTCGAGCGAGGAACTTCCACTCTCTGCTTAAGTCTGCATTTTTCCTGGAATTTAGAGTCTGAGTTACCTGGAGCTCTCTCATAACCAGTATGTGTCAGAGGTAGGACTAGCACCTGGGTCTTTCTAAGCTTTCAGACGAGGTGTCCATTTTCAAACCCGGGTATTTCAAATTCACCTTTCTTTCATTCCATCACACTGCTTGTATCCTCGGCCCTCATTCCTTGCACCCACTTCTCCCCTGGAACCAACAAATCTCTCCGCTCCATGAAGGTGGCTTCTCTGAGACCTATGCTGCTCTGTGTGACTACAATGGGCTGCACTGCCGGGAGGAGGTGCAATGGGTAAGTTGGGCTTTACTGGTTTCCAGATGTAAGGAGGGTTGTTGTATTTATGGGATTGAGGAGCAGAGAAAGAAGGAAGGGGAAAGAAACCAGAAAGACTGAGATAGGAGTTAAGAGAGAGTCGGGATTCATCTCTTGTAGGATGTGGACACAATCTACCATGCAGAAGACAACCGTGAGTTCAATCTTTTGGACTTCAGCCACTTGGAGAGCCGGTAAGCAGGTGGGGGCAGCAGGGGGCGAGAATGGCCAGCCCCCATCTCTACATCCACCCCCCACTTTCCTCCTTGTGCTTTGCTACTTCTCCCATTGTATCCCCTTTCTAGAAACTCAAAACCTGATTCCATCTTGACCCTAACATTTCCATCTACTGCCTGCCATCCCATCCAGGCTTCTTGCATTTCCTGCATTCCCTAGCCAGCTTCCCCTGCCACCTTCCCCCAGCCTGTCTATCCATCTCCCCTCTAGGGACCTTGCATTGATGGTGGCAGCCCTAGCTTACAACCAGTGGTTTACCAAACTCCACTGCAAGGATCTACGCCTGGTAGGCACCAGGATGGGCCAGCATGTGGGTCAGGAAGGGGGAAACAGCTTCATTCCCAGGCCCTTACCTCAGCAGCCCTCTCTTTCAGGGCTCAGAGGTTCTGGAACAGGTGCTACACACCCTGAGCAAGTCGGGGAGCCTAGAAGAACTGGTGCTGGACAATGCTGGCCTCAAGACGTGAGTCTCTGGAGGCCGGGAGTAGCTTCTTCTAAGCTAGAACACTCCCAGAGCTCTGGTTATAGAACCACAGCATGTTAGAGCTGAAAGGAACCTTAGAGTTCATCTGGTGAAACACCCCACCCCATCCCCATTTTATAGATGAGGAAATTAAACCCCAAGGAGGCTAAATGACTTACCTGAGGTCAGAGCTAGCCAGTGGAACTCAGATCTTCTGATTCCCAGTCCAGTGCTATTCCTCCTACACTTTGACAGCTGGCTGCTCACTTGCATGTGATTTGCATGTTATTAATGCCAAATTGAGTGGCTGTGTCCTAGCTCCTTGTCCAACTTTTATTGTGTCTGGCTAGGTCTCCCTACTCCTTCCCAGACACCTAGATTCTCTGAGACTCCCCTCCTGGGAGTCCCTCATGCACGTGAGGGAAGATCAATGATTAAAGTTGTACCTAGAGGCAGCAAGGTCACCAGGGAAGTCAGGACCAGGGAGATGACAGGGGATGGGGATGGGGGAGCAGGCAGGGAGGGCCATGAGTAATCCCAGCTTGAGACAAAACCTTTCCTCCTTTTTCCGTGAAGGGACTTTGCCCAGAAACTGGCTGGGGTGTTCGGGGAGAATGGAAGCTGTGTGCTACGTGCCCTGACTCTATCCCATAATCCCATTGAGGACAAAGGTGAGAGTTCCCAAGTTGGATCACCTTCAAAATAACAAAATCAGACCCCAGTCCTGGCCCAGATCCCAATTCTGACTCCAGTTTGAGGCCCGATCCCAGTGCCAACAACCATATCCTTGACCCTGGCCCTAAATCCAAACCCAGCTCTACCCTACACCCTTTTATCTATCCACTCCTCAGATGTGTCCTTTGTCTCCTCTCTCAGGTCTCCTCAGTCTAAGCCAGCAGCTCCTCTGCTTCCCCACAGGCCTCACCAAATTGTGCCTGTCCAAGACTGCCATCTCCCCTCGAGGTATTGACTCTCTGAGAATAACACAGGGCTGACCAAGGGTCTGGGGGTGTGGACCTCATAGTGCTGAGCCCCAGAATCCCCAAGACCCTTATGAGACTAATTCACCCCCCAAAAGAACCCTGCTTCTTGGAGTACTAAATCCCCATTTCCTCTTAAAAGGTTAAGAAAGCATGGCTACGTTACCTTTCCAGGGCCAGAGAGATGGCATGAGGATAGTTTTCATTTGGGGAGGATAGGGAAGAAGGGGAAAGGGGACAGTTGTGCCTGTTGTGGGCGGTGACCCATCCTACTGTCCAATGTGCCCAGGGCTCCTAGCGCTGGGCCAGACCTTTGGTGCCAACCCAGCCTTTGCCAGTTCCCTACGCCACCTGGACCTGAGCAAGAACCCAGGGCTGCTTGCTACTGATGAAGCCAATGTGAGTTAAGGTCCAGCCACACTCCCCAAATCCTTCCCCGTTTTAATAATAATCACTTACATTGACATAGCACTTTTTAGATTTACAAAAATTCCTTCTTCATAACAATCCTGTCAGGTGGGTAGTGCAAGTAGTTATTATACCCATTTTACAGATGAGGACATTGAGGTCCAGCAAGGTTAATTGGCTTGCTCAAAGTCACACAGCTAGTTAAGTGTCAGAGATAGAACTCGAACCCAGGTCTTCCAACTCTAAGACTAGGACCCTTTCCACTATACCCAGACCCCTCTGCGAAGAGCCTAAAGTGTCTTCTCTGCCCACCTAAAGATCAGCCCCTGACCAAAGTCAATCAGATTGCAAAGGCTGAGCCTCCTCTGTACTGTGATCCCTGGGCAAAGGGGACCCCCTATTTCTCACTTCAGCACCCCTTCCTGGCAACTTTCCTCCTTTGCTCTTGCCTCAGGTCCTGTACAGTTTCCTGGCTCAGCCTAATGCCCTTGTGCATGTGGATCTGTCTGGGACTGACTGCGCCATTGACTTGGTGAGAAGTACAATCCAAGAAGGGATAGGGGAAAGAAAGAGGGGGAGCCCGTCCTAAAGATGGGATCAGGGAAAGAGACATGGTCATCAGAGAGGAGATGAGGTGACCAGGGCCAGGACATATTACCCTCAGGCTCCCTACTTCTGGAATGAGGGGTTGGGGGGGAAATGGAGACAAGTTATAGTGAATTTTGAGGGAAGGTTAGAGGTTATAAGGGCCCAATTGGAGGGACGAGGAAGAGGTAAAAAGTACGTTGGAAATTATCATATAGATGGCTCAATCGCAGCTGTGCTCCCTGCTACCCATGTGACTTTAGGCAAGTCATTTTAACCTCACTAATGCTCAGTTTCCTTATCTGTAAAATGAAGGACTTGGACCTTGAAGGTCCCTGCCATGTCTATCATCTTCCGTTTGAGATGGGACCTGCAGCCTGTGGGCCGGTAGATTCAGCCGGGTTTGGGGCAGCTTTAAGCTAGGTTCATTCCGATGCGTATGAGCTCTCTCAAACTAAACCAAGAGGTCGAGGGAGCATGGTAATTTGAGGGAAAAGAGGTAAAGATATATTGGGGAAATGGAGAGCAAAACCAGGGGCCATTCTGTCCACTCCCAGCTTACCCTCTGTCTTTTTCTCCCCTAGCTGCTGGGTGCTCTTCTCCATGGCTGCTGCTCTCACTTAACCTACCTCAACGTGGCTCGAAACAGCTGCTCCCACAGGTGTCCTAGGGAACAAGGCAGGGTGAAGTCACAGGGGTCTCACACCTACCACCTGTCTCACAGGCCTTACACACCCATCCATGCCTCTTTGTTCCTAAGTCTGTCTTCTTGTCATCCTCTCTGTGCCTCAGTTTCCTCAGCTACATGATAGGGATAAAAATAGCGCTTACTTGAGGGTTATTGTGAGAATCAAAGGAGATGATATTTACAAAGAGCTTAGAGCAATGCATGGCATGTGGTGCTTAAAAATGCCTGTTCCCTTCCCTTCCTCAGCAGGAAGGGCCGAGAGGCTCCACCAGCCTTCAAGCAGTTTTTCAGTAGTGCTTATACCCTGAGCCACGTCAACCTGTCAGCTACACGTCTGCCCCTGGAGGCCCTCAGGTTGGGGGCCATTGGCTTGGGGAGCTGGGAGTGGGAAGGAAGGGAATTTGAGCCAAGGAAGATAGGGCGGCTGGAAGCTGGAGCCCCACCACCCACCTCCCTGACACCGCCTTCCCTTGCTCACAGGGCACTCCTCCAGGGCCTCTCTCTCAACAGCCACCTCAGTGATCTTCATCTTGACCTGAGCAGCTGTGAGGTGAGAGACCCTACATACCCCCTCTGACCCACTCCCTTTTCCTGTGTCCTAGAACCCCCATTTTCCTCAGTTCTATTGTGCCCCAGTTCTCAATGGCGTAGTACAGTGGTTCTCAACCTTCCTAATGCCGCAACCCTTTAATACTGGTATATGGGCGTATCTACATGTGGGCGGACCTGCCTGGACACGGATAGAGGAGCAGTGTCTGGGTTCCTAAGACCATTGGAAATATGTGTTTTCCCATGGTCTGAGGTGACCCCATTTGACCCCCAAAGGGGTCGCAACCCACAGGTTGAGAATTGCTGATGTAAGTAGAACAAAAACAAGATTTAAAGCCAGAAGAAATTGAACACAGGCTCCATTCCTTACTTATTTTGTGGCATCAGACAAATCACTAGATCTCTCTACACCTCAGTGTCCTTATCTGTTTTAAAAAAAAAAAAAAAAAAGGTTGGACTATCTGGGTTTTGTTTTTTGGGGGTTTTTTGGTTTTTTTTTTTGTTTTCTTGCTTTTTGGAGGGCAATTGGGGTTAAGTGACTTGCCCAAAGTCACATGGCTAGTAAGTGTGTCAAGTGTCTGAGGTTGGATTTGAACTCAGGTCCTCCTGAGTCCACAGCTGGTACTCTATTCACTGTGCCACCTAGCTGCCCATCTAGCTGGGTTTTAAGGTTGCTTCCATCTCTAAATATGTGATCCTGTGCTGTGTGATCCAGGAGACTTCCATCCCCTTCCTTCTGTCTCATTCAACATCAGTCAGTCAGCAAGCATTTATTAAGCGAGGCATTGTGCTCAGCTCCATTTCCCCCAATGTCCAGTTGTCTGTCCCAAGGGCCACCTCTCTAGTCCTGTATCCACCACTGCTTTCCATGTGCCCATTACCTGTTGGTCTATTTCTCCAACACCATTTATTAACTCCTATCTCTCTTCAAGTTGAAGGTCTGAAAGTATCAGGGTTTCCCACCAAGGGGCAGAAGTGGCCATGGTTTGGGGTGCTCTGATATGGGATCTAGACCAGGGTTACCTCAAAGCCCAGAGAAGGAAGGAGAAGGGCCTTGAAGGAATGGGCAGGAGTGGGTAGGAGTCCTGGGTTGGCGTGGGCTAGACTGGGTGGAGGGAATCTTGATTCTGCAGGTATGACCCTTGTGTCCTTAGATTGACCCTCCCCTGGAAAGTCAAGGTCCTAGCACACACTGTCCCCTATTCCCTCTCCTTCCCTATGTTTGTTCCTCTATAGCTTCGATCTGCTGGAGCCCAGGTCCTCCAGGAGCAACTCGGGGCTGTCAGCGCCGTGGGGAGTTTGGACCTGTCAGACAATGGTGAGTGACCCTAAATGCCCATTTGGCCCACTCCCTTTTCTTCTAACCTAGATCCCCTATCTTCCCCAGTTCTGCTGTGCCCCAGTTCTCAATAATGTAGTAGAACAGAGACAAGATTAAAAGCCAGATGATGATGAAAAAGGGCAGGAGCCTGCCCAAGCCAAAGGGAGGAGCAGTTAGGCAGAGAAATCTGAGCTGGGGTGGGGGTGGAGGGGCGAAGGACTGCTTTAGTTCCCTCAGCCTTCTAGCTGGAGACCCAATCATCTTCTTGTGGTTCTGGCCCAGGGTTCGACTCTGATCTCCTGACATTAGTGCCTGCACTTGGCAAGAACAAGTCCCTTAAGCACCTATTCTTAGGCAAGAATTTCAATGTCAAGGCCAAGTGAGTAACTCTTCCCTTCCCTTCCTGCCTCCGAAGACCCCTGTGTGCCCACTGCCAGCCTGGGGCCCAGGCACCTCCCCCAAGATCTGCCCTGTTTCTGCTGGTCTCCCTCATGACTCCAGCTTCTTCTCACTTTCACTTCTTGTTCTCCTCTCTAGCCTCCCTGTAGAAAGAATAATGCCATGTATTTGTATGGTATTTTGTAGTTTACAGAATGTGTTCTCTCTCTGTCTCTCTGTCTATCTCTGTCTCTCCCTCTCTCTCTCTGTGTCTCTCTCTGTCTCTCTGTCTGTCTCTCCATCTCTCCATCTCTCTCTTTCTGTCTCTCTGTCTCTGTCTCTCTCTTTCTATCTCTTTCTGTCTGTCTCTCTCTCTCTCTCCTTCTGTCTCTCTCTTTCTGTCTCTGTCTCTGTCTCTCTATCTCTGTCTCTGTCTCTGTCTCTCTCTGTCTCTCTGTCTCTCTTTCTGCCTGTCTCTTTCTCTTTCTGTCTCTGTCTCTCTCTCTCTGTCTCTCTGTCTCTTTCTGTCTCTGTCTCTGTCTCTCTATCTCTGTCTCTGTCTCTCTATCTCTGTCTCTCTCTGTCTCTCTCTCTGTCTCTGTCTCTCTCTGTCTCTCTGTCTCTCTTTCTGCCTGTCTCTTTCTCTTTCTGTCTCTGTCTCTCTCTCTCTCTGTCTCTCTGTCTCTTTCTGTCTCTGTCTCTCTTTCTATTTCTGTCTCTGTCTCTCTCTTTCTGTCTCTCTGTCTCTGTCTCTATCTCTCTCTGTCTCTCTCTGTCTCTTTCTCTGTCTCTCTCTGTCTTGTCTCTTTCTCTCTCTCACACACATACACACACACAATCTCATTTATTCCTCTCAACCACCTCATGACATGAAGAGTGGAGATAATATCCCCATTTTTACAGATTTGTCACCTTCCTGCCCCATCCCAAAGGGCACGATGTCTCCCTTCTCTGTCCCCTCCACATTTTCTCCCTCTACCTCTTCCCATTTGAGCCCTCATTGCTCCCCAGGACCCTGGAGGAAATCCTTCACAAACTTGTGCAGTTGATTCAGGAAGAGGATTGTGTGAGTGACAGGGGCCCAAGCTACTGGTGTAGTGGGCAGGGGCAGGGGGTGCTGCAGTGAATGAGATGGGAGAGAGGGATGGATCTGATACCAAATCTCCCTTCCACCCCCCCCCCCCACAAAAACATACCAGTCCCTGCAGTCATTGTCAGTGGCCGACTCAAGGCTGAAGCTCCGAACCAGCATTCTCATCAATGCCCTGGGCAGCAACACCTGCCTGGCCAAGGTGGATCTGAGCGGCAACGGCATGGAAGACATTGGGGCCAAGATGCTGTCCAAGGCCCTGCAGATCAACTCTTCCCTCCGGTGAAGGCTCAAATTCCCTCCTCCCTGAGGCCCCTGATACCCTGTGCCTTAGCTACCCTACTTTTCAAGGCTCTGCCTACACATAAACCTGTACCCCAAAGACCCCAAATTCTAAGAGCCCTCATACCTCTGGAGCAACTGACAGAACCCTTTCTTCCCTCAACTCCTAGAGAATCTATTAGTCAGGCATGGTGGACTCCCAGAAGGGCTACAGTCTGTCCCCAGTGTCTATAGTTCATCTGTCACCACCCTCCCAGAAGCAGGGCACCATCCAATCCAGGTCCCCAGAAGTAGGAATGACAAACCTGGTTCCCCACCTCCTCCTCCCCCTATCCCCTACCCCAGGACTATCTTGTGGGACCGGAACAATACTTCAGCCCTGGGCTTTCTGGACATTGCAAGGGCCCTGGAGAGGTGAGCATGTTCTGATCCCAGATGCCCAGACCTTGGTTACACCCGCACCCCACCGCTGATATTCTGCAGTACTCCTTGGGTGTTTGGGGATGTGGGTAAAGGCAGGGCACTTAGATAGGAAAAAGGAAAGGTCTTCCACCCAGGTGAGCAGATGGAAAAAAGGATGAGAGTGAGAAACTTGGAGCAGGATTGGGAAGGGAAGATAGGGCCTAGAGTCCTAGGACATGAGCTGCTCTCCCCTTTATATCTTTCTCAGTGTTTCCCTCCTGGCTCTTCCCACAGCAACCACACACTTCGCTTCATGTCCTTCCCCGTGAGTGACATCTCCCAGGCGTACCGCAATGCCCCAGAGCGCACCGAGGATGTCTGGCAGAAGGTGGGGGGACTGGGGTATGGGATTCCAGGGTCAAGGAGAAGTCAGGACAGGGTCAAGAAGGATATAGCTGGAGCAGGGAGGGGCATGGTGCAGGGGGTGGTAGCCTTCTTGTCCTGACCCTCTGTCCTTCCCCCACCCCTGGCATCTCTAGATCCAATGGTGCCTTGTCCGGAATAACCACTCGCAGACCTGTCCTCAGGAGCAAGCATTCAGACTGCAGCAGGGCCTTGTCACCAGCAGTGCTGAGCAGGTAAATGCTTCCCTCTGGTCCCCTATATGGGACTTGGGGCTAGAGTATGAGGGGAAACATGAGAAAAAAAAACACAAAAACATGGGAGGGGACAGAGGGGAAGATGGGAGCATACATTAAAATGCACAGACACTTTCAGGCTCCCGATCTTCTGAGCTTCATGGAATAGTGATTAAAAAAAGACAACAGCCTACCCACAGGACACTGCCCCTCCCCTTCCCACTGCCACCACCATGATATATCACAGCCCTACAAAGTGGAAAGGACAAAAGGAAGTGTCCCAGTCGCATGAGTCATCTGTCCCAGAGGGAGGTCAGAGGACTCCTGGTCCCTGTGGAGCTGCGGGGGGAGGGGCTACCCTCCTTTGGCTCACTTGCTCCCCCTTCTACCCTGTGCCTCCCTGACGCTCCCCCTGCCGGGCCCTGGCCCAGATGCTACAGCGGCTATGTGGGCGAGTCCAGGAGGAGGTTCGGGCACTGCGGTTATGCCCCCTGGAGCCAGTACAAGATGAACTGCTCTACGCCAGAGACCTCATCAAGGATGCCAAGAACTCCCGGGCGGTGAGCAGCCCTACTTTGCACCCCACACCTGAGCCTTGGCCAGCTAGCACTAAGCCCCAGACGATACCACCCACCTTTTTCCCACAGCCCGGTCTCCTGACCCCAGCCTCTTCCATACCCCACCAACTCCTCTCTTCGCCCTCACCAAGTTATCGGAGATAGACCGTCAAAGCAAATCCCAAGAAAGCTAGAACTAGAGGATCAAAGGCCTTCCCCCCACCCCAACTGATGCCTCCAGTGTTATTCACCTCCATACATTCTCCTCCAAGCCCCCAGCTCTGCTGACTGAAACAGAGCCAGGTTTTGGCCTTGTAACCACATTCCCCTCCCCCTAGCTTTTCCCAAGCCTTTATGAGTTGGGCCATGTCCTAGCCAGTGATGGGCCTGTCCGGCAGAGACTGGAGTCAGTGGCCAGTGAGGTATCCAAGGCTGTGGACAAGGAGCTGCAGGTAAGTACTGAGGTATCAAAACCATATGGGACAAAAACCCAATCCTCAGCCTGTTTGGAGGTAGGGCAGACCCATCATACTCACCCAGAGGACAGGAAATCTCAGCATATACCCCAGGGCACCCCACCATTGAACCAGAAAGGTTCCAGGACAACAAAAAAAATGGCAGATGTAAAGTCCCAGTACCAAACTATATCTGAGATCCTTTCCTGGGGTCTCAGGCTCCAAACCTTCCATTTGGGGCTCTAGCTTCTTACACCTTTCTGAACTCTGATGTGGTTGGAGGGGAGGGAATGCAGGAGATAGATAATAGGTCATAGATTTAGAGCTAGAAGGAACCTTGGCAGTCCCATCCCTACTGTCACCCCACCACCATCTTATAGAAAAGTGGCTGAGACCAGAGGGAGGTTGAGTGATATGCCCATGTTCACTTGGGTAACGAATAATAGAGCCAAGATTTGAATCCAGGTACTCTGATTCCAAGTGTATTTTTCCAGTTTATTCTGCAGGTTTTATTCCTTCTCTCCATCTCTAGCTCTATTGCTCTCCCTTCTTTCCCTCCTTCCTCCCTCCTCCCTTTTTCCATCTATCTTTATATCTTTCTGTCTCTCCCTCCCTCTCTCTCTCTCTCCCCTTCTCTCTGTCTCTCTCTCTCTGTCTCTTTATCCCTCCCCCTCTGTCTCTCTTTGTGTCCCTCTCTTTCTGTCTTCCCCTCCCTCTCTCTCCCTTTCTTTCTCTTTCTCTCCCTCTCCTTCTTCCATCCCTCTCTCACCTTCTCTCTAGCATACACACACACACACACACACACACACACACACACATGCACACTATTGCAGTATTGTGTAGTAAAAAGAGCAAGGTACTAAGATTAAGGACCACCTCTGCTGGCTATACTTGATGTATATCCATAGACAAGTTTCAGCCTATTTGAGCTGCAGTTTTCCCTCTGTGGACTCTGGC
>CM053589.1:28875948-28957327 GCA_028646515.1 Pseudochirops corinnae | reverse complement strand
GGCCAGATTAAATAATCAGACCAGAGTACTTAGGGAAGAGGGGACCCTGAACTGCTCTCAACAATGAATAATGAATGAGTAAAGTCTCCATTAAAAATATTAAATCATTAACTGATTTTAATGTTCCTACCTAGGGCTAGACATATATTCTAACAGATGCTGGGTTTTTAGAGCCAGGGTCTGTTTCTGTCTTGGCATCTGCAACCAGCTAACTTGACCTTTATCTCTGTATGGGGTTTGGGGGTAGTGAGGCCCCAAGGGTGTCAAAGTGAGGGGGCAGTAGATGGCTGTGCTGATCCTCCAAGTGTGTCCACAGTGAGGTGAAGCTCTCAGTCGTCACCTACTTGACCAACTCTATAGTGGATGAGATTCTGCAGGAGCTGTACCACTCCCATAAGAGTCTGGTGAGGATCTATGCCCTGGGGGGACACTTAGGCATGCCTACCTAGGCCAAACCTACCTTCTAGCCTGTCCCTGGCCACATCCCTACCCCTACAATGTCCCATTGACTACGCCCCCTCTTTCCCTCCCCAGACTTGCTGCCTGGCAATATTTCCTTCCCAAGGATCTTGGGTAGCGGACTGGTTCCTTGAGATTGACATTCAGAAAAGAACAGGGCCTAAGGAGCTTCCCTTGTACAAGAGGGTCAGCCCTCTGCCCCCCCATCCTTATCCTTCTCAGGCCCGTCACCTAGCCCAGTTGAGGACCCTCTCAGAACAACCAGGTGGAGGAGGCCCAGGGCAAGAACTGTCCTCCCAAGCCCGGGGCCGAGGCCGGGGCCATGACCATGAAGAAACCACAGATGATGAGCTCGGGACCAACATCGTGAGGCTCCCACTGAACCTTGTGTATCTCTGATGTGGACTTGTCTATCCCAGCCTCTTCTGCCCCACCAGCTTTGTCTCATTTCATCTCAGTAGCTTCCCCCTCCCTCTCTGGATTCTATTCTGCACCCCATCCCACCAGTTCTGACCTCATCCCATAGCCCTATCTTATCCAGTCTTCTACTTACCCCTCCTTTCCCCATCCTCCTGTCCCCCTACTATTCCTCAGCTCTATAGGGAGTGGGGAAATGGGAAGAGCTATGAGGAAGCCATGCTTTTGTTCCTTTGAAGATTGGGGGGCTCTGGACAAGGATTCTGAAGAACCCTAGTGTTCTAACCCTGCCCTTCCCCTCAGGATACCATGGCTATCAAAAAACAGAAACGTTGCCGCAAGATCCGACCTGTATCTGCCTTCATCAGTGAGTCACTCCCACCACCACTATGTCCCCTTTTCTCTATACCGCCTCTTACCCTGTCCCCTTTTCTTTGCATGGCCATCTTCTACTGAGTCCCAGTTTCTTCCTTTCTCCCTAACCTGCCAACCTAACTCCCCAACCCCTAGCCTTTCTAACACAGCTATTCCAACAGGTGGGAGTCCGCAGGACATGGAGGGCCAGCTGGGGGGGCTGGGGGTACCCCCAGGCTGGTTCTCAGCCCTAGGGGGCAATCAACCCGCCCCCAGTGGCTCCTGGGAGGGCCTGTCAGAGCTGCCCACCCATGGCTACAAACTGAGGCATCAGACACAAGGACGGCCCAGGCCCCCCAGGACCACCCCCCCAGGGCCTGGCAGGCCCAGCGTGAGTCCCTGGGGGCCTTTCAGGGGAACATGACAGTCTTTAGCAACTTAGTAACTCCAGACCTGTTATGGCTTTAAGGCCCCAAATTCCAGAGCCCCCAGCCTCCCTATTTGAGGCCCATGAATAACCAGATCAGAAAGTCCTAGTTCTATCTAACAGAGATAGGTATGAGCCAGAAAGACCCAAAGATGGAAAACTATTGCCTAGCAGTCAGTGGAGGGAAGCAGTTTCCCTCACCTGAGGCAAAAGGCAACAAGCAGCCTAAAACAGTAGAAAGAGCACTGGGTTTGGAGTCAGAGGATGACCTGGGTTTAAATCCTGGCTCAGCTACTTCCTGCTGTGTGATCTTGGCTATCATTTCATCTCCCAGGGTCACAGTTTCCTCACCGGTGAAATTAAGAGGTCCCTTCCAGCTGTAGTTCTCATGGTCCTCAGTCCCATAAACGGGGTGGGGGTGGGGGAGTATAGACAAAGTTCCTGGCTTCTTTGGTGCCCAAGAAAGGACAAGAGCCTGAGCTGAATCAGAAAGTCCCCGTGTGCCCTGGAAGGCAGGAACTCCTGTTCAAGCTAAGATGGCGGTCACTTTCCCAGCAGGCACCAGGACCTGGAACACGACCAGAAAATGGGACAGCCACTCGGCTAGATGAGGGGCTGGAGGATTTCTTTAGTCGAAGGGTCATGGATGAAAGTTCCAGGTGTGTCCCACGTGGGGGAAGGATTAAGCTACCAAACTCATTCCCATAGACAGCTCTGCCTGCTCCCTCAGAGGTGCCTGAGGGTCTCCCCAAGAGTGTTTCACAACCCAGACTACTACATGTAACCAGGATGTTTTGGACTGAATTCCAAAAGTTCTAAAACCTGACTGTGAATTCCTGGAATTATGGTCTCAGGCAAAATTGATTTTATATACAGAAATTTAGTATCCAAATTCTCTGTAACTCCTACACAGAAACTCTCATAAGTTCATTGGCAGGGGCTGGGGCCAAGAAGAAGGAGGGAAACCGATGTGGGGGAGAAAGAGTCAGGGAGGATGGAGCCATTTTAAAAACATATAGTTTATAAGTAGTAAAAGATCTTTGGTAGTAGAAGTTCTGAGGATTGCTGTTTAAAAAAGCTATAGAACTGAGTCTGGGAAAGTCCTTCCTAGATTCTTAAGGGACCCATTCCATATAAGTTTTTCAAAATTATTACATCTCTGGGATATTTTAGCCCCTTTCTCCTTTTTCCCTGAACTTTGATTATTTATTCTCTGGAGCCCTGTTCACATTCCCTAGAAGGCTCTCACAACCTTAAAAGAAAAAGTCTCCACTCACATGTCAGAAACAATGACTGGCCAGATAGAGATGGAGTGAAGAAGAAAGTCAGAGCCAAAGTACAGGTTGCATGTGACAGTGGAGTATACCACTAGGCACCTAATAACAATTCTAACAACACATGTTTGTGTGGTGCTTTAAGGTTTTGGGGGACACGGGACTTCTGAGCAAGGCAGTGATATTTGGTCAGAAAGCCAAGTTGTCATCCCACCCTTATCTTCGGCATTGGTCAGATCGTTACCAGAGGCCTAGGCCAGCTTAACAAAAAAAAGATAAGACTCAAAAAGACCTGGAGAGGGCTTAGAGAGGAGGAAAAATCAAACCTCTAAAGAATAGTCAGCTTGAAGATAAGAAGCCAGAGGTGAACATCTGGAGGCCCCAGTTCTCTGAAAGGTTCATTACATCATGGTGGTGGAGTGACCAGAAGCAAAAGGTCTAAACTACCTAAAGAGATCTTTAGGTCAGATATAAGGAAGAACTTCCCAGCAATAAAGATTTCCAGGGAGACAGAAGGCCAGACAGAAAGAAGTGTGTACCAGGTGGACATTGCTGCTGTGAAGCATGTCTCCTGGTGTGTAGATGGTGGGGGGTTTGGTCATTAAATCTCCCTACCCACATGTAGTCGTCCCCTCTCTCCAGCTATCCTCGGACGTTGAGGACAGTTCGCCCAGGCCCAGGTCCTGCAGAGCCCCCACTGCCCCCACTCCAGAAGAAGAGACGACGAGGCCTGTTTCACTTCCGTCGCCCCCGGAGCTTCAAGGGGGAGCGGGGACCAGGATCCCCCACCCCTGGGCTCCTCCTGCCCCCTCCTCCTCCCCCACCCCCAGCTGAGGAGAGTCCTCCCACCCCAGATCCCCCAAGCCTTGGCGATAATTCCATCCCCTGCTGGAGTCCCGAGGAGGAAAGCGGCCCCCTCCCAGGGTTGGGGGGGAGCCGGGGACCCTCCTTTCGAAGAAAGCAGGTAAGATAGAAAGTCCACCCTGTCCCTGCCCTATACACCCATTTGAGAAGTTAAAAATGGAAGAATTCCAGGGGTAAAAGTGGGTAGGGGGCAAGTAAATAACTCCCTTTAAGGGTAAAAGCCACAGACCAGGAGTACTATGTAAAAAAAACAAGGATTGAGCAAAGGGGAGGTGAAGAGAGAATCTCTGAATGTATTGGTGGACAGCTCTTCCAGGGAAGGGTGGAATTGTTTACTCCAGAACCAGTGTTGGCAGCAGGGTCTTCCTTCCTCATGGAAAGCTGTATGTAATGGAGCTGGGGTCTTATTCCAGGGCATGGAGGGGGCAGAGCCAGGGGAGGGAGTTCCAGTATCTGGAGTGATGCAGCCAACAAGGGTTCATGGAATTGCCCTTCCTGGGATGGGTCGAGCCAAAGGCTGGAGCTTTGATGGGAAGCAAGAGGTGAGAAAATATGAGGGATATAAGGAGTGAGGGAGGAAGGGAGGGAATCATCTGTCTCCTTTCCTCCAAAGAGTCTGAGGGCTCGCCCTCAAGCTCTCCCACTTTATGTTACTACTCCCACTCCCAGCTCTCATTTCAGGGTACAGACACCGACCTGGAAAACAGTGTCCAACCTTGGCAGAGACGGCGTTCTTCTGATGATGCAGGTGAAAAAAGAGTTACTATCATCTCCTTTCTTCTCCTCTCCCACTCTACCCAGCATCTTTTGACCTTACTACCTCTTTCCCCCTCTCCCCTGCAGGGCCTGGGTCCTGGAAGCCCCCTCCACCTTCCCAGAGCACCAAACCAAGTTTCAGCGCCATGCGTCGAGCAGAGGCTACGTGGCACATAGGTACGGGTGATTTTGTTAGCCAGTCAGTAGCATTGGCTGAGCTTGGTGTGTCAGGTGCTGAATTGGGGAGCAGATGGAGGACAGAGATACAAAAAGACCAAAAAATATGTCTTTAAAGCAGGCCTGCACAACGTATGGGCCCAGGGCCATTTACTGGCCTGCCAAAGGATTTCAGGCTGCTGGGCTGAGAAAAATGTAGGGTTGCCTCTGGGCACTGTCCTGTTTGTCATGTGTCCTGTGGCAACCAGCCATCATCAGACTGTCTGTAGTCTAACCTGTTTGTGGCCCAAAGAAGTTTACAAGTTGTACAGGTTTGCTTTAAGGAGTTGACCATCCAGTTGGAGGGACAAGGCATAAACATGTTAAAAAAGACTAGCCCATTTACAAAACACCATATGCAAAGGTATAAAAATCTCTCTACAAAGGGGATTTTGTAGAACAAAGTGGTTGATTTGTTTTGAAGAGCAATGCTGTTGCCCTGTAACTTAAAATAACAATGCTTTGGAAATCATGTTACAATGCATTCAGTACCACAAACAATTCCATGTAGCAAATACTTTCTTTGGTCTTTATCCATTTACCAGTTACTTTATATGAAGACAACACTTAATTGGATGCTTTTTGTGTTGTAGTTGGGGAAAGGAGAGCCAGAGTCCCGCCTTTGGTCTTCTTGTGAAAAAATGCTTACACACCATTGAACTCCCTTCAGTTTTCTCCACCTCAGACATTTCACTAGCCTATTTTCCCCAAACCTCCCACTCAAAGGCACACCTCACAAGATCTGAGAGAGGATTGTAAGAAGAATGAGAGAGTAGGAGGTTACATCCACTGAGAGAAGGCTGGACCCGGAGTCCATATTTGCTACTAGTTCCAGGTCTGCTCCTAACAGTGTAACTTTTGGAAATTGACCATCTCTCTGGTCTTCAGTTTTCTTGTTGAGGAGATACACTATATCTCATGAACTTTCCATTCCCAAAGTTTTAGGATTCTATACTATTTGGGGAAGGAAAGTGGAGGTGGGGCATTGGATGTTAGGAAGGCCAGAAAAGAAGGAATGATGTATGATGTCTTCCCTCCTTCCCTTACAAGGTTCAAAGTGCTCCTTTTCATTACCTATTTAACTAGTAACTTCATTAAACATATTTCACTTTCAGCTCCTGTGAGCTAGGGTATATAATTCCAATAATGTATTCATTTTAACAGAATTCCACTCTAAGAAAATGATGCACTTGTCCCAAGGAGTTTGTTAAATGAGCTTTTTAAAATATAAATTGAGTTTGTATGTGTAAATGTGTATACATGCCTGTGTGTGTGAGTGTATACACACACACACACACACACACATACATATGCTGAAGAGATGCAGAGTAAAAGAGAGATCAAACATTTAAGGGCCTGCTGTGTGCAAGGCAAGAAGGTCTATGAGCCTCCAATACAACATAGCAAACATTTATTAGGTGCCTACCGTGTATAGGGTGCTATCCTAGGTACAAGGGAAATGCAAAGCTTAGAAAAAATATGGTGCTTGTCCTCAAAGACCTTACAATCTAGTAAGGTGATAAGCTGCAAATCCAAATAAATGTACGGTAGTGTATGACAGAAACAACAGAATGAGATAAAACTAAATGTTTTGTGCCGTTTGAGGGGAAAAGTCAGAAACAACTCAGGGAGATCAAGGAAGGCTTCCTGAAGGCATTGTCAGTAGAGACAAGCCACTGACCACTGCCAGATGTTTGATTTGTTATCTGTTGCCTCAAAATACCCTTCTCTGGAGTTCCCCATTCCACCATTACTGCTTCCCATGTGCTCCACTCCCATCAGTGATACACAAATAGAGTCATAGATTTATGATAGATTTAGGAACTAAAAATCACCAAAGCTAGACCTATTAACACCGTACTTTGAACCAAAACACCTGGGCTCAAGCCCTAACTCTGACATTTGGAGATTATAAATTCTTCTGCCAGACTGGAATTCCTTGAAGACTCTCTTAATCTAACTTTTGGGGGCGGCTAGGTGGCACCAGCTGGTGGTTAATAGAGCACCAGCCCTGAAGTCAGGAGGACCTGAGTTCAAATTCAGCCTCAGACACTTGACATATTTACTAGCTGTGTGACTTTGGGCAAGTCACTTAACCCCAATTGCCTTGCTTTCCCCCCTAAAAAAAAAAAAAGTTTAAAAAAATCTAACTTGTCTGTGTTTCCCAGAGCCTAGCACAGTGGACACTGAATATAGGCTTGTTTTATGTTGTATTTCTGTAGCTGGACAAGTAATTTCGTCTTATTAAACTTCATTTTCATCATCTATAGAATGGGGGCAATAATACTTGCTTTACCTACCTACACATAATAGTTATAAGAAAAGTGTTTTGGAAGCTATAAAAGTGTGAGTTATCACCACCATCATCATCATTGTTATTACAATTAATAGCTACTCTTCCTTATCTCCCACAAACACAATAAACCAAGATCAGGCCATACTATTTCTAAGCCTGTGGTAGGGCTGTATTCCCAGCACTTCACCTAGAGCAGCTGTTCTCAACCTGTGGCTCACGACCCCTTTGGGGGTCAAACGACCCTTTCACAGGGGTCACAGGGGTCGCCTAAGACCCTCGGAAAACACATATTTCCGATGATCTTAGGAACCGAGACACCGCTCCTCTATCCGTCTCCAGGTGGGTCCACCCACATGCAGATACCCCCACATATGAGCATTAAAGAGTCCCGGCATTAGGAAGGTTAAGAACCAGTGACCGAGAGTAATAGTCTCCATCCCAGGGCTCAAATCATTTGAAAGTATTTCCAAGGGCCACTAGGAGGTGCACTGAATAGAGCACCGTCCCTGGAGGAGTCAGAAGGACCTGAGTTCAAATTCGACCTCAGACACTTAACACTTACTAGCTGTGTGACCTTGGTCAAGTCACTTAAGCCCAATTGCCCTGCCTTCACCCCTCCAAAAGAAAAAAGAAAAATAAGGTATTTCCAGTTAGGTGTCTAGAATAAAGCCTTGCACATATTTCTTGAAAGCCTGGAGGTTGTTCTTCTCTGACCCACATCACTTGTCTTAGGACCAGGAGCCAACTAAACATACTATTAGCATATCAGCACCCTCTGCTAGAGAGCTGGCAGGTGCCTCTAGATAAATCCCAGCCTCCCAGCCTGAAGAAAGAAAGGGATGTGGACAGCAGCAGTCTGTCTGTCCTCAAGCTGCCATCTACCACCATCAGTACAGCCATCCTCCAATACCAACTCCTACCATTGGGCATAAAACCATTGAGGGAATTGAGGGGGGGGAAGAAGGGGGAGGAAGAGAGCAACTGAAGTTCCTTCCCACAAAAGCTGTAAATTTCACAGAAGCAGAAATGAACAGAACTGATTGGCATACATACATGTTCTAGAACCAGCAACCTGGTGAGTGGCCCATAGAATTAATGTGAGCTATTTACCCTCCAGTCTTGAGCGGGACTCCCAGGTGTTTCTAGAGTCTCCAGCTCTTCCTTGGTAGATTCTGGGGTCCCTGGTTCTTTCCTGGTAGGTTCTGGGGTCTCTGGTTCTGCCCTGTTAGATTCTGGGGTTCTTGACTGAACCCTGGTGGTTCTGGCTGGACCCTGGTAGGTTCCACAGTCTGTGGCTCCAGTGAGAAAGTTATGCATGTGGTCAGGCCCTTTCCTTCCCTCTGCATCCAGAGCTGGCATATTCCACACAGCCCTTGAGCAGGACGAGACCCAGGATTAGGGTACTTTGGAGGCAGGGCCAGTAGCAGAATGATGCCAAGAGGAAACAGAAGGAATTGGGGGCTGAATTCCTTAGACCATCTCTGTGTAGAGCAGTGATGTCTGATAGGAAGGAACAAGTGTGGGCTTTGAGGAAGCAGAAGGAGTAAATGGATGGCTAAGGAGGAGAGAGAACTGACAGATTCTACTGGCTTCCTTTTCTTCTCCCCCCCCAGCTGAGGAAAGTGCCCCCAACAACAGCAGGCAAAGCCCCAGCCCGGCTTCTGCTGAAGGGGAGGGAGAAGAGGGAGTCCTGCTCTCAGAGAGGGAGATTCTGGCCCGAAGCACCAAGGTAAGAGCTAGGGGAGACAGGGCTGGAGGGGGACATGGATCTGTGAGAAAGTGCCCCAGGGTGAATGGGCTGACATGCTCCGATGTCCCCCACCTCTCCAGGATCTCCTTGTAGCTCCCCGGCCCCCCAAGCCAGTAGCAGTGCCCCGGGGCCGGAGGCCTCCACTGGAGCCAGGGGGCAGGGAGGAAACTGAGGCCCCAGCTGCCACAAAGCCCCGACAGAGGCTAGGTTCTCATCAAGACCAAGAGGAGCCAGAGGCTCAAGGTAAAGGTTGAGGTTGGGGGCAATGGGACCAACTGAGAGGGAGAGGAAAGAGTTTGCAAGATGGACTGGGAGATATCTTAAGAAGCTGGAGAGCTGACTCCAATTTGGGGGATCTAGAGGTTCCTTCTCATCTGCTCCAGGTAGCCCAAACCCCCAAGAGGACGAATGGGGATTCTAGACTTCCATCTCGTGAAGCAGTTGAGTTCTAGCAGGAGGCACCAGACCAGACTGGCCTTGAATAGCATAGGGAATGAACCCAGTACCCCCCGGGGTTTGAACTCTTATTTCAGGACTTCCCAATGTGGGAAGAAGAGCAGCCCCTTTGAAACCCAAGCGGACTCGGAGAGCACAGTCCTGTGACAAACTGGAGCCTGACCGGAGCAGACCCCCAGACCCCGCAGGTTCAGGGGGAGAGGGTGAGTGGGACATGGGAATACTCCACCACCCCACAAGCCCCTAGTCCTCTACCCTAATCTGGCACTATCTCTCAGCCATCATACCTAGCTCCTTCTCTCTTCTTGCCTCCCTCTTGCTACCCCTTTCACCTCAGAGAATAACCCTTCAAATGGTTTGTCTCCTGCAGGAACCAGTGAACTTGGAACAGACTGATACTGCCCTCAGTGAACCTTCTCCCCATCCCCCATACCCTCCCCCTAGCCATGTGCCTAACAGAGACTCAGATGTCCCCTCCCCCCAGCATCTCTAGGCTCCTCCTGCCTGACCCCTTAGGGGCAAGGGAGGGGAGGGGAGAGTTGGGAATAGATTTCCTTAGTGGGAAGGTGGATTGTCTCTGTCTCTCCTCCTCTGGTGGTGGGGGGAGGGAGAAGCTTTTTCTCCCTCCTCATGGTGGGGTTAGGGGGGTGGATCTTAGTCCCTCTACCCCCAGGGGGATCTCTCTTAAGTTGTACAGAATAAAGAAACCAAAATGACTACCTGCCTCTGAATCTTTCTACCACCCACTGCCCCTATCACCCTGCTATCTCATCCCCCTACCCTACAGACACACTCACCCCCTAGTTCCCAGCAGTTCCCTCAGCTCTGCAGCTGCCTAGGTCTAATCACCCATCTCCCTGCTGGGAACAGAAATGGCAAATCAGACAGCCCCTCTCAAATGAGGAAAACTTCTGGTGGGGAGGGAGAGAATGGGAACAAGATTTGAGGTAATGGAAAAGAATCAGCACCATTACCAGATGCCCCAGCCAATAGGGGCAGGAATCGTGGGGTATCTAGGCACTCCCCAAAATGGGGGTGGAGGGAGGGGGGATAGAATCGATGAAGCAGCACTATTCAATTGGGAATTATTCCATGATAACCGGACCCATGACGTCTGACATATTCAAAGGAAGAGAGACGGCTGGAATCTGTGCCTAATGCATGGTCTTGGGCACACAGTTGTGGCATCTTGTAGGGTGTGGCCTTGCATGGAAGAGACGTGCTGGGCAGGAGGAAATTGTGTTTTCATGACCCTGTGTGTTTGTGTATTCGCCTGGATGACATAGGTCAGTCAGGTGGGCCTCCGATGTTCTGTTTGTTGTCCATTGGGTGCCTTATTGAAAGCTGACCTCTCCTGGGTCCCTCCACACCATTTAGCATCAGAGGATCATATCTTTAAAACTAGACAGGCCCCTTCAGAGTGTTGTAGTCCAACGATTGACAAACTATAGTCCTGAATCCAGACTGCCACCTGTTTTTGTCCTGCTCCAGAGCTAAGTATGGTTTTTACATTTTTAAATAAAGTTTTGAGAGGGAGGTAGATTTGGTCAGTGTCATAGTTTGAGGACCCCTGATAATCCAACCCCTTCCCTCATTTTATAGATGAGGGAACAAGTTTAGGGAAATTATGAGACTTGCCCTATATCTTATAGGTAACAAATGATGGATAAGATTTAAACCTGTATCCTATAACTCCAAAGCTATGGCTCTTTTCCACTGAGCCACAGAAGAGATAGTAATTTGGGGTATACATTCTGACAAGGCATACATCAGTCTCCATTCTGGTTAAATGATAGGTTAAACTACACAACCTTTACGGTTCCCTTGTGCTCTGAACCTATGCTCTTGTGATTCTAAATGGTGTGGAAGAACCCAGAATTGGTCATTTACCTCAGTATAGTGTACGGGACTGTGTGTTGCTGAATAAAAGAAAATCATTTATTAAGTAACTTCTATGTACTGTAATCAAAAGCTTATCCAACAGATGCTTATCTTTTACCAATCAATAAACCCAAGTTCCTTTTCTCCACCTGCCAAAGGCTTTCTGCATCCCTGATGGGGTGTAATGAGTGACCCCTCTCCCAGGGTTTGACTCTGTTCCCTTGAGTGTTGCCCACCGTCCATGGATGTTTCCTCTGTTTCTTTGGTGGATGTAGGTGGTAGTGGACCTCCCAGGACTATGGCCTTTCCTATAACTAGAATTTAGTTCTCTGTCTGTGTGGTCCATGTGATGGGAGTCAGAGAGGGAAGTAAGGAAATATCAGATTGGTTTGTGGGTCCTCCAATGTTCATTCATTCCCACTGGGTGACCCTGGCCCTTGGTTTTCTGGGTCTCCTGATTGCATCATTATGGGTCCTTGAGCAATTGCATCTTTTACCCTGTATAAAAGTGATCCGGGGGAACATAACTCATCCATAAAACTGAATTGATGTGTCATCTGAGAGAGGGTATGTGATTGATCAAAAGTACATATTGGTTCCTGGAATAAAATACGGAAATATGGAAAAAAAAATTGTACACCTTCAAATGTTCTATAAATGCCAGTTATATTATTGTGCTCTGGGTTTGGATAGGTTCGTGAGAAGGGTTTTGGAGCATCTCCTTTCTTATTGCGAATGATCCCATGTGCACATGTGAGTTTCCATGTGTAGTGATAAAACTTCCATCATCTCTGCCTGTGCGTGTTAATACATCGCTGTAGACATGTACTTGTCCCATAGGTTTAACTCTAACTGTCATCGTGTTACATTGTGTTTAAGTGAGGGTGACTGTGTATGTCAGGGCATATGTGAGCTTGAATGTCACTGTGTTTATTTCACTATTATTTTATGTATGTGTCACTGTGTGTACCTACAAATGTCACTGTGATAAGATGTTTAGCTGTGATTCTGTGTGTGTGTGTGTGTGTGTGTGTGTGTGTTTCTGCAAGGGGGAGTATGTATGTCAATGTACCGATGGGAGTCCTGGTCTCTCATCAACCCCCAGCCCACCCTCCTCCCCTAGCACTGCAGCTCCCTGGGCGGCGGCCCTGCCCCTCCCCTCCCTGTCTGTGCGGGGGGGGGGAGCTTGTGCTGCGGCCCCCCCACCCCTCCCCATCCAGGCCCCATAAATAGCAGCAGAGCCAGAGCAGGAGCTTCAGCCGGCGCCAGCGGCTGGAGCGGCGAGGGAGCTGGCCGAGCTGAGCAGCAAGACAAGAGAGAGAGAGGCCCCCCATTATCCAAGACCCTCACAGGTGAGCACTGCCCCCACCAGCCCCCCTATTCCTGACCCAGTATCCATGGCCATACCTCCCAACCCTTAAAAGGAGGGGTTCCCATCCTTGATTTCCTCTTACTCCATTCTTCCCCCTGACTAAGTCCCCTACCTGGAGATTAGGTCTGGGGAACCCTCAGATAGAAAAAATCACAGATTGGGGAGCACAAGACCTGAGGGGGGGTGGGGAGGTACAAGTCACCTGTGCTATATAGCCCAGCAACACACCCAGACACTCCCACACACACACACACAGGGAAGGAAACACATCAAGAAGATGGGCACAGGACTAGAAAAAGGGGGTGATCGTGAAGAGGGGCACACAGTCATTTATGCCCAACAGAAGACAGACACACAACTAAGAGGACAAATAGTCCTGAAGTCACAAAGCCATGTGCACCCAAAAGAAAATGCTTGACAACACACTCATTCTCTGATACTCTAGTAGAGACTCACAAAGGAGTGGGGGTGTCACAGACAATCATTATCCTGGGGCACAAGCAGACACAGACACAAAAAACGTGCACTTCCTAGGTCTCCAATCCCACCCCTTCCTCAGGCCCTAGCATACACCTACCCACTGCCACCCGAGAGCTTGGCACCAGAATTGGGGAGGTGAGAGAGAGCCGGAGTCCGAGGTGGGGTATCAGTGCTGGATAGCCAAGCCTAGCTAGACAGAGCCTAGTGGGCAGGGAGGAGGGGAACCATGGCTCCCCCAAAACCCTGTCGCTAAGAGACAGTGCCAAGGCTGCCGGGAAGTGTGAGAACATCTTGGGGTGGGGAGGGGGGAGAGAGAGAGAGAGTTTGTCATAGTAGGAGCTCTTGCCAGGGACACAGAGAGCTTTCCCAATGTGTGTGTGATGGGGAAGAGATGTGACCCCAACTTCCCCAGCTCACTACTCCTCATCACCCTCGAAGAGCCCATATGAGCTGATATAGGTCCAGGGGCACAAGGCTAGAGGAAAGCTCCCCAGATTAAACCCTGACCAGTCATCATTTTCCCAAACCCAGTGGGCCTTACCCAGGACTCAGCTGCCTTCTTTCCCCAGCCATCTGACCCTAGCTTTCTGATGCCCCTGCCTCCCTTCTTCCCCAACTCTCAGTCCTCCAGAAATCTCAGTGGTCCATTCACTGCCTCCAGCCCAGAACACCCCACCCCAGCTCACGCCTGCCAAGGCTGAGTGCAGCCTCTGGCTCAGAGCCTGGAAATGATCAGAAGGTGCTGAGGCAGCAAAAAGGAGAAATCGATGACCCCACTATCCACCACAGCTGCCAGTACTCCCTTCCCCCCAACAAGGGACACCCAGACCAGGAAGAAGACAGACCTATATGGTCTCAGCTCTTGGAGGTAATTGGGACCAAGGTAGTCCTGTCCATCCCTCAGTTGCCCTTTTCTCTTTCTCTCTTTAGGTTCTGATCAGCACCCTGATTTCAAGAGAGGTTCAGCTACTTGACTTAATTGTGTAAGGATTTGGGGAACAGGAGGGATGGGAGGTAAAGGGGTTTGCCATGTCTCCTTGACACTACGTAAGGGGTGATGGCTGATGAGGAAGAAGAAGTAAGGCTCAAGAATTTTGCAGAGATATTCCTTCTCCTCCAAGGCCAGAAGAGGGGGGACAGTCCTGGCTAAGAGCAGGGATCTCATTACTCCATTCCCCTGAAGATGAGAATGCCCCTTCCCCCAAACAGATGTGGAACCAGCCAGGCTATTCCGGAGTTTCACGCATGGGTGGAGTAGGGAGAAGAGAGATGGGGGTACACTCTAGGAGTAGGAAAGAGTTTTATGTGCCAGGCAATATGAGGAATGTATGCTAATGTTCAAAACCTTTTTGAGGGGACCAGAGCTATTCAGAGAATAAGGATGGATCCATATGTCTCTGTGGGCTCCTGTCTACTTCACTGGATCACATTCCTCATAGGACCATGTCGGAATCTGAGCTCGAATGGGTACCGGAGCCCCCAGCTATGACCCTAGGGGCCTCCAGAGTAGAGCTTCGTGTGTCCTGCCATGGGCTTCTGGATCGTGACACCCTCAGCAAGCCCCACCCCTGTGTCTTGCTCAAGCTCTACTCTGATGAACAGTGGGTAGAGGTAAGAGATTGGTGACACTAGGCTAGGATTGGCAATAACTTCAGTGGAACTGGCTGGGGTGATCATCATTTCAAAGAAGTGTGTAATAACCCTAGATAATTTGGCTTTTCTAGAATTCTAGGATGCATATGATAACCCCAAGGAAACTATGATAACCATGGAAGGGCTGGGGGTGGGGGGAAAGGAATGCACATAACAACCTTAGTAAACCCACATGAATTTTTTAAGAACTCTATGATAAACAACCCCAAAGGACTGTGTGAAAAACCAAGGTAGTTTTCTTTAGAACCCTAACCCCAGGGAACTTTGGGATACCTCTAAAGGATGTATGATAAAGTGGGGAAAAAAAAAACTGTTTGCCCCAGAGAAGCTAGGGATGGGAGAAGTTGGTGAAGGCTCAGAAAGATTTATAACAGCCCCAACTGGCTTTTTTAAAAATCCGTATTATATAGAATGTCCCAGAAGTCTGATATATCATATCAGATATCATATCATATCATATATCATATCATGATAACCTCAGAGGATTTTGTGGTTGTTCTTAAAGGATTTTAATCTAATCCCTATTTTTCCTCCCAGAAATTGTGTGCTATGTGTAATCCCAGGAGTTTTGTGATGGCAAGATAACCGTAGGAGTCTGGGAGGGCTGTGAGGACATGTGGGAAGTAGGGAAGGTGTGTGATAAAGTCAGAAAGATACGGCACAAATGACCTTTCTAGAGGTGGGGGAGGAAGGTAGTGAGATCTATGTGGCCCTTGACCTGTGATATGCAGCCTAGAGACAGAAGAGCGACCAGGAAAAAGAAAACCTTTTAGGAACTGAAGGAAGCACAAGGACGGGGGAGGGTCTCTGACACTGGGATACGTTTGGATGAGGCAGCTCCGGTATGAAGGGTTCATTTGTCAGAACACATTTTCCCCAAAGTGTTCATTTTACCCCATCTTTACCCCTAGGTGGAGCACACAGAAGTAATACGGTCTTGCTCCAACCCAGTCTTTTCGCGAGTGCTGGCCCTAGAATATTTCTTTGAGGAGAAGCAGCCACTGCAATTCCATGTGTTTGATGCTGAAGATGGTGCCACCAGCCCTACAAATGACACGTTCCTTGGCTCTGCTGAGTGTACCCTGGGCCAGGTCAGATCCATCACCACCAACCCAAGTAACAGCCCTTACCATGCATGGCCCAGACCCACCTGCTATGAGCTCTAGGTTCTCCAACCTTAGCCCTGATCCCAGTACACAAAACCCTAGATACTCTGAGCCCCACTATGTTCCCAGCCACCTTACTCATATTACCCTCTCCTCACACCTACGTCCTCCTTCCCATCTTCCTCTACTCCCTATTCCCTTACTGCCATGACCCTGAATGAGTGAGACTCAGGGAGAGCATGTCACAGGTGAGGTCTTTGCTCCTGTCCCTAGATTGTATCTCAGACCAAGGTCACCAAACCACTACTGCTGAAGAATGGAAAGAATGCTGGCAAATCCACTATCATGGTAGGCAACAGCCCCCACCCCATAAAGTGCCTCCCCAAACCAACAAGGGCCCGAAACTATAGCAACCTTCCCAAAGTAGAGCAGAGGAGGGATATCCCCAACCTGGAAAGAATATATCCCCCAAAAAAAGGATGGGAAGAGGAGGGCATGGGGAGGAGTGGGGTGGTCAAAGGCTCCATCATGGGAATTGAAATGTCCTGGTCTCCTTTATCTTCATACACCCAGATTGTGGCAGAAGAGGTATCTGGCACCAATGACTATGTGCAACTCACCTTCCGAGCCCAGAAATTGGACAACAAGGTCAGAATTCCCAGTACGCCCAGCCCCACTAGACATTTTTCTGCACAGACTGGTATCCTGATTCCCAATCTTTATTCCTCCTTGCAAGATTCCCACCTGGCCTTCTAGCTCTGTGTTTTACTTTCATCCCTAATCTCCCGCCCAACCCCATACTGGTTCCTACTGGGGCTCTGGAGGTCAGCTTGTTTTCCTGCTCTCTCAGGATCTGTTCAGCAAGTCGGATCCCTTCATGGAGATCTACAAAACCAACGGAGATCAGAGTGATCAGCTCGTCTGGAGGACTGAGGTTGTGGAGAGAACTGGGAAGGGTGGGAGGTGAAGGGGCTCCAGATAGAGATTGACCCTGACTGACCCTGACTGACCTGAATTCTACAGGTCGTAAAGAATAATTTGAGTCCAAGCTGGGAACCCTTCCGCCTGTCCCTCCATTCTCTGTGCAGCTGTGATGTTCACCGACCTCTCAAAGTAAGGGCAGGTAGAGGGTGTGGAGCAACCCCTCCACCCCATCTCCCAATCGCTGTCAGTGTACACACACACACACACACACACACACACACACACACACACACACCCCCACTCAGTTACTCAGAGAAGGGTTCTTCAGAGACAAAATTGTGAATTAAGTGAAGTATGCCTTTCGATACCCTCTCTTCCCTATCTGAACCTTTTCTTACACCCCATTAGCAGGCCTCCAGTGTTTTCTCTTCCTCCCCCTTATCAAAGTTCTCTAGAAAAGGCTTATCGACTAACAAGTTCATGCTAAAATGTGAATGACTGCTATCACAGGTGAATATATTTGCATTTTAATGGAGGGAGTTTGGGGGAGTGGTGGTATTTGCATTTACCCAAAGGTGTGAAGTTCTTTTTGTGGGATTTCAGGCAGGCTGGAGCAGTAATGGAGAGCTAGTCGCTAGCCAGCATCACCTCCTAGATTCAAATACCGTGTCTGACCACATCTGTGGTCCTGAACAAGCTATTTAATCTTTCTGTGCTCTAAGCAGCTCTCTAAGACAATAATTGGCAGAGAAGATGTCGTCCTGGATCAGTAGAGGGAATTCCCTCACCTGGGAGTTCCCTCTATCAATTAAATCACAGGTCCCCTCCCACCAAGAGTTACTGAGCTGGGAGGTGGATGGTGATATTTTTCACGCAGGAAGGTTTTTCTGTGTGCCTGAAATCTTACCACACAAACACTGAGTAAGGTCAGCCTACTGACCCCTGACCCTGTGTACCCCCTCCCACCAGTTTATGATCTACGACTATGATTCAAACGGGAAGCATGACTTCATCGGAGAGTTCACTAGCACCTTCCATGAGATGCAGGAGGGCACAGCTGGGCCAGGCCAGGAGGTGATGTGAGAAAATCCATCCCCCAACAACCCTTCCTTGAAGACCCCCTCCCAGGCCTCCTAAGGTCCTTACATTTACTCTCCTTGAAAGCATACCCTATGACTGATCCAGGGTGCTAAAATGGGCCACAGGAATATGAATAAGGGAGGGTTTGGAAGGACAGGGGTGGGCATCACAGAGGGTTTCACCCTGGGGGGTGGGCCAAGGATGGGGATATCTCACTCCATGAGACTCAGACCTGGAGGGAAGCCGGTAATCTCATCGGGCTGTGACACTGCCTTTGGGATATTTGGGGGTCCCAGATGCAGTGGGAGTGCATCAATCCCAAGTACCGGGACAAGAAGAAGAATTACAAGAACTCTGGGACAGTGACTTTGATTCAGTGCACGGTAAGCCCCACCCCCAACTGCCCTCAGATCCTGCCTCTTCTCCTGAGTCAGTACCTCTCTCTCTCTGCCATGAGCCAGAGTCCTTTCCCTTCAACCCTAGCTTTAACCTCAGGTTCTTGTCCCTACATCCTATATGAGTCCAAGCCAATCCCCTCTACCCTCCCTGATTGGGTTTCCTCTCCAATTCCGCCTCTATTAGGTGGAGAAGGTGCACACTTTCCTGGACTACATTATGGGTGGCTGCCAGATCAGCTTCACGGTGAGGGGACTCAGCCATGGGAATTATGGGACTAGCTGGGTTTGGGAATCTTAGGAGAAGTAAAGCAAGGGAACATTGAATAGGGTCAATTGTTCCAGGATTCTGGGGAACACCCAGAGTCCAACCCTGGCCAATGGCCCGGAAGTTGGGGACAATGAAGAAAGAAGTGGTTAGAATTGGTGTAAAGTAAAAAGTGTAATGACCTAGGTGCCAAGAAATGTAAAGTCCCTGCATAAATGAGTCCAAATTACCTGTAAGAGTTCCAGCTGAAGTGAGGCTTCAGGGGGTGGGGCTCTTCTCTGAACTCCTGGAGTACTCATGCTCAGGTAGGGATGAGACTAGATAACCTCTGGGGGGGGGGGTCCCCTCCAACTCTGGGAACTTACAAATCTAAGAAAACTGTCTATTGGATATAGTAAAAAAAAAAAAAAAAAAAAAAAAAAGAGTTGGACTAGGCAAAAATTGCAGAGAAGCAGATTGTGGTTAGATAGAACAGAAAAGTTCCCAACAAAATTGTCCTAAAGTAGAATGGACCACCGCCAGAAGTCTTGAATTGCCCTTTACTGGACATCTTCAAGAATGGGCTAGATGATCTCAGGGATGTTATATGGGAAATTTCTGTTGTGGATTGGACTAAGTGATCTCTGAGATTCCATGACTGGTTTCTCAATCAACTAGACAGTAAGCCCCTTGAGGTCAGGAATGTCTTAAACTTCCATACCCTTCTACAGGATCTAGACACATAGTAGGCATACAATAAATACTTGTTTATTGGGGAAATGTAAAGAGAACATTATCCCTCCCTTGATACCCCCAGGTGGCTATTGATTTCACAGCCTCCAATGGGGACCCAAGGAGCAGCCAGTCTCTACATTGCCTTAGCCCTCGACAGCCCAACCACTACCTTCAGGCCCTTCGGGCTGTTGGAGGTATCTGCCAGGACTATGACAGGTATGAGACAGATGAGGGATGGGCAAGGACTATCAGGGAGATGGGTCCTTGATGATTGAACCTCCTTTCTACCTTTTATCCCCTTCTTATCTCCCAGTGACAAGCGGTTCCCAGCTTTTGGTTTTGGGGCTAGGATCCCCCCAAATTTTGAGGTCAGTACTTGGCAAAGAGGAAAGTGGTCTGGGGAGGTGTAAGAGAGGGGCATGGCATAGTGCAAATGGCATAGCGCTTGGAGGTAGATCTGGATTCGAATTCCAGCTCCAGATGTGTGATCCTGAGCAAATTATTTAACCTTTCTGAGCCCCAGTATCTGAGTCTGAAAATGGGATAATGACTTTCATCACCTAAGTCATATGGGTGATTCTAAAAAAAAAATACTTTGTAAAACTTAAACAACTCTGTAAATGTGAATTATTATTATTAACTATTACCATCATCATCCTGATTACCTTATCATTTCAACAGGTGTCCCATGATTTTGCCATCAACTTTGATCCTGAAAATGCTGAGTGTGAAGGTAAGTAAGAATGAGTTTGTCCTTGAATACTCCCCAACACATGCATGCATGCACACACACATTCACACATAGCACCCTATACTCAGCTCACATATCTGAATGGCCCCAAGTTTCCCCTACTTCCAACCTATTTTACCATATGGAAGAATATCTGTCCATATGTCAGAGCTCCATCCTGAGGCAAGGGAAACTATATTCTATCTGGCTATCTGGAGAAACACTCCCCACCACTATCGCCTAATGATTTCTGACTCCAACATCCCCTCTCAAACCATCTCTCTCCGACATCTCTTCTTTCTCTACCTTATTTCTTCCCTTTCTCTCTGCCCTGCCCATATGACCCACAGAGATCTCTGGGGTCATCGATTCCTATCGCCGATGTCTACCCCAGATCCAGCTATATGGCCCTACCAATGTGGCTCCCATCATTAACCGTGTAGCTGGTCCAGCCCAAAAGGAGCAAAGCAGCGGAAAGGCCACTGTGAGAAGGGGAGAGGAGGATGGATTCTTGGGGAGGGGGGTAATAGTTAAGACAAACTAGTCCCCTCTTCCCCTTACGGAAGGTCAGGGAAGTATAAGGCATAGATCCCTACAGGTTATGGACCTGGGAGGCTTGGGGGTGGAAACATTAGGGGCTAAAGTACAAGAAGATATTTCTGAATATCATCAGAATATTTCTAAATATCATCACTCCTTCTACACCCAGAAATATTCAGTGCTGCTAGTGCTAACAGATGGAGTAGTCACTGACATGGCAGAGACCAGGACAGCCATTGTCCGCGCCTCTCGTCTACCTATGTCCATTATCATCGTGGGTGTGGGCAATGCTGACTTTTCTGACATGCGGATGCTGGATGGTGATGATGGGACTCTCCGCTGCCCCCGTGGGGTCCCTGCTGCCCGAGACATTGTTCAGTTTGTGCCCTTCCGTGACTTCAAAGATGTGAGAACATTATCTTCACCCCTACCCTCCCTGAATCCTACCTTCTTCACAACAGCCCCTCCCTAAAAAAAAAAAATCCTTAGTGTTAGCTCTAATTCTGTTATCCCAACCCAAATGCCTCTTAAGTTCTCCAGGACCAATTCCACTTTGACATGTTTCCCTTTTCCCAGAGTTCCAGTTCTAATCCCTGAGACTACACAGTCTGCCCTTCCCCAACACGTGAATTCTCCTGGGTTAGCCCACTCCTAGAATGGGATTCTAATGCCCTGGAATCCTGTGTGATATCACCCCAGGCCCCTGTGCCATCTCAGATCCTCCTTCCATCTTTAGATTCAATATTTATTCATCATCTATTAGGTGCCTACCCAACCTCCTCATTTTATCATTCTACCTCCACTGACCACTGTTCCACACTTTGCTTCTCTCTCCCTTCTCCTTGATCCCGTCTACTCAGGCACCACCATCAGCTCTAGCTAAATGTGTCCTGGCTGAGGTACCCAAGCAGGTGGTGGAATACTATGCCAGCCAAGGCATTGCTCCTGGGGCACCGAGGTCCTTCACCCCAGCCACCACCCCAAGTCCATGACCCTGAGGCCAGAGACTCTGGACACCCCCTTCAACCTCTCAGTGAGTCATAAACAAGACGTTGAAAGGGATAACTCAGGAGTGGGGCTAAGCGTTCAGACCCTGGGTGGAAGGCCAGGGCCAAGAATGGACTGTGTAGAAAGGGAAGATTTGTGATTGTACCTGTCTCTTTCCAGGTGCCTGTTCTGTCCCCTGTGACTAGAGTGACCAGTGCCTCTGCCTTTTGGATCAGCTGTGTCCCAGAGAGACCTGCAAGTGAGAAGTGGGGCCCTGCATCCCACTCTCATTCAGGTCCTCCAGGCCTCTACTTCTTGCTTCTCAGTCCTTTTCTGAGTGTCCCCCAGGTTCCCAAGTCTCTGTTAATAAAGTGACCCATTACTAGTCATTCTGCTTCTCCTCATTACCTTGTCTTCTGTAAGCTGGGGGAGAGGACATTGGGGTAGGAAGGGGGGGTCAGGCAGGGATAAGAGGGAAGTAGTTTTCAGGATAAAAGAGATCCCAACCCGTCAAGGTCAGAAAGGAATCCAAATATCCTTATTCTTAGACCCTGTGGGCTCCATTCAGGGCCTCCCTATATCTCCAATTCCCTAAATTGATTCTTTTCCAGTTCTTATTCCAACCCTGCACCTGTGGCATACAAAGAAATTTCCACCCCTCACTTTGGCTTGCCTCCTGGTCCCAGGGGGCTGAGGTGGGAGGGTGGAGTTGGAGAGAAGGAGTGTTAACTATCGGAGGTTAACTTTAGGAGAGAAAGAGTAATGACAGGCTGTCAGAGGGGCTGGCTGATCCCCTCCCTGAGCTGTCTCCAGGAGGGAAACCCAGCTGAGCTTCCCCAGGGACCAAACCCCCAGCCCCCACACAGCTGTGGAGCATGGCAGTTGGGGGGAAAGAAAGAATGAGGGGGCTTAGGGAAAGCCTACAGAGGAGAAGTGAAATCTAGAGTGCCTTAGAATGAAAAGCAGTGAAATGACACCCAAGGCCTGAGAGACATCCTAGTGTCTATACTGTGTTCAAGCTTGCATGTATGTATCTCCATATCAGTATGTTTTGAGTATGTACCTGGGGTATGTACCTGGATGAATTTGCCTTTGTATGGGTAGTTGTAAAAGGAAGTCCTTCTGTGTCTGTCCTTCCCGGAGGTGCATCGGAAACAAAAGTTATGTGTATACATGTAGATCTTCATGGAACAAAAGTTATAGGTGTCGTTGTCCAGGTGTAGGTGTGTGTCCTGTGAGATGCTTCAGGCAGTGTTAAGAGGGAGTGGGGATGACAGTAGCCCTGGGTCTTGCTCTCAGCTACAGATCATATGACCCCAGAGATAGGGAGACAAAACCAAAAAGCAGGAAGAAGGAAGAGAGAGGAGCGCTGGTGGGGAATCCATGCCCCTCAGTACCAAAATACAATCTCCATACTATGGCTGAAGGTGGAACCGGACAGGGGAGGTCATTAACCCCTCTGAATATACATTAGCTAGGAAGAATGAAGAGCAACAGATTTGGCTGGGGAAGTAGAGGAAAAACAATTAAGATGAACTCCCGAGAGAAAAACACAGGAAGGCAAAGATGGAGAAAGCCAGAGAGACAGCGAAATGCAAGGGGAGAGAAACAAAGAGAGGAAGGGGTATGAGGGAGGAAAGCACAGGGATAGAGAGAAAGGGACAGATGGAGAGGGGGAGAGAGGAAAAGAGACATATGTGAGCCTCTCCTTGCCTCTCCCTGTTCTGTCCCCAAGGCAAACACTGCTGAGGTAACTAGCTCAGGGGTATGCACTGATCCATTCTGTCCTCTCATATTCCTCAGATTTTCTGGATGCCACAGTAGTGATCTAAGCTCCTAGGAGCACTTTAAAAAATACTCAAAGTAAAGAGAAACATAAGCCCCCTACCCCAGTGCCCCCAAATCATACCCCAGCCCAGGGATGCTCAGACTCAGATGTGAGTCAGATCATTGTCACATTTGGTGGTCAGTTTAATGTGCTTCTTCTGCCTGCCAGTAGACAATGGGTGTCTCTACCTGAAGCTGAGATCTACCACGTGGACTTGGGGGAGGGATCACCCTAACAATCTCTCTAACTCCTCAACACAAATAAAACGCACACCACATGCCCCATTCCCCAACATAGACAGACAGAAGGCAGACTCGATGCAGGTGCAAAGAATAGAAATGTCCTTCACTGTAATGACTTTTGAGCAACAGTATTAAAATCCTGACCCAACTTTCATTTTAAATTTACTTCCTGCTCCCTCCCCACCCCCAGAGGAGTCTCATCTCAAAAATGCTGGAGGATGATGACAGCAGGGATGAGGATGTTCAAGATAGTCAATGACAGGTGATACATGGGGATCTAAAAGGGGAACTCTGGAAAGGACACCCTCAAAATTACCAGGGCCCCTCACTAATGTAAGTCCTCCCTTACTCACCTAAGTATATTTAAGGGTCAGATCTCCCCAACTTACTTTCTGGTTTCTGAGTCAGGATGCTTGAGGTATAGGAGCTTCTCTCTGGGAATTTCCCTTGGCCATCTTTTGAGCTAAGGAGATTGTCTGCCCCACCCCCTTGATCTCCTGGGCCTCTGGAGGTCGCCAGTTTCAGGTGGGGAGGGGTGCATCTCCAATATATGGATTCTTGTTGAATTTTGCATGGGGGAAGGGGTAGGTTCCAGGAGAGAAACCACTCAATCTAGCGTTCTAGTTGTGAAATTTTTTAAAGTGGCAGTTAGGCCACTCAGATTTGGCCTGCAGTTTTTCCTCATGACCTCAAAAATGCCAGAAACCAGAAGCAAAATGGAACCCCAGATAAATGAGGTGGAGGAAATAGAAGGCCCGAGTCTTAAGCAAATGAAGAGGAATGCCCTCTATGTCACATGCTACATACAGCGTTGGTGCTTGGAAATCCTATGCTCCCCTCCAAGAAGTCCATCAATTTTGCCCCTGGTCCCTGCAGACCCAAGGATTCCGAGCTCTAGGCAGTTTCTATATACATAGCCTGGACACTGGAGGGGGAGGGGAGTTAAGGGAGGAAGAAAGTGGGAAACACTGACTCCTAGGAATGGGGTGAAAGAGACTTATCCTTGCAGTTCCCCCCAACTTCTTTATTGGGAGAGATCAATAATCCTAAACGAAAGACCTTTAAATAAACATTTCTGAGTCAAACAAAAGCGAATAAAGCCCCCTCCTATGCGATGTAGCTGGGGTTCACATCCGGCCGGGGGAGATACCAAATTGTTAGGGTAAGGGAATCGTTTAGGCCATGATGCCTCGTGTGCCTCTCCAGTATGGTCCCCGAAGGGACAGGCTTCAAAGGAAGAAGTGACTGTGGTCCCCCGGGCGTGGGGATCGGCCGGGGTCAGGGCCAAGGCCAAGGCTAGGGCCGGGGCCAGGGGCTCCGGCTGACATCTTGTCACAGCGGGCTTTGTAGAGATCACGCTCCCGGGCCAGGCGGGCCAGCTCCGCCCGCAAGGCGTCCAGCTGGGCGGCCAGACGGGCCCGCTCTGCCTCCAGCCCGCGCCGCTGCTGCAGCCTCTTGGAGCGGCAGGCCTGGGCGTAGCCGCGGTTCTTCAGGGTGCGGCGCCTCTGCTTGAGCCGCAGAGCCTCATCCCGCCCGCAGCCCCGCAGCTGCCGGTTCAGCTCACGCACGGACATGGACACCAACGCAGCGTCCGAAAACCGCTCCGCCAGCCCCTGTAGCTGGAGAAGGGAGGGGGAGGATTCAGGCTCCTAGGTTCCCACCGCCACCCTCCCCCCCTCCCCCCCCCCCCGTCTCTCCAAGGACAAGTCCCTCCGCCCCCCTACTCCATCCCCCATCATAAGCCGCTCCCGAACCCATTCAGCATAAGCCACCAGTACAGACCATCCCCCCGTACTGGACATATCTTTGATCCCTCCCCACTCACGACAGCACCTGTCCCCTAATTCTTCTTCAACCCGTCCTGCAGTGTACACTCCCAAGTTCCATTCACCTACACTACCTTGAAGCACCTACACTTTCTTCCCTACTCCCTCCCCCTAGTCCTTCTTTCCCCTCCACAATCCCCTCTTCCTGAGAACTGTGAGCTCTTCCCACGCCTCTTACCCTTAGCAACCCAGAGAACACCCACCTACACACGTCACACCCTACCCCCTCCCCTAAAGTCATAATCCTATGAAAATGTGGGAGAAAGACCAGGTCAATCTAGATCCTCCGCACAGTCCACGGGAAGAGGCTACCTTCCTGTGACCCCTGAGGGATTTAGATTACATCTTAATCCCCTTGACACCCCCATTTGTGCCTATAATTAATAGGATGAGCCCCAATCCTTCCAGAGAGGGGTTGGGAAGGGAGTGAAGGAGGAGGAAAGCAAAGTCTTAGGTCAACTTCGTGTCACGTCCACCAACCACTACCTTCTATCTAGCTCTACACAAGAATCTGTCTTTCCCCGACCTCCTGAATATTTTTTCTCTTTTCGGTTACTTTCCCCCCTTAACTCTGTGCTCGCTCTGGAGATTTCTGCTCGATCAGTCCCCTCTCTATCTTTTCCTCCCTCCCTTCCAATCGAGAATATTAATTTCTCTCCCTTTCTGGAAACCTTCAGAGAGAGTAGAGGCCCCTTTTTTATTCTACTTTCCTTTTTTCTCCCTTCTCTCCCTACCACCATTCTTAATCTTTCCTCAATTTTTCTCACCCTCTCTATACAATTTCCACTTTCTCCTATCTCTTTTTCTGTGCTAACCTCCTTTTCCTTACCTCAGCACTGACCCACCCATCCTATCATTGATATCCACTCCCCTCTTACCTGGGGGTTCAGGCCACCCATCTCTTCTGAACTTCCTGGGTAGTGGGAGAGAGGTCCCTCAGCAGGAGTGGGTCCTTGTCCCTGCAGGAACTCCACAGCCTCATCAGGACTCAACCCCAGCCCCTCCCCAGTGCCCAACTGCTGCTGCAGAGCAGCCAGCCAGTATAGCTCTTCCAGACCCTGTCGGACCCCCTCAGTGGCTCCCACTACACCGGGATCACTGAAGGTGGGCGAGGGGGGTACCGAACTGTAGGGGGTGGAGCCCAGTGAGGCTGTGGGAGGCCCAGATCGGCCCTCAGAGGGCTCCCTTTTTACCTCAAACTTCATCAGATCAAAATCATTGACATACTCCATTGCCAGGGGACTGGGGGGCAGTGCCATTGCTGGGGGTGGATGAGAAGGATCCACCTGGAAGAAAGGAGGAAGTGAGGTGAGGCAGGTGGGAGAAGAGGCCTGAAAACTGTCTGCCTGAGGCTTATTACTGAAGTGGAAAGAGGACTTCGAGGCTGGATTCTGGTCCTAGCACTGTCACCAACAAGCTTCATGACAAATTGGGCAAGTCACTAAACTTTTCCAAGGTTTAGTTTCCTGAGGGTATTGGCATAAATAATCCCTAAGGCTCCTTCTAGGTTTAAAAATTCATGATTCTACAACAATGGAAATGGAAGAAACAACCACACTCCAGAAAACAAAAAATAAATGTAACAAAATTATAAAGGTCAAGCAGTACTAGATAGAATTAAGAAACAGGAGAGGAAACTCCTAACTCACTCCTTCATACAAGTGGAAGGTCCATAGATGCTACCTATTGCACATGTTTTTGGACTTTTTTTTTTCCAGTGTATTGATCAATTGTGCTGATTTTTTTCTACCTCTCTAAAAATTACTATTTGTTATAAGGAATGGCTCTCTTGGAGAGGAAGAAACAGAAGACACTGATAAAAACTTTTTTTAAAAAAAGTTGATGATTCTCAATCCAATCTCCCAGGCAGCTTAGGGCTTAGGAGCATGTGCTGGTGGAGTGTGTCTACAAAGTTCAAACAGAAGAGGACAAGGCTGAACTAGGGGCCCCAGCCCATAGCCAACTCAGTCCTGCTTCCAGGCTCTTAAAGGACCAACTCTAGGGAGAAACAAATTTTTCCATGGCAGTGATTCCTAGCCCCGAGTTTGTGACACGCTAGAGTCTCCAGTTATCCCAAGAGGTGTTCCAAAATCCTCAGTCAGTTCTCAAAGTCGAATAAAGTTTAATTTACTTTAAAAATACATGCTTGCATATATGTGTGTTGTACACAACATATTTAGGGTAGAGATCATGGCTGTATGCATGTTCTATAATGGAGAAGTCAGTAACAAGATGTCCCAACTCAGTGAGTTTGAATCCCTTCTGGATGAAGTCATCCAAGAAGAAAATAAGGACTTTGGGAACAGTTCTAGAATGTATCAGGGCCCAGTATGGACCACCCTTCCATTTCACCCAGCCTTTTAGAGGGAATTGCACAATTTGCCCAGCTTGTGTAGATGGCTAAATTAATCCTTCCTCCACTAAGATCCTGCTATGCATGGAGGTGACCAGCTGTCTGACCTTGAGCAAAGCATTTCATTCCCCAGTTTCCTCCCTTTAAAAAATGAAGGAGAAAAAAAAGAAAAAGAAAAAAGAAAAATCAGGGACAAAAGAACTCTTGAAGATCTTTCCAGTCCTGACATTTGGGCTGAATTTGCTTAGTTTGTCCTTTTCTAGGATGTCCCCTGCTCTCCCACAGGCTCCAGAAAGGGCAGGTGGAACAGAACCTCATGTCTAGGGAATAATTAGGTTCTAGTCATTAGTCTGGCTTCATTTTAGGGCTCCAGGCTTGTCCCTTTCCACAATCCAGTCACATCCAATACTAAAATCCTGCGTTATTGGGGAAAAGATGAGAAGTGAGAGGAGAAAAGCAGGTTCCCTCACTCTCCTTGACCTATAGGTGGATGACTGACCATTTTCTTGAGCCCTTCAGACAATCTTCTCTGGAAGACACGGAGATAGACACAAAGTAGACCAAAGGAATTAGACCCCAGAAATAAGATAAAGAGGGAGGTTTGAAGGAAAGAAGGGAGAGGTATGAATGAAAGAAATTAAAGTCCAGGAAAGGATCAAATCAGGGAACGGGAGAGAAAGGGACGTCTAATTCAGCCCCAGAAAACACTTACTTTGGGAATGGATGGAGAATGTGCAGTCAAGGTTATAGACAGGCAGGCACCACTTTCCTAGAGACAAATGACCCCATTGAACAGAAATTGGGGACAGTGGTCCTCAGCATAGATGGGGCTTCGGACACAGAACTTGCTTGCGAGGGTGCTCTTAAAGAATCAGTCTGGTGAGGTCATCCTCTCCTCTCCGGCTTTCAACCAATGATATACCAGGGTCATTTGCATATCCCCCTAGTCTGAGAGGATGAAGAGTGAACTGTCACCTAGAGAAGGCTTTTAGGGGGTATCATCCCCCCCCCCAATAAAGTCCCTCACGTCTGGCCAGCAAGTCCTTAGCTCTCCAGCACTAGAATCTTCACCTTCCCCTTATTATTATCCTATTAGCGTCCCAGGCTCTGGGGGCTATTTGAACTCCTAGAATAGGAAAGTTTTGGTCAACATGCTCCCTTCCTCTTCTCTTTCTCTCTTTTTTACAAATTTCTCTGGCTTTCTGGATTCTGCTGCCTTCTCTCACCAGCCAAACTCACACACCCTCTCTAGCCTCAATGTCTTAGTTCAAGACAAATTCTGTCCTCCCAACACCCTCCAGGTTCACTGGCTTTGCTTCCTGTTTTCAGAAATTCTCATCCTTCCTTCCAAGTGGTTGATCTATCTACAGCTGGACAGGGAAGACAGCCCTCAAGGCAGATGTCCTTAAAGCATGTCCAAAAAATAACCACCGCCCTCTCTGAGGGGAGGGGGAGAGTTTTCCCACTATGCTCAGTGCCCCTCCAGGTCAAAAAGTCTGTTAACATTGAGGTGGTAAATAAAGTAGAGAGGTCGCTGTGGGACCTAGAGATCTACCATCATTCAAGATGGAAAATTGGAACTTCTATTTCTCTGTCACCTTCTCTTTTCTTTATCTTTCTGCCTATCTGTTCTTCTTTCTTCATTCCCAGATAGCCACATTCCTTCTTTCCTATCCAGGGGCCAGAGAGGATTGGAGGAAGGGGGGAGGTGACCTACATTCTCTGACTAATCCTATAACACCTCTTAGGGCTATCATCCCAAAGTAAAAGATTGGAAAGGGGGCACCAGGAATTAGCCAGGGAATTGTTTAATCCTGTCAGGTATTGTTTAAATGAATCTATACAAGTGTGAAACACCAGGGTTAATGTTTCCTTCTTGCAACTAGGTGTCCCCTGGATACCTCTTCCCCTTTCCATGGGGTTTACTGCTTCTATTTCTAGTCCTAGAGAGATGACTGGGTTCCACATAGTGCCTGGGGTTCATCAGTCTACAGCCTAAGGCATGTTGGCAGTGGGAGCCCACAGGGATAGGTACTTTGGCGACCGTCCAACATGTGTCTTTGGTGGAGGGGAAGAAAGAGACTATGTCCCTTCACCTGTTCTCTAGCTTCTAAGCTAAAAAGACCTGTACTGGGTGACTTTTTACTTCTGCTGCATTGGGCCCAGTTTCTCTTTGTGTCTGCCTATAAATAATTAGCTTTGCTTCTCCTGATTCCTCTCTTTCTTTTATACTGTCTCCATCACTCTTTTCAACTGCTTCTCTCTATCTACTGATATCATTCAGAATATAAAGGTGAATTCAAATTCAAATTCACCAAACATTTAAGTCTTTCAGGATACCATGCCAGGCAAACAGGATCAGTGAGGTTTCTAGGAGCAATAACATGTATGACCCAGCTAACTACAAATCATAGCACCCAAGGACATAGTTCTCTACACAATCGCGCTCATGGGGTCAGCGACTTAGAAGTGGAAAGGGCCTTAGAAATCATCCAGTTCACTCAATCCTTTGTTTTACAGATGATAAAGCTAAGGCCCAGAGAGCTTAGAGGACTTATACAATGCCACAGGTTGTTGTTGTTTAGTCATGTCTGACTCTTCACTGACCCCATTTTGGGTTTTCTTGGCAAAGATTCTAGAGCAGTTTGCCATTTCCTTCTCCAACTCATTCTACAGATGAGGAAACTGAGCAAACAGGGTTAAGTGACTTGCCCAGGATCACCCAGCTCATAAGTGTCTGAGGCCGGATTTGAACTCGGGAAGATGAGCCTTCCTGACTCCCAGTCCTGTACTCTATCCACTCACTGGACCACTCAGCAAAGTCAAGATTTGAATCCTGGTCTTCTAAATGCCAAATCCAGTTCTCTTTCTACTGTTTTATGGAGACTTTGAATGAATATTCTACATGAGACAGGGAGCCAGGAAAAATAGAAAACATATTTGTGAATACCTCCTTATTGGGGATACCCAGTGCCAAGATCCAGAAGCACAATTCAGGGTAAGAGGAAAACTCTCCAGTCAAGTCCTTTTCCCTGGCCTAGCCAGACACTGCTCTAACTGACAGGCATCTGTCAAGTCGACCCCGATCCTCTTGTTTACAGAGGAGTATGAAAGGGGATGTAGAGGGCTGATGGGGGAAGTGATAAGCTGCTAATGGACTGAAGGAGCCATACTAAACAAGCTCAGAAGGATTGAGCAGCTCAGGGTCTCATACCAGTAGCCTTTAACAAGGGAAAGGAGCATATGGGGGAAGTAGGAGGTGAACTAGGACCGGGGAAAGGGAACGGGACAAGAAGGATTGGAGCTGAGAATGCAGAAAGGAGTCAAGCAATTAGGGAGGCAGAAACATGAGATAGAAAAGCTAGAAAAGAAGTGTTCCAGCTGCTGAATGCACATAGTGACTCCCCGATTTATTGACTGAGCTATACTACTCAGGAGACAGAAGTGGGGGGAAAGGACATTAAGGTCAAGTTTGGGGCTAATGAGACAAAGGAAAAAAGAGAAAGATGTAAAATGCTTAAGGGAGCTAAATAATGCCAAACTAGAATAGAGGTGGGCCTAGCAATAATTAGGTATGAATACAAAGGAATTTGCCTTAAAGGAGAAAGAGAAAGGAGATGGAATGAAGAGAAGACAAGAGAGTCAAGGTAACAGGAGAAGAAAGGAGAGTGAGATAGAGAGATAGGGGCAGAGGGAAAAAGAGGGGAAGGATATAGGGATACAGGCTGGGCAGAAGAGCACAGAAACTAGAAAACAAAAAACAGAGAACAGAGGGGGATAGTGAACTAAACCTGAGGTCCAGTCTTGGCTCTGCCATTAACTATGGGGCCTTGAGCAAGTCATTTAGGTCCAGAATCACAGAATTTTAGAACTGGAATTTCAACAGCTCTCAAGTCCATTCAATGCCATAAAGTCATCTCCACTATCACATACATAACAAGAGGCATCCAGCCCCTACTTGAAGACCACCATTCCAAAGATCAGTGTCCCAAAATTTGGCGGTCAGTTCTAATTGGGAGGTAGTTTTTTTTTCCTGTGGCATCAAAGCCTAAAGTCTCTTACATTAGAACCTCTAGGTTTTCTTATTTATTGCCTAAACTTTGAGCACTGATATACAGACATTTAAGGCCACAAACTTTACTACACGCTCTTTTCTTGAATTTTACTATTTTTCTTCTTTCACTGTAGCTACTTTGTATATGGGGTGTTCAGGGAGGGAGGACTGGCAGCTCTGGCATGAGGGCTTGCTGAGCCCTTTTCAGGGCTAGTCATCCATCTTTGGTGCCCACCTGTCACCCAGCTCTCACCTGTGGTTCCAAGAAGCTGGATCATGTGCAGCGGCCACACCTCAGTAAAACCTCAACGGACAGGCTAAACCAGGTTGAGGGTAACTGACAGGCCTCAAACCTGTCTGTGAGTTAGGGGGATGTCAAACCCAAGCATGTGAAAACTTAGCCCAGTGGAATGGGAAGATGAGAACAATCTGTTCCAGCGGCCATGAAGGCAGCTGAAACAGGCCCTGTAGAGCCCTTAGAGCTTGGGCAGGCATCAAAGACACCAAGATCATCCATCATCAGTCATCTTGATTCTTGTCTCATCATTGGATTTGGACTTGGATGGCTCTGGAAGAGAGGGTGAGGCTGATAACTTTGTGCAACTATGCTTCACTTAAATCCAACCCACACACAGGTCAAGATTATCACCCCATGACATCATTGGTCTTCTTTGAAAACAAAAGATGAACTATAACAATATATACATAGGTAATATTCTTCCTCCTCTATCCTTTTTACCTTAAAGCCTTTTTGATTCAATTTGCAAGACACCAAGAAAATTCATTCTTACCAGGAAATTCATTCTTACCATCCCTGACCAGGAAACCATCATCCCTAAATTTTAAATCATGATCCCCTCCTGAGACATCATCCTCTTAGCCAGCTATTCACTGCCCAAATCAGTTTTTCTCCTTCCTTAAATGGGCAGCAGTGACACAAACTTTGTGTCTCTCATGTCTTTGATTTCTTGCCCAAGACTTCATAATCTTTGGCAATAATCTTTTAAGCCCTTCTGGTTGCATAATTTGTGTTCATGTGAATCACTGGAAGTGGGTAGTAGTCATTTGTTTTGATAAGTCTTGGGAGGTTCTCTGTTATGGTTTGGATACAGTCCCATCCTTTGCTTTTCATTTTTCATCTTCATTTTGCATGTTGCTCTCTCCTATTAGATTGTAAGCTTCTTGAGGACAGGGACTATCTATTTTTCGTGTTTATTTTCCCAGAACTTAGCCTAGTGCTTAGTACACAGTAGGCACTTAATAAATCTAGAAAAAATAGCATGCCTTCTTATGGTTGCCATTAAGTCAACAAATAGCTGACTCCATACCCCTGAGCAAGGAGTCACCAACTGCCACGGGCTCTCTTATCTTCCCCCTGTGTTTATTGAGAGCTCCTGTGACTCTATTTTATAATTCCTTAGAGGACAAATACATTGCTTCCTCCTCAGAATGTCTAGCACCTTCCTTTTCATAAAGAGTCTCATTTTTTTTTTAGTTCCAAGTATACAGTAATTGGGGTTTTTTCCTTTCCATTCTTCCTCTTCATGACATTCTCCCACTCTCCTCTTCACTTCCCAACCAGATTGCACTCCTAGGACTGGACTCCACTATGCACCCAAAGGAAACATCCTCATCTGGGACAAGGGACTTCCAAGAGCCAAGAAAGCCAAGTAAGGAGTAAGTCACTCTCACTCTCCCTTATTGAACTCTAAAAACCCAGGAAAATAAGGCCCTAGGAAAAACCCTGAAAGGTTGAGACAGCAGAAAGACAAGGTGCAATGGTCTTTTAGCCCAGGAAGCTTGGGGCATTAACAGAAAATGTCTCTCTTGCTCTGGTGGAAGAAGAGCAGTAGAGGACAAGAGGTATCCCAGCAAGCCAGTGGCAAGCCCCACCTCAGCAACCAGCCTGAGCCCCAAGGTGGTAGAGCAGGCAAACACCAATGCCAGGACCCCCTTGAGTACATTGGCACAGGCAGGGAAACCAGTAGATTCCAGCAGCCAAATCTCCAAGTCCTTCAGCACAACTCCAGGAAACACAACTCCATGTGGGCAGGCATTCTCCAGCAGTCAAACCTTCCTGTGCTTCAAAGCAGCCTGGGAGAGCAGGTTTCCTCCAGGGACCAGACCCCCACTCCTACCCCAAGATCTTCAGTGACCCAGCTCAGCACCAGGTAAGCTGCCAGGTCCCTAAGGCCTCCAACTGCAGGTACTGAGGCCCCAGAACACAATGCCAGTGACCAGGTCCCTGGTCCCCAGCACAAGAAGCTTGAGTCAGTGCCCCCTGTGCTCCAGCAGGAGGATTCAACTTTAAAAGCCAGGAAATAAGCAAATATCATGAGCAAAAAGCAGAAACAGACGATGACCATAGATTCTTTCTATGGAGACAGGGAAGATCAAAACAAAAATTCAGAAGAAGACAACATTGTTGATCTACCCACATCCAAAACCTCAAAGGGGAATATGAACTGCTCTCAAGCCCAGAAAGCCTTCTTGGAAGAGCTCAAGAAGGATTTTAAAAGTCAAATAAGAGAGGTAGAAGAAAAACTGGGAAAAGAAATGAGAGGTATGCAAAAAAAAGAGTCAATAGCTCAGAAAAGGAAGGACAAAATTTGACTGAAGAAAACAAGTCCTTAAAAAATACAATCAGCCAAACTGGGGTGGGGGGGGAGGAGGAAGTACATTGAAGAAAACAACTCCTTAAAAAGCAGAATTGGCCAAATGGAAAAGAAGGCACAAAAGCTCACTGAAGAAAAAAATCCATAAAAAGTGAAATGAGTCAAATGGAAAAGGAGGCACAAAAGCTAATTGAAGAAAACAATTCATTAAAAATTAGAACTGGGCAAATGGAAGCTAATGACTCTATGAGACATCAAAAATCAGTCCAAAAAAATCAAAATAATGACAAAATAGAAGAAAATGTAAAATACCTCATTAGAAAAACAATTGACCTGGAAATTAGATCCAGGAGAGAAAATTTAAGAATTATTGGTCTACCTGAAAGTCATGATCAAAAAAAGATCCTGGACAGCATCCTTCAAGAAATCATCAAGGAAAACTGCCGTTAAGGTCCTAGAACCAGAGGGTAAAATAACGATTGGAAAGAATCCAATGATCACCTCCTGAAAGAGATCCCAAATGGGAAACATCCTCATCTGGAAACTCACCAGTCTACAAGAATGCATTAACTTCGGTATTCGTGTCCCATTGGTACTCTCAATACCCTCTGATTGGAGGGCTGGAGGATAGAACAAAGAAACCCTCCCAAAGTCTCCATTTAAAGAAGGCTCCCAGGCTAGCCATCTCTCCATTTCCCACCAGCTTACACTCCTTAAACGAGACTCCACCAACCCCCTGCACCAGTACCTTCTTCCCCAGCCCCATCCTTTGCCCTTCACTTTTCACCTTCCTTTTGCATGTTGTCCTCCCCCATTAGATTATAAGCTTCATGAGGACAGGGACCATCTTCTTCATAATTGTGTCCCCAGCACTTAGCCAAGTGCCTAGCACACAGTAGTCACTTAACAAATGTTCATTGACTGACTGGGGCAGCTAGGAGTCACAGTAGATAGCGCATTACCCTCGAGTCAGGAGGACCTGAGTTCAAATCTAGCCTCAGATACTTACTAGCTGTGTGATCCTGGGCAAGTCACCTAACCCCAATTGCCTGGGGAAAAAGTCAAAACCTTGACTGACTTTCTAACCTCATGACAAAGGATAAGTGTCACTACCACCAACCTAGATGCTTTTTTCCCATTGAAGACCCACTTCCATTTTTTTTTTTAGGAACATGTTTCCTCTCTGACAACTCCTCATGCCATTCCCAGTTATCCAATCTAGCAGTGATTGTATCTTCTCTTATACACACTCTACAACAACACTGCTCCTGTAGGGGGAATCAAAATACTCCTCGTTCCTCATCCTCACTTCCATGCTCTTCCTTTTACCTTCTTCATGCAGCCAGAATCAAAATTCCCCTAATCAAAATTATGATATGACCTCCAAGTAATTCTCCCTTCTTCTTCACAGAGTTCATCACTTGGCTCACCATCTTCCTCTCCTCTCCATCTGCTACCTTTATATTAGAGAACATTAGTATCTATGCAGGTGCTCTCTCAAGCTATTAAATCTCTTGTTCCTTCAACTTTCTTAATTATCACAAAGTTCTCCTTTAGTCCAGGCAGCTATGTGATGCAATAGACAGAGTACTAGGTCTGTAGTCAGGAAGACTCTTCTTCCTGAGTTCAAATCTGGCCTCAGACACTTACTAGTTGTGTGACCTTGAGCAAGTCATTTAACCCTATTTGACTCAGTTTCCTCATCTGTAAAATGAGTTGAAGAAGGAAATGGCAAACTTCTCTTATATCTTTGCCAAGAAACCCCAAATGGGGTCACTTGATCTCATCATCACCTTCCTTAATTAGAAACTCTGACACAGACCTACCTCATCATAATCTCTAATCATTCCGCTTCTTCCTATGTTTCATCTTCCTTTACCTGTTCTTGGCCCTCACAGAGATGTACATACTCTCCATCCCTCAGTCCTTTTTCTGGCCCTTACCCTTGCTCTGAGTTCACTTTCCTTCCTCTCCAAGTTCAACCCAGTGGTTAACCATTTGAACTCTACACTGGCTTCTGCTCTTGAATACCTTGCCCCTTTACCTTATTGCTGCTACTTTCATGCCAAACCTCAGCCTTGTTTAATTCCACCATTCACTCCTCAGTTCCTACTCACAAGTTGGAGGAACTGTCACAACTGTGTTGATTATGTACATTACAAATCTGTGTTATGAAACCTCAACTGGGTCCTCACTGAAGCAAAGCAGCCTTTTCATTCCCAACTGGATTTCTTTCTTAGTCCCCACTTAGTCCTACTCTTACCAACTCTTAAGCAATTTGTTAAGATAGCTTCTTATTATCTCTTAATAACTTGACAGCCTTACTACTTCCTTTCCTTTGTCTCTTCAACAACTTCATAGTCACAGCCTACCTCTTTTCCCTTTTCAAATTAACCTTTTCAGAGGAAGAAATCAAAGCTATCAATAGTCATATGAAAAACTTCTCTAAATCACTAATAATTAGTGAAATGCAAATTAAAATAACCCTGAGGTGCTGCCTCATACAGATCAAATTGGCTAAGATAATACAAAAGGAAAATGACAAATGCTGGAGGGGATATGGGAAAACAGATACACTAATGCACTGTTGGTGGAGCTGTGCAGTGCAATCATTCTGGAAAGCAATTTGGAACAATGCCAAAAAAGCTATTAAATATGACCCAGAAATCCTGCTACAAGATCTATGCCCCAAAGACATCAAAGAAATAGAAAAAGGACCCATATGTCCAAAAACATTTGTATCAGCTCTTTCATGGTAGCAAAGAATTGGAAATTGAGGGGGTGCACATTAACTGTGGAATGGCTGTATACCAAGTTATGGTATACAATTGTGACAGAATCCTTTTGTGCTGTAACAAATGATAAAGGGGATGGTTTCAGAAAAACCTGTGTGAACTGATGCAAAGTGAAGTAAGCAGAACTATGAGAACAATCTACACAGTAATCACAATACTGGAAAAATAATTTTTGAAAGACTTACATAATGATCCACCATAATTCCAAAGGACTCATAACGAAACAAGTCTATTAGATGGCATAGTGGATAGAGTGCCCAGGCCTGCAGTCAGGAAGACTCATCTTCCTGAGTTCAAATCCAGGCTCAGACACTTACTGGCTGTGTGACCCTGGGCAAGTCACTTCACCCTGTTTGCCTCAGTTTCCCCATCTGTAAAATGAGCTGGAGAAGGAAATGGCAAACCACTCCAGTACCTTTGCCAAGAAAACCCCACATGGGGCCCCAAAGAGAGAGACACAACCTAACAATAATAATAACAACATAACGAAACCTGCAGGATAGCTTATCTCCAGATAGAGAACAGGTAGACTCGGACTATAGATTGAAACATATTTTTTTCTCTTTCTTGCTTTAAAAAAAAAATAAACATGGGTAATGTAGAAATTCTTTTGTACGAGTATACATTTTTTTTTAATGGGGTTTTTCTTGCCTACTTGATAAGTAGGGGAAGGGGAAGGGAAGGGAGAGAATTTGAAACTGAAATAGAATGAATAAAAAAGTGTGCTAAAAAAAAGAACTAACCTTTCCACTGCTTCACCAATTTAATTTATGTATCAATTTACTTCACTCACCCTTTCTTACTTACCTTCTCCTTTTGTCTTTTTCTTCAGACCCTTACCCTCCCTCATTCTGCTCCTTCTACAACCTCTCACCGAAGCTACAAGTACAGCTTCTTTAAGTAAGACTTGAGGGCAGCTAGGTGGCACCTAGGACAAACTAGGTGCCCCAGTAGCTAGCAGGGGTGGGGAACCTGGGGGCTCAAGGTCACATGTGGACCTCTAGGTCCTCAAGTTCAGTCCTTTGACTGAATTCAAACTTCACAGAACAAATCTCCTTAATAAAAGGATTTGTTCTGTAAAAGTCTAACTTAGAGCACTGGCTAGGGAGTCAAGAGGACTGAGTTCAAACCTGGCCTCAGATACTTACTATCTGCAAGACCCCAGGCAAGTCATTTAACCCCAATTGCCTCCCTCCCCCCACCAAAAAAGAAGAGAGGCTCATAATTTTCATCTGAAAAAAAGAAGGGGAGTTAGACTCTAAACCTCCAAGGTCCCTTCCAGCCCTAAAATTCTTTGGCCCTTGGAAAGTAGGCTAGAATTGTGGGCCAAAGAGGTAGACAACAGTGAGACAATTAAAATCAATTCAAAAAATAAAAAATTAGACATCTTATGCAAGACACTATGCTAAACACTAGGGACACAAAGATTGTTGTTTTTCCTGTCCACAAGGCATTTCCATTTTACTGTACACATAAAACATAGTCATAGAAAAAGAAATACAGAGGAATATGAGGAGGAAGCACACAAGAACAACCAGGGATATTCAGAAAAACTTTTGTTAAAACACGGCACCTGAGGAGTCGAATAAAGTTAAGGATTCTCAGGGCCAGAGGAGGGGAAGAAGTGTTCTCCAGGCCTGAGATCACCGCCTGTGGGAGGGCAGGGAGGCAAGACACTGAACGCTGTGTTCTGGAACTGAAAAGTAGACTTGTTTGGCTAGGACATATGGCATATGCAGGTTGGTAATGTGGGGGAAAAAATCTAGAAAGATAGATTGGAGGCAGATCATGGAAGACCTCATATGTCAGATTGATTTGGTATTTTACCCTGGAGCTGCAAGGATTTGGGGGGTTGTGGGGCCGGAGGAGAATTATGATCCATGCTTTAGAAAGATTATTTAAGCAGCTGTGTGGAGGATGGGCTGGAAAAGAAAGAGACTGGAAGGAAGGAGATGAATTAGAAGGCTATTACAATGATCTCCCTGACAGGTGATAAGGACAGATATTGAAATACTGGCGGGGTGAGTGGAGAGGAGAGGATGGAGATGAAATTAGAATAAAACTAGAATCTAAAAGACTTGTCAACAGGTTGGATATAGGGAAAGCAGAGAATCAAGGCTGCCCACCTGAGGGAAAGGAAGGAGGGTGAGGGAAATTTAGAGAAAGGGCATGTTTTGGGGAAGAGGATAAGAATGAGGTTAGGCATGTTAAGTTTGAGATTCCAGTAAATAGTGGCTGGCATGTAGAGTCCATGGAAGCAAGAAATATATTTATCATAGAACACAAATGTGAGGATAATTATAATTGTTTTCCGGTTGTTTTTTAGTAGTGTCCATTTCTCTGTGATGCCATTTGAGGTTGTCTTGGCAAAGATATTAGAATGGTTTGCCATTTCCTTCTCCAGCTGCTTTTATAGATGAGGAAACTGAGGCAAACAGGGTTAAGTGACTTGCCCAGGGTGACACAGCTAGTAAGTGTCTGAGGCCAGATTTGAACTCTCGGATGAGTCTTCCTGATTCCAAGCCCAGTGCTCTATCCTACCCTCCCAAATAATAATACTTTGATTTGTAAATAAAACTTTGATTTATATAAAAGATTAAGATTTTCAAAATGCTTTGTATTTCATTTAAAGTGAAATGAAGCTGAAAAGATAGGGATGCTCCAAGTTGTAGAGGACCTTGAAATGCTAAGTGATTATAGCTCTGTCTATGAAATTTGAAGATGTTCAGAGCCAGGGTTTCAACAAAGGGGTTCTTCAGTCCCAGGTCCCAGATGCTGAAGTGGGTCTGAGCTCAACTTTTGGCCATTCATCCTAGGTCAACAGAGAGGCAAAGGCTCCAAAACTCCAAACTTCTTGCTGGCTGACCCTGACCCAGCAGTCCAGAGCCCTAAAACTCTGAGACATAAGATGATGGTCTGTTGGTCCTATAGTATCGTGCCCTCTGGTGGCCATTTACCTCCAGACATTTCATGCACCCTACATCCTGCCTAGCAGCTAGTGAGCACGGTCAGGGAAGAGGTTGAGACTAAAAAATTAAGGAGTCAGTGTTTCGATTCTTTTTTTTCTTTACTCTACATGTTTGTTATAAAGAAGGGTTCTATTTTATGGTGGGAATAGGGTGACAGGAGAGGAAGAGATTATGATGGAAAAAAAGAATATTAAAATAAGTTTTGTTGGTGGTGGTTTTTTTTTTAAGGGGTGGGAATAGAGGGAGGAAAAGACCAGAGAAACCCAAAGTGCTGGAACGTAACTCCCCACTCTGCCTGAACCTCACCCAGCCTACGAGAGGGACGTGACTAACGTTTTACAGAGTCAGGAACTGAGTTCACTGGAAGTTAAGCTGCATGAACTAAGTCTAATTAATACTTCAATGATTCCGTGAGCTCACTGATAGAAATGTTGCTAATATCAAATATCATATTACCCATTACCTGCCCCTCTTCTTAATAATCCTCATAATGTCAGAATTCTAGTAATATTCTTGCATTCATTAAATCCCCACCCTGGAATTCACCTTGTAAAGGAACTTAGTTTGAGCTGGATCTCAGCTTCTAATATCTTTGTCCTGTTCCTTGAGATTTGAGATCACGAAGGGTAAATTAACCAGAATAAGTGGGTTTCCCTTGCTAGGACTTCCAAGGGCAGCAGGCATCTCATGACCAAGCCACGATTATCTAATGTGACCCCCTTCTGCTTTTCTCCTAAAAGTATAAGGATCTTTTCCTGTAAGGCTGCTGGTGGGACACCCCCATAGAGGGGCTGGTTTGCTACTCTTTTCTTGCTCCTCTGTTATTCCCCCCATTCATAAGTCTGATTTAATTCAGGACATGACATCACTAATGGGAGCACTCCCTTCGCTGATGCAAATCTCAGCTCATCTTTACCTCCTCATCCTGTGTGATTCTTATCCATATCCTTTTATAAATCCTAGAGATAATCTACCCAGTGTATTCAAAGGATTTCTCTATTGACATTCCATGTTTACTTCCCCAGTTGATAAAAGGTCAAAAGACATAAACAGGCAGTTTTCAAAATAAGAAATCCAAGCTATCAATAGCCTTATGAAAAAATGTTCCAAATAACTAATAATTAGAAAGAAGCAAATTAAAATGCCTCTGAGGTTCTGTTTCATACCCATCAGATTAGCGAAGCTGACAAAAAGGGAGAAATGACCATTTTTGGAGGGGCTTTGACAGTTCTATTAGTGTCCTGTTGGTGGAGCTATGAATTGATCTAGCTGCACTAGCCATCCTGAAAAACAAGTTGGAACTAACTGTGCCCCCAGTTACTAATTTATGCACACTGTGACCCAGAAACACCACTATTAGGTCCACACCCCCAAGAAGGTGAAAGAAAGAAGAAAAAGATCCATAAATACAAAAAATGTTTCTAGCATCTCTTTTTGTGGTAGCAAAGAACTGGAAATTAAGGGAGGGGAAATGAATTGGGGAATGGCTGAATAGATTGTGGTATATGAATGTAATGGAAAACTGTTGTGCCAAAAAAAATTATAAAAGGGAGAGTTTCAAAGAAACCTGGAGTGAAGCAAGTAAAATTAGAAGACCAATGTATACAATAATAAAAACAATATAAAGAAAAGCAACTTTAAAAGACTTGAGGATTCTTATGGTTTAATGACAAACCAAGATTCCAAAGGATTTGTTGTTCTTTGTTTATCCTTCATTCTTGAAGAGGACCATGAAGTCAGGGAGGTGATGTCAGGACATGCAAGTGAATTGTATTTAAGTGAGGGAGGGCTGTGCAAAGTCACCAGCTGCACTCTGTCCTGCAGAGCCATCTGGGTCCAATGGCCAGATGTGGAGCAGGACAACTGAAGATGGCCCAGGATTCTGTGGGAGACGTTGGCCTTTTCAAGCTAAGGTCTTTAGCAGGTCTCAATTTGACTGAAGCAACACCCACTCAGTTAGAGGACTAACAATAAAGCATGCTGCCCACAACCTGATAAAGAGTTGAAGGAGGCAAGATGCAGAATTAGACGTGCATTTTTTGACATGGCTAATTCACAGATTTGGCTGGGTCTTTTTTTAAGCTATGCGTATTTCTTACAAGGGTTTTGGGTTTCTCTTTCTTTTTTTTCAATGCTTTGGGAGACAGTAAAGACAGAAAATAAAAACATAATTGGATATAAAATAATTGCTAAAAAAAATTTCCTCATTACCAGCACAGCACTCATGCTGTTGGTTTCTTAACCCATATTTTCCCCCCAGGACCAACTCCCTTTCATTTCTGATGACATATCTTCGATCTAAATGAAATCATGCAGGACGTATCTTGTTGCAAGTCCTTGGCAATATGTTATAGACTCCTTATTCTTACCGTGCACCACCTCATTGTGCTTTAGAAGTCTAATTCTTCAGACTTTGATTCGTCTTTGGAGATAATGGAGAATGACATAATAATAATGGAATAATGTGTAAATTATTGGAGAATTCTGGATATTAGTGATAATAATAAATTACTTTTTTGCTATTTTAAGGCCTACAAAGTATTTTACATACAGGATTTGGTGCTCACAACAACTTTGTGAGTTATGGGCTACAAATACTACTACTGTAAATTTACAGAAAATGAAACTGAGGTCCCCAAAGTTTAAGGGTCTTACCCCTTGGTCTTATACCTAGTAGAGGCAGGATTCTAATCCAGTCTCTTCTGAAGCTAAACCCAACTTTCTTTCTACAATTCAATTCAATTAGCATTTATTAAATGCTTACTAAGTGCCAGGCACTGTGATAGAAAAATTCAAAATCATAACAGCCCTTACCTTCGAGGAGCCCACATTCTGTTAAGAAAAATAACGAATTGGGGCAACTAGGTGATGCAGTGAATGGAGCACCAGCCCTGGAGTCAGGAGGACCTGAATTCAAATTTGGCCTCAGACATTTAACACAAAAACTAGCTGTGTGACCTTGGGCAAGTCACTTAACCCCAACTGCCCTACCTTCCCCCCTCCAAAAAGCAAAAGAAAAAAAGAAAAATAACACATGTCCAGAGCAGTGTGTGAGCGTGTATATTTATATGTGTATATAAATATGTGTATGTATATACACACACCCCAAAATAAAAGTGAAATAAGCCCCGTCCTCAAGGTACTAACATTTTATCAGACAACATACACACACATGTGCACACATGCACTTGCACACACACATACACACGTAGACACATACAAAATTGAAAAAAGTGATTGGGGAGGGAGGGTACTAGCAGCAGCTAGAGAGATAAGGAAATGTCTCATGTAGAAGTGACTTTTGAGCAGATTAATATGAAACTAGGGGTTCTAAGAGGCAGAGGTAAGAAGGGAGTGCATTACAGGCATGGGGATCGGTCAGTGCAAAAACTTAGTTATTGGAAATGGATTAATGTGAATGAGACATAATGAGAGCAGGTTGCCTGAAAAGAGTAGTATCTCATAAGGATGGAAAGGTAGATTGGGGTTCAGTAGGAGAAATGTCAAAGAGGAGTTTATTTTTAATTCAAAAGGTAATAAGGACCCATTTGAGTTCATGGAACAGGAAAGATGAGACTTCTGTTTAGGAAAATCACTTTGGCAGCTGTGTGAATTAGAATGGAGAGAGATTTGACACCAGGAATTTAATTAGGGGACTATAATCCAGGCAATGGACAGCTAGGTGGCAGAGTAGATAGACTGTCGGACTTGGAGTCAGAAAAACTCATCTTCCTGAGTTCAAATCTGGCCTCAGATACTTACTAGCTGTGTGACCCTGGGCAAGTTACTTAACCCTATTTGCCTCAGTCTATAAAATGAGCTGGAAAAGGAATGGTTAATTACTCCAGTGTCTTCACACACACACAAATGGAGTGACAAAGAGTGGGACACAGTGAAACTACTCAACAACAACAATTCAGTCAATAGGTGATAAGGGCCTGAACTAGGGTAGGAGGTGTGTGAGAAGGTAGTAGAGAAGATGGAACAGATGTGAGAGATTTTGTAAAAGAAGAAATGACAAGATTTGTTAACGATTCTATACAATCGGTAAAGATTCAAAAAAGACACTAAAGTTATAAATGTAGGCAACTAGAAGGATGGTGGTATCCTTGAAGGAAAAAGAAAAATTCGGAAGGGGAGTAAGCTTTGGGAGAAAGATAACAAGCTCTTTCCTGGACTTGTTGAATTCGAGATAAGCCTAGGGCATCTAGTTCGAAATGCTCAACAGGCAGTGGGACTGGAGTTTAGGAGAGAGACAAAAGCTGAATGCTTAGATGCTGGATTTGCCAGCATAAAGATGATAATTAAACCTAAGAGAGCTGATATATTCAATCACCAAGTGGTGAATAAAGTTGATATTAAAGAGAAAAAAGAGAGAACTCAGGACAGAGCTTTGGGGTATACCCGGAGTTTGGGTGATGAACAACATGGTAAAGGAGATTGAAAGGAGCAAGTCAAGTACATAGGAGAAGAACCAAGGAGAGAAGTATAAGATCCCAGGAGAGGGTATTTACAAAGTGTGTTCAAAGTGATTTCTTGGGAGGAGTGTATCTGCAACTGAAGGGATCCAGACAGGTTCTCAGCAGAAGCTGTCCTTGAGCAGACCTTTGAAAGGCAGCTAGGGTCTCCAAAAGGCCACGAGGGGAAAGCTCTGCCCAAGCCTGTTCAAAGACAGAGACAGAAGACCAAAGGGGGACTAGCAAATAGGTCGTTTTTGCCTGGAATGTAGAGCTGTGTGAAGGCCTATAACGTGCAACAATCTGGTAAAGGGAGGTGACTAGGAGTCAGATTGTGAAGGGCTTTAAAAGTCGAATGGAAGTAAGTACTAGGACCCCCACAACCTTAGCCGCCTGAAGCTCAAGGGGTCGTCGGGTCTCCTAAGCAAAACGATGTGGTGTATCTCAAGGAACACTAGATCTGAAAGTCAGAAAACCTGAGCCGGAACCCTAGTCTCGGCTCCTAAAAAACCTATGTGACCCTGGGCCAATTACTGAATCTCTCTGTGCCTCAGTTTCCTCGACCGCAATATAATGGAGGTTGGACAAAATAAATCTTGAAGGCTGCTTTCAGCTCTGAATCCTCGGGAAGCGGTTTCCCGGAGCTCTGGAAGTCACCCTGGGAAGCCGGACACATTCACTTTCGGAGACTTCTCAAATCCATCTAATAGAGCGTCTTTGGTCGCTGTCTACCAGGAGCAAGAGGTCCCCTGAGTTACATCATGCCGAGAGAGGAGTGGCCTGTCGGGGGGTGGGTCCAGGCACCGGAGCCGGAGCCGGAGCTGGGGCCGGACATCCAATGGGAAAGATGCGAGCCTGGGAGCGATGGGGACGCCCCGGCCAGACAGGCGCTGCTGGAGGTGGGGGAGTGGACCTAGGGAGATGAAGCTGGGTGGCGGGGTCTGGGTGACAGCCAGGTAATGGGGTGGAAGGGTTCCCGTTGTCCCTCCCAGGTTCCGTCCCCAGCCCCGCCTTCCCCGTCTCCTTCTTAAGCAGCTCCCGCCCTTAGCCCCCGGTCCCGCCACTGCTGGCCGCCGTCGGTCGCCTCTCCCGCGCCCCCCGCCCCCTCCATCTCTGCTCCCCGGCTCGGGTCCCCAGCCCCCCAGCAGTCCCGGCTTCGTGTTCTGCGTGCGCTCCGGTCAGGTCCCATGGCCTCTCTGTATCGCCCCTGTCTGCGGTGAGTGAAGCGTAGCCCGGGGCCACCACCTCCCCCTCCCCACCTCATTCCCATCCCCTGCCTCTCTGTATCCACAGACTTGAGCCTCTGCTGTGCAACGCACCCCCCCCCACACACACACACAACCTCATTCCGCCCTCGGTTCCCCGCCCCCCCAATTCCTTTACCCCGAGCTATTTGTGCATCGGTGTCCCAGGGCCTATGTGCCAACTTGTCCCTCTTCTCTCTACCCTTTGGTCAGTCTGTCTTCCACTTGCTGGCCACCACGTCCCATTCAGTGAACTTCCTTTCCCCTCCTTTCCCTGCCTGACATAGTGGCTTTTTCCTCCCTTGCTGGGGAGCTTTGCTCTAACTTCCTTCCTTTCCTCCCCACGTTCTTCACGTCTTTGCTTCTGCTCTTCTCACCCACTTACGTTTAACACTTTTAGTAGCTTGGAAGGAAGGGTCCCTGGGCAAGTTGTGAAGGATGGCGAGGGAGATGGACTTAATTAGAGTAGGAGTCCTGGGGGTGGAAGGGGAAGATAGTAAGAAAGAACTCATGTGGAGGTGAGGAGCTGAGCTTCTTTGAAGGAGGTAAGAGGTAAACATCCATTCCCCCAGATTCCCTAGGAACAGAGTCTGGCAAGGAGCCCAGCACAACCATAGGGACCTCTGGGAGCAGGGTAAGGAAAGCAAGGGTGAAGTGGAGGAGGGGAGGAAAGACCATTGCATTTCTGTGGCCTGCTTCCTCCCTTTCCTAGTTCTGGGCCCTTAGCCCAAGCAGATCTCTTCTGGTTCATCTGTCGTCTCTCTCTCTGGTTCCCATCTCTCCCCAGCTACCAGCACCCTTTCGACCAGCCTGTCCCTGGTTCTCTGTCTGGTCATAACCTATCTTGATTCCCTATCTCTTCACAGACGGCCCCAGCCAGCCCCTGATAGTGGACAAGAAAGAAAAATCTTAAGCAAGTTTAGGGGGGCTTCATCATAAACCTTCTAAGATAAGGTCACAATCCACATGATAGATTTCAATATTTCAACAGTATTTAGGAAAACTCCCAGACTTCTACCCAGAAAGATACCTTCCAAAGAGGGTAGCAGAAATCTGGAGGGCTATAGAGTCCCTCCCTAACTTATCCCTAAGCATCTCTAGGTTTGATCCAGTTTTTACAGAACTGATCAACCTACCTCCTCACCCCAGCCTGATCTTACCTCTGAAACCCATTTCAGAGAGGAGGGGGAGGGGGACCAGGGGGACAGGTGCTTTCCTGGAATCTATTTGTCAGCTGTCTCCAAATGGTCACTATAACCTCCAGGTAGCATTTCCAGAAGCCCTCTAAAGCGGTGCCTGTCCCAGACAGATTAAGGGGAGGAAGCTGATTTATATGAGCCAGTTATGTGTGTTTGGAGGTTCTGGTGGGTGACTCCCTTGTAAGTCTGGGGGAGGAGGACTGCTCCATTCTCTTGGCCTTTGTTCTCTCTGGGTTGCCCCACCCTGGGTTCAGGCCAATCAGAGCAACCCCTTCTTCCCTTTCTCCCCAACCCCCACCCCACCCCCCAGAATCTGGAAGGGCAGGGTCAGAGCAAGAGGTGGTATCCGTCAACACAGGGCTGAGGCACCAGCTCTCCGCTCCAGTCTGCCTTGTAAATAGTTCTTTCAAGCCTGCCAGATGGCAGAAGTTCTTTCCTTGTTGAAGCTAGCAGCAGTGACTAGAATGGCCAATGCGGTCCTCCTGTTGTAGGGACAGTGTAGACTGACAGCTTCCAGTTTGCCAGCAATATCTTATTGAAGTACTGAGAGCCATTCTAGAAACACTAGAGAATTCTGTCTCTACTGGCAGAAGTTACATACAAATTAGTTTTGAACGCAGAATATAGGTGCATGAAAAAATATAACATTTACAGAGAAACAAATGCAACCCATTCTGGCTAGTGACATAGAGTTGTCAAGCAGCCTGGATCAAATTTATAGGCCCAGTGGTATCTAGAAAGGCAGCTAGGCGAGGTGCTACAGATCATGCTGGACCTGGAGTCAGGAAGCGTTGTTCTTGATGAGATGTTTCAGTCGTATCCAACTCACTGTAACTCCATTTGGGATTTTCTTGGCAAAGATACTGGAGTGGTTTGCCATTTCCACCTCTAGCTCATTTTACAGAGGGGGAAACTGAGGCAAACAGGGTTAAATGATTTTGCTCAGGGTCACAGCAATGGTATTTATATATCACCAACCAGACATCACCCATTCTTTCCACAAATATGTATTAAACATATACTATTACATTGAAGACACTGTAACATGCACTGAGGAATACAGATAAAAGTTTCAGTCTCCTCCTTCAGTGTGCTGAAGTGATAGGGTACAGTCACAGATAAGCATGAGGTAGAGTGTAATGGGGCCAGGAAGAGATCCAGAACAAGTGATCTAGGAAAAGGTGAAGAGGGAGAAACTCCTTTTATCTAGATGGGGGGAGAGGGGGGATTCTGAAGGAAGAGCAGGACTCTGAAAGGTAGAGACAAGTAAGAAGTATATTCCCAGCATGTGGGACCACCTAGGATGGAAGTGTGGAAATGTCACCTGGAGATGGCAGGAAAATTGCAGATAACAGCTAATAATGTGCTGGGTCTTCGACATGGAGAATGTGATAGACAGTGATGTGAAATAAGGCTGGAAACGTAGGGTGGAGTCTTATGAGGGGGGTGAAGTGAGAAGGGCTCAATGCCAGTTTAAGGAGTTTATTTTTTCTAATGTAGGCAATGGTTCAGGCTTAGGTGCCAGGAAGACAAGCCTCTGACACAAACTGGTTGTGTGGCTTTGGGGTAGTCACTTAACCCTTTCAATATCTCATCTCTGGGACTACAGGGTGTCCCTAAAGTCTGAACACATGGGAAATCTCATTTTCAAGAAATGAAATTTTCAGTAACATTTTATTTAATTAGCATTAACTAAATTAAATTAATCTTGTTAATATGGGAAATGGTCCCCAATAGCTACTGAAAGCCTTTATTCCATATGAAATTGTCATAGCTAATATTTATGCTAATTAAATAAAATGCTGTTGAAAATGTCATTCATTTCATTTCTTGAAAATATGCATAGTTAATGAGATTTTCTATGTGTCCAGACTTCAGGGACACTCCGTATCTATAAATTACAGAGAAGGTGTAGACTTTAGTGGGTAAAGAGAAATTCCCTGTAACAGTGAAAATGCAAGTCTAGGCCCAAGTCTAGGCAAGAGGAAAGTTCTAGAGCAGCGGTTCTCAACCTGTCAGTCACAACCCCTTTGGGGATCAAATGACCCTTTCACAGGGGTCACAGGGGTCGCCTAAGACCAGCAGAAAGCACATATTTCCGATGGTCTTAGGAACCCTGACACGGCTCCTCTATCCGTCTCCAGGCAGGTCTGCCCACATACAAGTATTAAAGGGCCGAGGGATTAGGAAGGTTGAGAACCACTGTTCTAGAGGTTTTTGAGTAGAGAAGGGAGTGACATGGTCACACCCATGTATTAGTTGTGGCAGCAAGGTATGGTATGACTGGAGATGGGGAGACCAGTAAGAAGGCTCTTAGAATAGCAAAGACAAGAGATAATGAGGGTCTATTTAGGGCAGTGATTGGAGGGAAGGAAGGGGACATATTCTTAAATATTCTCATACAACCAAAGCTGCCCAAGCAACAAATATATCAGACATTCACATGACTATTCTCACATGATACTTACACATGACTCCCTTTTTACCCAGATAGATTATCCCTACACGTTCCTAATTCCATTAAAAATGCATTTATTACATGTTTGGGATATGAAGACGACCAACATACCAGCCACCCCCAATCTCAGGGAGCTTACAATATAGTGGTAAGAATGGTTTAGATTTGCATAGTATTTCAGATATTATACAGTACTTTAATGTGTCATCTCATTTACTTTTTTATTGGACTTGTAATTTCACTGGCTTGAGCAACTTTTCTCACCCAATGTGGGCGGGCAGCTGAGTTACTTGGGTGGGGAAGAAGTTAAGGGACTTGTCCAGAGTCATGTGACCAGTATGTTTCAAAGGTCTTCCTGACTCCAGTGACTATCCACTAAGCCATACTCCTCATCTCATTTGATTCCTACAACAATCATATGAATAGGTAGTTCAAGTAGCATCTCCATTTTATAGCTAAAGGAACTGAGCTTCAGAAAGATTTGGTGACTTGTCCAACATCACAAAGTTTGTAAATGGAAGAACTGAGACTCAAATCCAGACTTTTGATTTGTGATAAAGGTGAAAATCCAGAGCTGCTTTCATTATAGCACACAACTCCCGCACAGCCTACTTAAACCCATGCCAACTCACCCTCTGGGGCTCACAAACATTCTCGGTAGCCCAACATGTACAAATATGCTCCAATATACTCGTGTGTGCTTATTCCCTACCTGCCCCATCTCCCACCACAGTGTCCACCCTTGTCATCACTATCCTTCCCCTCTCTCCTAGGCTGGGTTGGCATGGTTTGAATTCCTGGGGTTATGCCCCAAGTCGTGGCAATCATGCATTTCGGATAATCAGTGGAGATCTGGGTCAGCTTCCAACTAAGGTGAGAGATTTTGTGGAACGAAGTGCCCGTCTGTGCCAACCAGAAGGCATCCACATCTGTGATGGCAGTGAGGCAGAGAATGATGCCATACTGGCCCAGCTAGAACGTGAAGGCCTTGTCCGAAAGCTCTCTAAGTATGACAACTGGTAAGTCTGATGGTAAAGGACAGACCAGAGGCTGGGCCTCTGAGGTCTTGAGACAAGGCAATCTGGGCACATAAAGGCAAAGACTAATCATAGGTCTTTCTTTTTTTTTTTTTAATTTTTTCTTTTGCTTTTTTTTTTGGAGGGCAATTGGGGTTAAGTGACTTGCTCAAGGTTATAGGGCTAGGTTTTTTTGGTTTTTTTTTTTTTTGGTGTGTGTGTGTTAAGTATCTGAGGTCACATTTGAACTCAGGTCCTCCTGACTCTAGGGCCAGTGCTCTATTCACTGCGCCACCTAGCTGTCCTTCACCATAGGTCTTTCTTAGCTGAACCAACCCAATGAGAATTAACAGATGGGGAATCCTGGGAGGAAAGAATCTTGGGCTGGAGGAATATCTTTATTTCTATATTTAAATGCAGAATATACAGATCAACACCTTTAAGTTTTAGATGACCAACTTGGGCACTTTGTGCTTAGGGCAGAGGCAGCCACAGTAATATGGAAAACTAAACCAAAGACTAGAGATGGTCTAAACTGGATCAGGGGTCTTAACCTGGGGTCTATAAACCTGATAGATTTCAGGGGGTCTATGAACTTGGAACTTACATCTCCATTTCAATAAAACTGGTTTCTTTTGTAACCCTACATATTTTATACATCTGAAAAGATTATACTGAGGAAGGATGTGTGGGCTTCACTAGATTGCCAGGGGGAGATCTAAGACACAGAAGGTTAAGGATTCCTTGTCTTGAGTGATTATCATCCTATGAGAGGAAGAAAAACAGAGTCTAGGGATAGAACTGACATGCTATAGACCCTTAATAAATGGGAGACAGAAAGGGATGCTTTGGGACTGACTCCCAGGTCCTGAGTGACAACTCTTTTCCTGGTACTCTCTTCACAGCTGGCTAGCTCGAACTGATCCCAAGGATGTGGCCCGAGTAGAAAGCAAGACAGTGATTGTAACAGAGTCTCAGAGGGACACAGTGCCCATCCCAGCTGATGGAGCCCGTGGACAACTGGGCAACTGGATGTCACCAGCCCAGTTTCAGAAAGCTCTGGATGAGAGGTTTCCTGGCTGCATGCGGGGTAACTCTGGGCAAGGGACAGAGTGGGGAGATGAGGAACATTGAAGCCAGGATCTCTGACCTAGCTTTCTTTCCCCAGGCCGCACCATGTACGTACTTCCATTCAGCATGGGCCCCGTTGGGTCCCCCCTATCTCGTGTGGGTATTCAACTCACTGATTCCCCCTATGTGGTAGCCAGTATGCGAATCATGACCCGACTTGGGAAGCCTGTGCTTCAGGCCTTAGGGGATAATGACTTCGTCAAGTGTCTACACTCTGTGGGCCAACCTTTGCCACTGGAAGGTGAGAATCAAGACCTAGAAATTCCCCACCTCCTCATCCTGAAAGAAGAAAGACCCTAAGATACTATCTTTTGAAAGAGGAAACTGAAATTCTGTCCCAAATTGGGGAGATTATCCCCACCCCACCTTTCTGAGAACCTCCCACTTAAGTACCACTTCTGCCCAAAAGGAGAGGATGCCCCTCAAGGATGCCACCTATCCCCAAACCCCTTGAAGCTTTATATCCTTACCAGATGCCCTCATAAACCATTGTTCCCAGGGGAGCTGGTGAACCAGTGGCCGTGCAACCCTGAGAAAACCCTGATTGGTCATGTGCCTGACCAGCGGGAGATCATCTCCTTTGGCAGTGGCTATGGTGGCAATTCCCTGCTGGGCAAGAAGTGCTTCGCCCTTCGCATCGCTTCCCGGCTGGCCAGAGATGAGGGCTGGCTAGCTGAGCACATGCTGGTGAGGGAGGGGACAGGGATGAGGAGGGCTGGCGCTGGGGTGGGGGAAGAGGAGAAAGTACTATCCCAACCAAAGGCACCTCCCACCCCCTTCTCATTGGTTATACTGCCTTGTTGATGGGCTACTTGAGCTCCTGGCTGCTCTCAGACCAGGCTTCCCTGCCTACCCAGAATCCAGGTGGCAGGGAGGGGCGGATATTTAATGAACAAACTCTCTTCTTCCCTGTTAACTCCTAAGCAACCACTGCCTCTCAGTCCTACAAACAGCAAGGCACAGACGCCCTTCTTGCTTCTGCAGAACTTCTCAAAGTAGGTAGTGTGCCTGTTAATATTTCCTCTGTTCCCCTTCAGATCCTGGGCATCACAAATCCTGCTGGGAAGAAACGATATGTATCAGCTGCCTTCCCTAGTGCCTGTGGCAAGACTAACCTTGCCATGATGCAGCCCACACTGCCTGGCTGGAAAGTGGAGTGTGTAGGTGACGACATTGCCTGGATGAAGTTTGACAGTGAAGGTGAGAAACCTTACACACACACACACACACACACACACACACACACACACACACACCTGTTCTAGAAATAGGACAGCTTTCCCTTCTGCCACTGTTAGGGATCACCCCTGCCCTACATACAGCACGATGCAATGCCCAGCGTTGCTCCGGAGCTTCAGGAGCCCTCTCTCCTGCAGTTATGTTTGGCTTTGGGCCGAGGAGGGAGATAGGGTGTAGCACTCTGAACTGCCTTCCCTTGTCTCATCTTCCAACTTTTCTCTCTCTCCACCCTTCTCTCTTTCTACCGACTCTCCTCAATCCCTCCTTCCCCAGGCCGCCTTCGAGCTATCAACCCTGAAAATGGCTTTTTTGGTGTGGCACCTGGAACTTCTGCAAAGACAAATCCTAATGCTATGGCCACGATCCAAAGCAATACACTCTTCACCAATGTGGCTGAGACTAGTGATGGTGGCATATACTGGGAAGGCATTGACCAGACCCTCCCACCTGGTGTCACCGTCACTTCCTGGTTGGGCAAGGCCTGGAAACCAGGTAAGTGAAGAAGACCAAGTCAAAGAGGTTCAGGGTATGGTCTCGGTGAATGGAGGGGAATGTTTTTCTGACCTACCTCAACCCCTACTTTGTTGTTCAGTCATTCAGTCATGATCAACTCTTCATGACCCCGTCTGGGGTTTTCTTGGCAGAGTAGTTTGTCATTTCCTTCTTCAACTCATTTTACAGATGAGGAAACTGAGGCAAACAGGGTTAAGTGACTTGCCCAGGGTCACACAGCTAGTAAATGTTTCAGGCTGAAATCGAACTCTTGAAGCTAAATCTTCCTGACTCCAAGCCTGGGCACTCTATCCTGCACCACCTAGCTGCCCTAACCCCCATTAGATACATGGAATTCCAGCCTCCTCTAATACCATACTATTACAAAAGTCTTTTCTTCCAGAACTCCTAGATTCTGACCCTCCCCAACAGTCCCTGCATCCCAGCAAGAACTTTATCTTTTTTATTTCTTGAGGTTTACTTGTGGGAGGAAGGAACATTGATCTTACTTGGCCCTCAGCCCCATTTTCTGCAGCCTAAACCTGGCATCATCCTTCATTGTATAAATACTGTTATTAAGCTCACTTCTCTTCACCTTCCCTCACCTTTTTCCTCAGGCTAAGTAATCTCATGTCCCTTAGTATTTCGCCATAAACCAGTCTTTCAACCCTTGCATCATCTTTGGGTACTTCTGATGGTTCCCTTAGCTTTCTCTGTCTTTCCAAAGAAGTACAAAACTCGTGTGGGTCAGAGTAGGGAGGAACATAATGGAAGGACGGTCTCTCTGTGGTTCCTACAGCCTGTATTCATACTTTCAGAGTCCATTATCACGATCACACTCCTCTTTATAATCACCCTTCATCTTCTCAAAGACTGTTATTAAGCTCCATACCACACTCCCAAACCTTCCCATTCAATGGAGAAAACCCAGAAAATTAAATCTTTTCCCACAGGTCAGTTTCCCAAACCTTTCATCATATTTGGATCCAGCAGTGTAACTAAAGATTCTTATAACTAATGCCAGTTCCCAAATATATACTCTATAGTATATATAGGAGTGGATAGGAGAGGGTGAGCAGTCAGAATCAGAGGAGATAATGTTGACCAGGTGTCTTCCAACCCAGAAATCTGACCTGTAACTCCTAGGTTAGAAGAAGCAGTGTTCTACACTCATTAAAGATGTAGGAGGTTTCTCCCTTGGAGCATCTCTCCACCTTTGGTTAAAACACATTTTGCTGAGGTGTGCCTAAGTGCTATTGTACTGTCTGTATATTGTCAATTCAGTTCAACAAGCTAAGCTAAGGACTAACTCCAATAAACCCAGTCAGGGTTTGAGCAGAGAACATCAAAAGAATCTCCTAATATCACACCAGGAATAAACTTCTAACTCTAACCCAAGTAATTTACAAGGGGAGCTGTCACATCACAAGCCCCAGATCCTTGATGGATTCCAGCTACTCTCACATTTCTTTATCTGCAAACAGTAAGCCCTAGTACCAAAGAAGAAAGAACATTATCTTTGTGGGGAGTGAGACTGACTCCAAAGTCGGGGAAGGAGCCCATTACCCTATTCTGAGTATCAGGAAGACTACCCGAAGAGTTGTTGATAAATATCAGGGTTGAGTTCAAAGTAAAAGTGTCTGTCTTGGTGTCAGGTGACAAGGAACCCTGTGCACATCCCAACTCGAGATTTTGTGCCCCGGCCCGCCAGTGCCCTATCATCGACCCTGCATGGGAGGACTCTGAGGGTGTACCCATCGATGCCATAATCTTTGGAGGACGACGACCCAAAGGTATAGTCTGTGCAGGCTCAGAGTAGTGAGAATCTGCCTTCTGGCCCAGTGATCTGGTTCTATATTGGGAACCTTTCCCCTCCCTGTATATAGGGGTTGAGCTCCTTTAGTCCAGATTCTCAATTGATGGAGCCCTTCTTCAGAGTTCCCATCTCCCCTACCTTAGGGGTGTCAGATTAGAGACTGAGAGGAAGACCATGGGTCCAAGCTGATCCACAGAGCACTGGAAGGAACATGTTAGACAGAGGGGATCAGTTGAGGGCTAAGAAAAAGGCTATCTATAATCCTGCTTAATTGGCTTCCCAGGAGTACCCCTAGTATATGAAGCCTTCAACTGGCGCCATGGTGTCTTTGTGGGCAGTGCTATGCGCTCTGAATCCACTGCTGCAGCGGAACACAAAGGTGAGCCCCACTGCCCATCACTAATGCCACATCCCCCTTCCTGGTCTTGCCTCCTTAGGCAGACCCCAATCATTGACCATTCCTTAAGCCTCCTCAAGCCCCTCCTTATTTCCTGACCCTATCTACCTTCTTCACATCAAACCCCATGGGAAAATCGTCACCATTCAACTGTTCGACATGCACTGAGGGAAGAGATACCCCCTTCTCCTTCCCAGCAAGGGAGATAACTTTGTCACCCTACTCCACTTTCCCAGGGAAGACCATTATGCACGATCCATTTGCCATGCGGCCCTTCTTTGGCTACAACTTTGGGCATTATTTGGAGCACTGGCTGAGCATGGAAGGGAGGCAGGGAGTCCAGCTTCCTCGGATCTTCCATGTCAACTGGTTCCGGCGCGATGCAGCAGGCCAGTTCCTATGGCCAGGCTTTGGGGAGAATTCTCGTGTGTTGGACTGGATCTGTCGAAGGCTGGAGGGTGAGGACAGTGCCCAAAAGACACCAGTGGGGCTAGTGCCAAAGGAAGGGGCACTGAATCTGAGTGGTTTGGGGTCTGTGAACTTCTCTGAGCTGTTTTCATTGCCTAAAGAGTTCTGGGAGCAGGAGGTCCGTGAAGTACAAAGCTACCTAAGGGAACAGGTCAACCAGGACCTGCCCCGGGAGGTACTGGCCGAGTTAGAAGCATTGGAGGGGAGAATACGAAAAATGTAATCTGTGAATACCGGGCAGAGATACACATACAGAGCAAGAGAGATTGTACCAGCTATCTCCTTTCAGCAGGAGAACTACAGAGAGTTGGAAAAAATAAGAGCAACTTTGATTTGACTAACACTTTTTATAGATGCCACAAACCAGGATGTGGTTGTTATACATTCTACATTGTTGTTTCAACAGTAATTATCATTTATTTTGCATAAAATTTGCGTCACTTTCATTAACTATCAATGCACATAGATATTATTCAATATTTCCAACATTCTTCTATGATCCTCTTCCCCCAACCCCTCAATCTACTACCATCAAAGTCTTTGCTGATTCAGCCTGAAAAAAGTTCCCATGAATCATGTCAAGCACTGCACACTGCTATTGGGGGGCCCAAGGGGAAGGAGGGGAGGAAGCAATGGGCAACCTTCATTCTCCCAATGCAGAAGGTGTACAGCAAGAGAGAGCCGGACCTGGAGTTAGGAGGACCAGGTTTGAATCCCTTCTCTGCCCTTTACTATCTGTGTGACCACAAACAAGGCCTTTGAGTTCTCTGGACATCACTTTCCTCATCAGTAAAATGACGGACTTGAGCTTTGTGACTTCTAAGGCCTCTTCCAACTCTGAATCCATGATCCTGAGTGATAGAACCCACAGTCAGTCCCAAAGTTGACAATATAAAGAAAGTCCTAGTTTTTCTTCCTCTCTTACTAACCTTCCTCCTCTATGCCCCACCTTTTTCTCCAGCCTTCCAACCTCAAACTCTTCTCTGTCTAAAGCCATAAAAAGTGTTCAGAATCTCACAATCAACAAAGTCCTGGTTCCCCTTACAATGAACCTGTCCTTTTCCATGTCCTGTAGAGAATGCCAAGAGGTAGTGCTAGATTTGGAGTCATAAGACCTGGATTCAAATCATGGTTCCAACACTTAGCACATGTGTCACAACCTCTCTGGGCCTCACTTTCCTTGACTCAGAAGCAAGGGGCTGGACAAAGTAACCAACAAGGTCTCCTCAAGCTCTAAATTTATGATTCTATGACCTCTTTTTGCTCATGTCTCAAGTCTCTTTTCTTTTTCATAAACATCTCTAACATCTTCATCCATTAACTTCCTGGACATAAGTTTAGTAAATTTATGGATGATGCTCAGGTGGGTGTCATTGGTGGTTTGTACCCAGATAATAAGACCAAGATCCAACTAATAAAATGGAAATCACAGAGATCCCTTCAGAGGAAGGTACTGGGGAGGCAGAAAGAATAGTCCTGAATCAGATGGAGGTGAATGGATATATAAATAAAAAGGAAAGACCTATGGGTCAAAATGGGCCACATGCTGAAACCAAATCAACAATACATAATTGTTTTTTTAAGTGAACACAATCCCACTCCAGTAATCCAGTGGCTCTCCAATCTTATCAACATCCAGTGGTACAGATGAAAGCACATATACTCCTGCTCATCCTATGTAAATATGTGGCCTCCTATAAATCTGACACAGAAGTCCACCCAATGTAGTGAGAATTGCTTTTTTGGCCTTTTGACATTGTAAAGATTCCAGGGGAACACACTAGCTGACCATCCATCTCTCACTGTCAGAGAGCTACAGCTGGAAGAGACCTCCAGGGCCATATATTCTAGTGCTTTCATTTTACAGTCACTATATGACAAGCTCAACTTTTTCATGATATATTTCTACACTACTCTGGTGACATCCTTTACCCTGCCTCTCCTGTACATATAGTTCTTCATTTATAACACACTGCAGCCTTCTCACACCCACTCACCGGTTTAGCCATTGTCCTTTGGGTAATCCTTGACTTGAGTTCTCCAGAGAGAACTTACAGACATACAACATTACTAAAAGGACCTCCCAATTAAATCAACATGTACTTTGATACTTGGTGACTTCAATACAAGAGAGATCAATGAACAATGGTGGGGGAAAAAAAATGTTAGAAAATGTTTCAGGAATAAGAAATAAGAAAAGCCAAAGGTTTGTTGAATGTACAGATGTTGCCTATCTGTGAACAAATACTTCAAGAAGATTTGAGAGGTTAATAAACCTGGCAAACAACATAACAAAAAAATGAAATTATATTTTAATAGTCAGGAAACAACTCGTTATTAATGTGAGAGATACTCATGAATCAGCCGTCTCCAGCCAGACCACCAACTCGATAGAGCAAAGTTCAAAATTAATACAAAACTAGAAAGAATAAAAACAAGGGGGGATGGGAGGATATAGAGCATTCAAGTGAAACAACTTCAGCTACCAACACTGTTTACTATTTAAAAAATCATGGCCTTGGGCTTCATAAATAACACGTAATAACTCAGAGGTAAAATTCTGTTCAACACTTGCATCCCTCAGGGGCAGCTAGGTGGCCCAGTGAATAGAGCACCAGCCCTGGAGCCTGGAGGACCTGAGTTCAAATCCGACCTCAGACTCTCAACACTTACTAGCTGTGTGAGCTTGGGCAAGTCACTTAACCCCAAATGCCCTGCCCTCCCCTCTTCCCCCCTCCAACAAGCAAAACAAACAAAAAACACCTGCATTCCTATGTCCTGTGCTAGTATGCATGGATAAGTGAGTGGCAGAGGTGATCAGAGGTTTAGAAGCATTATCTGAGCAAAGGGGAAAGAAACAGGTATTCCCATACTTTGCAATCATTCAGGATCATAACAGCACCTGAAGGACAAAGATAATATCTCTCACAGTTTAGTGTACGATGTACCATTAAGCCCCAATAAATTACTTTAATGAGGACAATAAGATTGGTCTACAATGCTTCAAGCCAAAGATAATGGGGAGAAAATGTTCTTCCTCCTTGTGGCCGAAGCTGGATATGAATTAAATAATATAAGCAGTTGCACTGGCGTTACTTCCTACAGGAAAACTCCTCAGGCTGCTCCAAACTACAGAGAACTGCGCTTGCCCCATTGATTCAGGGCAGCAGGTGGGCTGACTGCTGGTGGGGAGGCTGGAATCCAAACAGTCCATTGACTGCCCTGGCTCGCCCCAGTCTGCCCTCTGGTGGAGATGCTGGTGAGCAGGAAAAGTGACCTAAGGCAACCAACGCAGCTTCTGAGAAGCTATTCAGTGCAGGCTATGGGGAGGCTGGGGAAAGGGGGGCGGAAAACAAAAGAGACAAGACAAAGGGCCCTTTCCCTTTCATACAGCTGGAGAGAAAGTGCAAGAACACATAAGAAAAGAACATTCACCAAGCAACAAAAGGCAAATGATGAGAGTTTCGCCTCCCTGATGCAGAGCGAAAGGAAGGCGAAATCTGATGTCAAAGTCTGAATTATAAAATGTTTCTCAAAAACATAATTTTATTATTTTGAGTAATAATAACACCTGACTGTAACTAGCTCTTTACAGCTACTTCACCAAAGGACTTTCACATAAGTATCTTGCTGGCATTTTCCGGCAATGCCATGAAGTAGGTAAGGAAAAGTATTTCCCCCATTTCACAGAGAAGGAAATAGGCCCAGAAAGTTTAGGTGACTGGTCTTGCATCATTCAGTGAAGAAGTAGCGGGTGCTGGGATCTAGGTCCCATGCTGTGTAGGCCCTGACATGTGTCTGCAATGAGACATAGGAGGGAAAAAAAATCTAACTTGGTCTCAGGTTACATTAAGAGAGGTCCAGTTGCCAGAAAGAGGAAGGCAGAAGTATCATGATTATTTCACTCTGGGAATACTGTGTTCACATCTGGGAATGACAATTTAGGAAGGACACTGAAAACTAGTGTTGCCTGAAGTCAAGGGACATGATGGAGGGGTAATCTGAAGCCATTCTATATCAGCATCAGTAAGAAAGTAAGGCTGCTTAACCTGGTGAAGACAAAATTTAGAGAGTAGATGCATTGTAGAAGTGAATACTATTGTTTGGTCCCAAAAGCAAAACTGGGAGCAAACTTGGGAAGCGCAGAGATGGAAATTTCCCTTGAATGTAACCTGAGGGGAATCCCCATCACAGGAAGCCTTCTAAGGAAGGCTGTCTAGGTGGTCCCTTCTCAGTGGGTTCCAGCAGCAATTAGGCCTCTGAAGTTCCTCCTCACACTGAGACTCTGTGATTGTATCTTCTTACTCTTAGTCCTCAGCTTTTCTCACATCACACTACTTTAGTTCATATTTAGGGGCAGCTAGGTGGGGAAGTAGATAGAGCCATGTCCTTGGAGTCAGGAAGACCCCAGTTCAAATATGGCCTGTCACTTTCTAGCTGTGTAATCCTGAGCAGGTCACTCAGCCTGTTTGCCTCAGTTTCCCCAACAGTAAAATGGTGACAATTATAGCATCTACCTCTCTGAGTTGTAAGGATCAGATATTTATAAAGAATGCACTTAGCACAGTGCCTAGTGCTGTATCAGATTATTTTGTGCATTTTATAGCATACAAAGTTCATATCATATAACCTACACAGCTAAGTTAAGCCATAAATGGGTACCAGTAAACTGATCCCAATTAAAAAAATATAGGGAGGGAATAAAATTTTTTTTCAAGTTATCTGAAAACTTTTCACGTGGAATAGGTAGATTACACTTACACTGTTTAGCTCTGGAAGGCAAAATTAGGAGCAATGGGTGGCAGTTAATACGGAGGCAAACATAGCCTTGATTTCCAGGAAGAGAAAAAAAAACTTGATAAAAATGAGAGCTGTTCAAAAGTGGAATAAGCTGCAGCCAGAGGTGGTTGGCTCTTTGTCCTTGGATGTCTTCGTGCAGAGGCCTGCACTCACCTGGTAGGCCGCCGTGGGGGTTCCTTTTGTTTATAGGCAGGACTAAACGGCCCCTAGGCTCCCTTCCAGATCTCCAGTTTTATGATTCTATAAATATACATCCCATCCTAATGTGTCATAAACATGTGGCAGAGGAATTAGAGATCACCAAAAGTGAGGCAGGGTCTCTGGTGTGTAGCCTCCCCCCCCCCCCCCAGCTCCAAGAAGGCTGTAGGGTAGGGGGCGGGGGACCTGAAAGCTGCCCTCTGGTGCAGAGGAAGGACTCTGCTACCTCAGCACAACAAAGAGACTTTGCCTCTCCACACCTCCCGCTTGGGGCAGGCCCCTATACGGGGCAGTTCTCGGCCTTGGACTCAACCTTAGTTACATATCAACTGAGGGAGGAGAGCAGCCAGGGTACCTGGTCAGGGGGCAAGGGGCGGAGGGGGAGCACGACCTTGGACCCCGCACGCATCCCTGAGGGAGGAGTTGTGGGGGGGAGGGGGGAGGCGGATACGGTTTAGAGATCTGCAAATCCAAGGGAGGTGCTGCGAGAAGAGGTCCACGAACACCGGGAAGGGGCTGGGGGAGCAAGCCAGCAGAGAAAGGACAAGGTCAAGTGCGTTGCAAAGACACCAGGGTGGCGGGGGGGAGAAGCGGAGCGGACATCTTTAGGGCGGGTCTGTCTGGGCCCCAGGAGAGATTTAGGGGCGCCTGTTCTGGGAGTGGGGTGTGGGGCAGTCGGTGAAAAGGGGCCACGGGTTATCTGCGGAGCAGGCCTGGGCGGACCCGGACCAGTGGCCGGGCTTCGGCCTAGGAGGCAGTCTCGCTGAGGTCCAAATCCTCCCTACACACACAGGGCGGAGTGTCCCCACGAGCACCGCTCGCCAGTTACTAAAGCCACAAAAGCTCCTGGGCCCCCAGCAGAGGCCGGGGAAGGAAACGTGCGGGATAGGGCGGCTCTGGGACTGTCTAAAAAGTGTGGATCCCGGGGAACTTGCAACTTTAGGGACTGACTTCAAATGATGCCGCTGGTCCTCGGCGAAGGCCAACCCCAAGGCGCCCAGCTAGCAAATCCGCGACTAGTTATTAGCATATCCCGCCTCTCCCTTTCTCCCCCAATCAGCACCACCCCAGAAGAATCCATGGCCGCGCCTACCCCCCTGGGTTCTCTACCTGTCCCTACCTTCGGAAACAAAAGTCAACAACGTTCCCCCCTTCCCCTCCAGCCTCGCCCCGCCCTTCCACCCGCGCTTCGAATACACCAGCACACGCGCTCCTACCCGAACAACTGCTTTCCTCACCTCCCCCCCGCAGCAAACACTTAGTCCCGCCCACATGTCAATCACTCGGACCCGCCATCCAGTGATCGGACTCAGGCGGGGCCAGGTTGCCGATCGCGTGACGCAAGAGGGAGGCGAGCCCGGGAATCGGAGAGGTGCGTGACGAAGCCGCGCAAAGCTGTTAGAGCCGTTAAGAGAAACGCCGTGGATAAATATAAACCAGGCTTCACGTGCCGCCCTCTCGCCGCTGGGTTTTATGTGCTGCCCTTGGTGAGTGGAGAGTCGCGGGCTAGTCATTAATCCCTCTCGTTGGTGGGAGGAACCCTAACACTCCCCCCCCAACTCCGCGTACACACCCCGGACATACCACGTGGCCGTGAGTCGGGGAGGTGGAGGGGAGATGGAGGGGAGGGGGAGGGTTGTTAAGCCGGATTCTAACTTCATTGGCTTTCGCCTCTGCCGGCTGTAGCAGGAGAGCTCTCTGATTGGTCGGTAAGGTTCTTTCCTTCAGGAGAGTTCTGATTGGTAGTCTCCTGGGCTCCCTTCCCCCTAGAGCTTTGCTAGGTGAGCCCGGAGGGTAAACCTAAGGAATCTCCCCACCGAGGGCTGCGATTGGTGGGCGAGGGTGTCACCTGGCCGACTGAGATTGATCCTTGATCCTCCCCACCCCTCCCTCCGGCTTGTTTGGGCACCCCAGGCTGCAGGTCTGTCGGTGTTCCTGGAGTCCTGGGAGCTGTCATTGGCAAAGGGGAAGGGACCCCTATTCCTGAAGAGGTGCAGTTGCCTCTACCCCACACATATACACCCCGTCCAGGAGGCTGCCAGACCCAGGGAAGGGACAGGCTCCAGCACGGGTCTGGAGGATGCTGTGACCAGAAGATGGACTCACCGGGCAACAGCAGTGCCTCAGAGGCCTCGCCGTATGGGAGATATGAGCCTCGGTACAGCGAGGAAGACGACGATGTGGATCTGGCCTATTTCCTCCCCAGGTAACTCACTCTCTGGTATGCCCCCTTCCCCACTCGGGACAGGGGAACCAAGGGGTCAGCGCTGAGCACCTGTGCCCTGAGGAGGGAGGAGAGGAAATGGTCCTTGCTTGAGAGTCCCCAAGTTTGCTGGTCTCCAGTCTCTTCCCAAAGAGGTGGCAGTACTGTGCTTCGGGGGAGGTGGCACAATGACAGTCTTACCCTAGCCATGCCCAGCTCTAGTAGGTGAGGTGACTGACTTCCAAAGTAAGTAAACAAAGGGGAAAGGGAAGGGGGCAGGGCGTCATGAGATTGTAGTGGACTTAAGTAATTTGTGTGTGATCATGGAATGAAAGGAGATAGATCTGGCAGTTCTCCTCAGAACTCTTCTGGTAGTCAGAGATCAAGCTGGCATAACTTTTGGCTCTAGAATCTAAGTTTAACATTTTTATAAGTCTTCCAAAACACATTAGTGTTCCCTAGCCCTGCTCCCAAGAATGGGCTTCTCCAACCTGATAATGACCAAAGCATGGTCATCCTGGGCCCATAATAATAGAGCTGGGTATGTGAGATTCTCTCTCTCTGAGTTTCAATTGTTTAGTATTGAGGGATCACCCCCTGCCATGAGGTCTCTCCACAGGGGCCAGGTGAGACTGGTGCAGGGAGGTGGTGCAACCAGCCTGCAGCTCATCCATACGCTCTCTGACTCAGATGATGACAATGACAGCCCTTGGGAGGGTCGTCTTGGTGACAGATACAATCCACCTGGTAAGAGGAAAGGGTGCTTGGCTTCCAGAATTGTAGAGCATCAGTCTGCAAAAATTTATTTAGATCCAAAAGTTTGGAGTCAAAAGAAGGTGGGGAGGAAGATCAGTTAATGAAATGAAGAGAATCCTTTGAACCTCATTACCTCCTTTTCATGACTGGGCCCTATTCTCCTTGACACTGGTCACCTTCCTGGCCATCTGTCCTCATTGACATCTGTCTTCTGTGACTTAAAGAACTGAGGCAGGGCTGCTGCTTCTTTTTACAGTGGACTCAAACCCTGACACCAGAGAGCTGGAGTGCAACGAGATCAAAACACAAGTGGAGTTGGCCACAGGGCAGCTGGGATCGAGTAGGATAGTGCAAGAGCAGAGCTTTCCTCGAATGCTGCACCAGGTAGGCACCTTTACCTGCACTGAGCCAAAGACTTTGTGAATGAAGAGCTGGATTTAGAGTCAGGAAAACCTGGGTTGGAATCTTGTCTCAAACATTTGCTAACTGTTTGACCCTGAGCAAGTCACTTAACCTTTCTCATTCCCAGTTTCCTCATCTGGAAAATGTGGGTAGCATCTGCCTTACAGTTTCAAGGCTTGATCAAGTGGTATATGGAACACACTTTGCAAATCTTGTAACCGTGGAAATGTTAGCTCTTTGGGGGGATATAGAAGGGAAGTCAGAAGTTCTACCAACTACACTTTGAATGAGGTGAACTCTAGAGAAAAGAGGTTGAAGCTGGCAGCAAAAGTGCCTTATGTATGGTGGCCTTACTGTCTTGTCTCTTCCCTGCAGAGAGAACGAGGCCTCTGCCATCATGGCAGCTTTTCTCCTGGGGAGCGATCCCGTGTAGTGTCTCAGTAAGTTTGGGTACTCTCATTTTGAATTTAGTGGGATCAGATTTGAGGAGGATTCAAGGGGCAAGTAGATAGAACCATACCATAAAATTAGAAGTGGAGACATTGGGGCGGCTAGGTGGCCCAGTGAATAGAGCACCTACCCTGAAGTCAGGAGGACCCGAGTTCAAATCCGACCTCAGACACTTAATTACTAGCCATGTGACCTTGGGCAAGTCACTTAACCCTAATTGTGCCTCAAAAAAAAGTGGAGACCCAGGGAAAGTTGTAGTTATTAAAATTGGGATGAGGGATAAGAGTTACTGATTTTGGAGGAAATGAGACAGTTACTAGCTATTGAATAAGGAATATAAAATTTTCTATTAAAACTTGGTGGTGTGGATAAGGGAAAAAAAGAATTATGAGCAAAAGGAAGGGGGGGGTGCCTCATGTACTGGTCTAGTTGGGGTGCTGTTGACACCAATATCTCCTTACCTTGATATCGTCTTACTGCGGTTTTTCTTCTTTTTCTCAGTTTCTTGCCCAACTACTTGAGCTTCACTGACTCCTATTTCCATAAGGCTTTCTGTGGTGTCTACAGCAAGGATGGTCAGATCTTCATGTCTGCTTGCCAAGGTACCCAGACCCAGTGACCACTCCCTTGAATAGAATGGAAAACAATTTCCCATCAGCCCATAGATTGGGGAAGCCCCTGTTCCAGACTGTCCTCTGGTTGGGAAATGTCAGCAGGGTTTAATTCTGAATACCCTGCAGCAGAGGGAAGATCTCATAGCTGCACTAGGTAGCCAGGGGTGAAAGGAGAAAGTTTCCTGAAACCTGCCTATTCCCAATTCCCAGATCAGACAATTCGACTGTATGACTGCCGTTATGGCTGCTTCCATAAGTTCAAGAGCATCAAGGCCCGGGACGTTGGTTGGAGTGTTCTAGATGTAGCCTTTACTCCCGATGGGAACCACTTCCTCTATTCCAGCTGGTCTGATTATAGTGAGTATACTTCCAGCCCTGTCATCTCTCCATTTTGGACCCTGTAGCCTACATCTTCCAATCTCTTTTCTCTGAGCTAGTTCTCATGCTACTTTACAGGAGGACCATGCTCTCAGAATGATCTGACACCCCCTCTACCTTTTGCATGGAATTTGCTTTTTGTTCCTCCTTTCTCCTTTGTTCTTCTAACTTCATGTATAAAGTCTTTCTATCATAACAGGCCTTCTCATCCTATGAAGACATCTTCTTTATAACATCCCTAACAGATACATCTGCTTGAACATGTCTAATGAGGGGAAACTCATTACTTTTACAAAGCATTCCCTTTCATTTTTTGATAGCCAGAATTGATTAGAAAGCCCTTTCTTATATTGAGCTAAAAATCTGCATCTTCTAAAACTTCTACCTGTTGGATTTTATTCTGCCCTTTGAAGTTACACAGGACCCTATCCTCAAACCTCGAGTGACTCTTGTCTCTCTTGCTTCTTAGTTCATATCTGCAACATCTACGGGGAGGGAGACACACACACTGCCCTGGATCTGAGGTACTGGCTTCCCTCTTCAGCTAGACCCACCAGAAACTTAGGGAAGGCCTTCTGCAATTAATTTTTGTGAAATTGAGGCACATGCTGAGAGGGCAGAATACAGGGACCATCTGTTTCTCTGAGTGGGAGATCCCCTGGGTGAGATATGTATATCACTTCTCATTGGGAGGGACAGAGTACAGTAAATGGATAGAGCATAACTTCCAAGTTCTCTCTGAGACAACCCTTCATTCTTACACGTGTAAGCAGGACCCTGTTCAGTTTCCCTCCAGAAATGGGTTGCATGGCTTTCTTTGGATCTGAAGTGGATTTTTAATAAAGGCTAGTCTTCCTGTCTTAACAAATTCTTCACTCTCTTTCAGGCCAGATCAACATAGTTTCATTGTCTTCTCCATTGCTGTCTCCTCAGATGGACGAGAGGTCCTGGGAGGGTGAGTATGTTGGTATTTCTCCACAGGTGATTAAGAAGTTCTAATCTGGAGGTTGGGCCTGGTTTTGAGGAGACCTATATTCTAGACAGTTGTCTTATAGGTCCTCAACCAGGCTTACTCTCAGGTAGACTTTTCCCACCTCTTTCCCAGTCCCCTCCCATTGTGGAATATGAGGCCTTAAATTTCTTCTCAGCTTTGAACCAGCTTTTCTCCATTGTATAGTAGTTGAGCTCTGTGGGATTAAGGACTTGACCCTTAATATAAACTTAAAGGTTCTTCCCAGAGACTTCAGAGAAGTCATTTCTTGAATACTGACTCAGTTGTTACCAGCCCACACTCTTTTCTTTCAGTGCCAATAACGGATGCCTCTACATCTTTGATCGAGAACAGAACCGCCGTGTATTGCAGGTACTATTCCTGGGAGCTAAACATCATGTTTTCCATCTCCTTTTGACTGGAATACTCATATAATCTGTCTTCTCTCTGCTTTAGATGGAATCCCATGACAATGATGTAAATGCAGTGGCTTTTGCTGATACAAGCTCCCATATCCTGTTCTCTGGGGGAGATGATGCCATTTGCAAAGTCTGGGACCGGCGTACCATGCGTGAGGACGATCCCAAGCCTGTGGGTGCCCTGGCTGGGCACAGAGATGGCATCACTTTCATTGACAGCAAGGTAAACAGAGGAGGGCGCATTACATAGCTGAAGTGCCAAGACTCCTAGCTTCCAGAAGGGCTTGGAAACAAGGCTGGCACAGGAATTTATCTGTCAGACTAGTCAAAGTCTACAAAAAAAGAATTCCAGCCAGTCATAAGGAAAAGGAGTTAAACTAAAGGGCATGAGACCTACTTCTACTCATTAGTCCTCAAGTATTAGGGTTTCCTGTACTAGATCAGGGCCTAAGCCACAATCAGGTTGACTTAACCAGTGCCTGAGAAAATTGAAACACCTGGCCAGGAGGTAGGGTCTGAGGTAAACACCAGAAAACTAATTTGATTCAGTAAAAATAGGTAGCAGAGTCTCAGAGAGACATGGCTTTTGTCAATCAACCAGAAAAATAAGGCAAGACCCAAGACTTTGATTTACACTTGGCTTCACTATTGAGAAAGACATGCTATAATTTTGTGTTATGCTGAATATTGTGTTTGTGTTGAATATTGTGCTTGTTTTGAATATTGTGTTTCAACTTGTGGCCATGGGTTCACAGGGCGATGCCCGGTACCTCATCACCAATTCCAAAGACCAGACCATAAAGCTGTGGGATATAAGGCGCTTCTCAGGTCGGGAAGGCATGGAAGCCTCACGACAGGCAGCCATTCAAGAATACTGGGACTACCGTTGGCAGCAAGTGCCTAAGAAAGGTCAGAGTTGATTCTTGCGTTATTTTTTAAAGGATTTTATTGATGTGTATTTACATTGCTTCCCAGTAATACTTAACATCTTCCACCCCAAGGCTACCCTCCTCCCCTCCCCGCACAACAGAAAAATACAATTAAGTAAAACAAACCAACACATTGTCCATATTTGGCACCATATGCCTCATTCTTAACCTGTAGTCACCACGTCTCTGCCAGGAAGAAATAGGCATCATTCATCCTCTTGAAGTCAAGTTTGGTGACCCCATTACTCAAGAGTTCTGATGTCTTTTGTCAGAGTGGGCAAGAGTGTGACTCAAAGATGTTTTCCTTTGCATTGTTTTGGTCAAGGCATAAATTGTTTTTCTACTTATACTTAACTTTTTCTCAGTCCACACAAGTCTTCTCAGTTTTCTCTGAATTTCTCTGAATTCCTCAGATTCATAATTTCTTCCATCACAATAATTTTCCATTACTTTCATGTACAACATTTTGTTCAGATATTCCATATTCTATAGATACTCATTTGGCTCCTGGTTCTTTGCTCTTATAAAAAGTGCTGGTATAAATATTTTTCCATATATTTGTCCTTTCACTCTGTATTTAACTACTTTGCAGTTTATGCCCAGGAGTGATACTACTGAGTGAGAGGACAGTTTAGTGACTCCATTATTCTGTTCTATATCTTCTATTAGGAGGTTTCTAAGTCGTGCAGAAGCATTACTGCACCACAGAAGAGCCCACTAACAGAGTGTGTGTTATATTTCCCCTCCCCCTTGTCTCCATATAGCCTGGCAGAAACTGAAGCTCCCTGGGGACAGCTCTGTGATGACATACCGGGGTCATGGTGTGCTCCACACCCTCATCCGCTGCCGATTCTCCCCTGCCCACAGCACCGGCCAACGCTATATCTACAGTGGGTGCTCCACTGGCAAGGTTGTTAGTAAGTATCACCACAGCAACAGAATGTCACCACAAGGTGGGAGACCTTTTTTTCCACTGAAAGTCAAGTCCCAGGAGAAAAAAAAAAATCAATTTCAAGAAGTAACTTAATATGGTTAGGTTGTTGGATTTGTGGGGCAGAGGGTGAGAGAGGAAGAGAGAACTATATAATGTTCCACTGAATTAATTTTATAACTAAAAACAGAGCCTATAAGACAAGCAACAATGAAAACTATTCTTCACCTTTCATATTTTGGTTAGTTAAAGAGTATAGTATACGGAAGATAGAGGGAAAGAAGGAAATGGAATGTGTGTTCTTTCCTGGTTTATAGAAAGAAAAGATACAGGCAGAAATAGAGTAAGTCAGAGGATGAGACAGAGATGTGTAATACAGATACAGAGACACAAAGACAAAAAAGATGTCTACTGAAAGAGAAACACAGGTACTCCTTTATAGAAAAACCTGGCGGGGGGGAAGTGGTGAGGAACTGAATTAGATGTAGACATAGACATGGACACACAAAGGAATATGCCAGTATCCAGGAATTTCTCTCGTTTATAGCTTTTTAAGATATTACTCCTAAAAGCATGCTAGATTTTCTGGACTGTAGGCCAGGTGAAATGGAGCTAAGGTCTGAAGTTGCCCATCTTATCACTAGAACATCTTTTCAGAATAGGTTATAATCAAGGTTACAAGGGAAAAGAGACTTTAAAAGAACCCTTGTATACTAGAAGAGGTTTTGCTTCCCAAGAAAAGTGTCTGGACCAAGTGGCTAATAGGCTAAACGGATGAGAGGTTCCCATAAAGCAGGGATTCTTAACCTAGGAGTCTGTGAACTTTTTTTTTAATAACTTTTTCAGTATAATTGATTTCCCTTGTAATTGATGTAATTCATTGTTTTAGCACTTACAGAGTATACTCTGAGGTGGGATCCATAGGCTTCACTAGACTGCCACAAGGGACCCATGATACTAAAGATGTCAAGAACTCTTGCTATGGAGTAAAATGTAGATGGACAGGACCTCAGTGGCCTCTCTTATTCTTTCCTTTCCTGTATAGTATACGACCTCCTCAGTGGCCAAATTGTGAAGAAGCTGGCCAGCCACAAGGCCTGCGTACGAGACGTCAGTTGGCATCCCTTTGAGCAGAAGATTGTCAGCAGTTCGGTGAGATTGGCAGAGTCAGGGCAGGGAATAGGAATTGAAGGGTTCTGTGAGGCTTTGAGGGATTCATTTAGGGTCAAGGCTTAAGAGGGTCCTCCTCTAACAACTTCCTCTTCGCCCTTGTAGTGGGATGGGAACCTGCGCCTGTGGCAGTACCGTCCACTTGAATACTTCAGGGAAGACCTGCTGAATTCTGATGACTGTCCTACCGCCACTCCACCATACAAATCCTATGGAGCCTATTCCTCCTCCCAGTAATTCTTTCCTGTCAATATGGACTGATCTGTGCAGCCCCCAAGGGGAATTACCTACTCGTTTCTCTCTCTCCTCAGGGAGATATGTGGAGGAGCTACTAGGGTTGGGGATGAGGAGGAGAAACCCTAGCTTTTCCACCCCAGCTGTGCTCTGGGTGGGGGGTATCCTGCCCTTTGAGGCTGGGTTGTGTTCTTAATCTAGTGATGTTGCCCAGCCTCCATCCCCACCCTGAGGGCAGGCAGGACAGACAACTCTGGAAAATACAAAGTGGTCACCCCCAGGTAGTTATTTAGGTACGGTCCTAGCCAGTCAGGGAATGCTTATTTTTTATAATCATGTTTGGATTCTGAGAGTTGGTTAATAGACTAATGTTCCTGGGCTAGGTCTAAATGGGTTGGCCAATCAGAATCTGATTACTGTTGCCTGGCCCAGTAGCATGGACCTTCAAGTTGAAGGCCAGACTAGCCATTCAGAAGGTGGGTTTCCCCACCACAGCTCTCCTTTTTTTCATGATGACCAGAATGTCATTCCTTCTTAGGCAAGGAGGAAAGCTGTTCCCCCAGATTGGGAATCTGCTGTCCCTTGTGTCTTTGGAGTAGGAGGTGCTACAGTGTAGGAAGTCCTAACACCCCCATCTTAATCCTTGTGGAACTGACTCTGCAGCTTGTGTCCCCTCAGGACAGGTGGGTAGGGGGACTAGGCAGGCTGAGGTGGGGGTCCTTCCTGTCTTATACTTGCTTTAGCTCCCTCAATAAAGTTTCCTCAGAAATCTGACTCAGTCTGGTTTCTTGTGTATTAAGGTTTTACTTAAACTTCTCCAACTTCATGACTGGGCCTGAAATGCATAACACAGTGTTCAGGAACCTGATAACCAGGACATGCTCATTTGAATTGAAAACCCCTTCAAAAGACATCTGCTTTGTATTTTATCTTAAGAAGAAGACCAATAATTCCCCACTAAAAATGGGGAATTAGCTTGGAGTTGAGTTGCTTACCCACTCCAGGAACCTAAAACATTTATTTGCCCCAGCAAGTAAAGGTAGAGCTTGCAAGAGAGTAAACATAGGCCCCCTGCATAAAAAATATTAGGCCCCTGGGATACTAGAGGTCTCCCTTCTAAGGAAAAAGTCATTCAATGTGATGACCACTTTAGAAACAGACCACAGTGCATCTTGGTTAGATTTATAAAACCTGAGAGTTGGCAAAGACAGGAGACCAGCTAATCCAAAATACCCTTTGAGAAAACCTGTCACATCCAAAAAGAGATTAGTTGACCTACCCAAGGTCATGCAGTTTGTTAATGGCAAAACCGAGGGTAGAACCATGGTCTTCTGGCTCTATTATACCATATTGTTTCCTGGTAAGGACCAAAATCATGCCAGATGTTTAGGAAAAGAGAAGAATAACAAAAACCTTTTAAAAACATGTAGAATAACAAAACCAAAAAGAAAGTTCCTCCCAGTATTCCCCAAGGCCTGTCTAGTAAGGTAAGGTGGAGCATGTCCAAGGACTCCACTTCAATTTTAGTGGTCTGTTCTAACCCGTTTAATAGTACAGGATACAAATTTGAAGTCTGAATCTGATCTCCAGGACTGTTCTGCTCCCCCTTCCCAACTTCCAAGGACTCCAGCCTGGACCTGACTGTGGACCAGGGCCTACAACTCCACAGCAGCATGGACCCCACAGCCACTCTCCCAGACCCGAGTCCAGGGTGTATGGAATGGGTTCTTGCCTTGCTCTACCTACTCTGGAAAATTCCCGCACCAAACTGGCAGCAGTTGCATGTGAGGGTGACAATGTATGTCTTTAAACGCTTGAAAAGCTGATGAGTCGTTTCCCTGACCACCCCTCCTTCCTTGTAAAAATGGATAGTGAAGTAGGTATGTTGGCTGAAAAGTTCACAGTGACACAGCCATGTAGGCACGAGTCCACGAACTGAAACAAGGATGTGGGTAGGGAAAACTGAGGACACAAAGACAGAGACGTTGTGGAAGGACATACAGACCGCTGTTGCTGACGGTGACGCAGTAGCGTCAGCCCCGGCCCCTAGCTGCCCCCCGCCCCTCTCCCTCACCAGCTGCCAGTCTAGCTCTGCCCTGTATCTCTAGCACCTGTCACTGCCTGTCCTTGCCTAGGGGGCCCTACAAGCCCCTCCTCAGCTGCCCAGCAGAGCAAGCAGTCAGAGGGGAGGGAACATGGAGCGGGGGTTAGGGGTGGGGGCAGGGACAGGCCTGGGGGCCCGGCTTCGAGTGGTGCTGGGCTGGATGCTGAGGGCACTGCTCTGGCTGGCATCAGCCCTCCTGTACTTTGGAAGTGAACAAGCTGCCCGACTCCTGGGGAGCCCCTGCCTCCGGCGCCTTTACCATGCCTGGTTAGCTGCAGTTGTCATCTTCGGACCCCTGCTACAGTTTCATGTCAACCCCCGCACCATCTTCGCCAGCCACGGCAACTTCTTTAACATGTAAGTCTCTCGGGTCAGGCCCTTTAATGCTAGTTCCATCCACTCCGGGTTCTAAGCTCCCCCCTCCTTTGGGATCTTGTCCTCCTGCCAGTCTGAGAACTAAAAATAGGCCGGGAGGTGGAGGAGAAGGTCAAGTATGGGGGGAATTATGGGGGTAGAAAGGGAGGATTTAGAAGGCAGGACATGCTCTATGAGACTTAGAAGTCTTTCAGGGTGATTAGGGGGTGAGGGGTAGAGGGCTGGAGATGAGAAGAGGGGCAAAGAACACAGGAAATGGAGAGAGTTAGGGACTTGGCCTAAAGTAGTATGAATGGGTCCAGAGATGAGATGGGGTCAGAAGGTAGAGGAAGATGGCAAAGGTCCATGGGGAATACAAATGGGATTCCTGAGAGATAAATCTGAGAAATCCAGAAGAACCTGGAATCTAAAAAGGAGTGTTTCTTTACAACAGCCTTTCCTCCCTTCCCTCTTTCTGACCCCACAGCAAGTTTGTGAACTCTGCCTGGGGCTGGACCTGCACCTTCCTAGGAGGTTTTGTGCTACTGGTAGTGTTCCTGGCCACACGGCGAGTGGCAGTGACAGCTCGGCACTTGAGCCGACTGGTGGTAGGGGCAGCGGTATGGCGAGGGGCTGGCCGTGCTTTCCTTCTCATTGAGGACCTGACTGGCTCCTGTTTTGAGCCTCTGCCCCAGGGGCTGCTGCTGCACGAGCTTCCTGATCGACGCAGCTGCCTGGCAGCTGGCCACCAGTGGAGGGGCTACACGGTCTCCTCTCATACCTTCCTGCTCACCTTCTGCTGTTTGCTCATGGCTGAGGAAACAGCAGTCTTTGCTCGGTACCTGGCCCATGGGCTGCCTGCTGGTGCCCCTCTTCGACTCGTCTTCCTTCTCAACGTACTGCTGCTGGGCCTCTGGAACTTCCTGCTGCTCTGCACTGTTATCTATTTCCACCAATATACCCACAAGGTAGTAGGTGCTGCTGTGGGTACCTTTGCCTGGTACCTCACCTATGGCAGCTGGTACCATCAACCCTGGTCACCAGGAAGTCCAGGCCATGGGCTCTTCACCCACCCCCAACGCCCCCAATCCAGACTTAAGCGTGATTGATGGGAATAAAGGCAAATCAAACGCAGGTGCTGACTCCTCTTTATTTGAAGTGAATGATGGGTGGTACCTCAGCTGAATACTGGAGGATAGAACACTATAGAATGGGAAGGACCCAAAAATGTTATTTCCTACATTCCAGATTCATCTCTAACACACCCTGGCAGAGCTGGGGGAGGGGGGATTTGCTATTGTTCCTTAAAAAGCATCTCCAAGAAAAGAAGGATCCCACAGCCTACCATCCCATGGACCCACGCCCCTACTCACATTCTTCCTCAGGTCTCCTCTGATGTCTTTTTCTTCCAGCGCCCTCCACCAAGAGGACATACGCACATACACACATATATAGACAGATGGAAACATGTTCTTCCCACAATGTCCATGCAATTGTGTGAGCCTACACGTCTGTTGTCTTCCCTCTGTGACTAGACGCTACAGAGAGGAAGACCCAGGTTGAGAAGGGATGAAAGGGTGCCCTGGGGGAGTTGGGAGGAGAGAGAGTTCATCCCTTTGGGGCAAGAGGTACTTGAAGACAAAATCTGAGCAGGTTGTGAGGAGCCGGAACCAGACAAAACAAACACACAGGGTTTGGAGGAGGCTTTCTGTCTCTTCTCCCTGGGACCGTAGTTTGGTGCCCTGCCTCTTCTCTCCTGGCCCTCTAGTTTCCCCTCCCCTCTTCTAACCCTGATCCCGCCTCCAGCTCAGTTCCACCCTCCCAGGGAGGTCTCTACAGGCAAAGCTGCTTTCACTTTCCCTTCCCCCTTGCTCCTGTCTCACTGCTCCGTCTGGCCCCTTAACCCCCCTGCCATGGCCTTCAGTGTCAGACCCGAAGCCCAGGCCAAGGTGAGCACAGCAGAGGGGAGAGGTGAAGTCATGGGGAATAGGGTGGAAGGGAGGAGTGGTCCTGAGGGAAGCTCTACCCAGTTTTATGCCATCATTCTCCCCTTGCTTCCCCCTGCCCATTCCCCTCCCCCCATCCTCCTCTTCTAGGCCTCTCAACAAGAAGAGGTTGAGAGTACTTGGGACTCAAGCAGTTGTCTGGGGAGCCAAAGTACTCTTCCCCCCAAATCTCTATCATGAAGTGAGGATCAGCAGCCTTGCAGGGTCTAGAACACCCCCAGTAAATAAAGGGGAACTGGGACCTGTAAAAGGACAACTAGGCAGGTGGGGGGGGGGGGAGGGTTGGACTTCAGCCATAGGGAAAGGAGCGGTGATATGGCTTTGGTTTGATGGGGTGAGGTGAAGCAGTGAGAAGAGGAAAGGTGGGTGATGGTTCAGAGCACTTGGCCGGTGCATGTGACTAGCAGGCGAAACCTGCACACCCGTTATCTCTCTTGATCTCAGAATCTTGCTCTACTGGGATCTGTTCCCACACCTCTCCCAGCACCATTGAAAACTGTTCCCACACCTCCCACAGATGGAGCCCCACTGGGATCAGTTCCCATCTCTCCCCTGAACCCAGTCCCATAGAGATTTCTGTTCCATACCTCCCACCCATCGAAGCCTCCCTGGGATCTGTTCCCATGTTTCACCTGAACTCAGCCCCACTGGGAACTGTTCCATACCTTCAGATGAAGCCCTGCTAGGATCTGGGTCCACAATCCCAAGGAGATGTGAGATTTTCCTGAGGTCTCAGGCTGTTAAGTCTTAAATGACAACTCTCTTCTATCCCCACAGGTAGATTTGTTCAGAAAGGAGATATGTGCTCAGGTAAGACCTCACCATCGAACACTACTTTCACTCTGTTCCTGGATCCCTCACCCTAGTTCTAACATATCCCTACCCCAATCGCAGTTCACACAAACTTGGCTTCCTTGTCTTTGGCTGGATGTTTGCTCTGACCAGTTGTTCAGTCAATCGATCAATATCTGACACCCACCTCTTACCCTCTTCCTCATATGCAGGCAGAGATCCTACTTGGAACTTATTTCCCCACGAAGATTTCAGAGCTGGATGAGTTCTTGAAGGTAATGGGGCTCGGGAGGAGGCAGAGTAAAGGCCAAGAAAAGGGAAACTAATGATTATGGGAAAGGAGGAAAAATGAAAAGATAAGAAATATTGAAAGAGAAAACATTTACTGCCATCCTTTCTCCCTGCCACGTTTTAGGATCCAGCTCTGAATGAGGCTGATTTGAGTCTCCTAAAGGCCCCCCTGGACATCCCAGTCCCTGACCCAGCCAAAGAAAAAGAGAAGGAAGAGCGTCGGAAACAACAAGAGGTAAGGGGGAACAGGATGGGGCTAGGTTGGGAACATATAAGTGCTTAGGGCTTGACTTCATGTGACTCCTCTCCTTCTGCAGAAGGATAATAAGAATGGAAAGAAAAAAGAGGAAGATGAAGATAAAGGTAATAGAGGGTCATTGGATGGGAGCTTAAGTCCTGGTTCCCTAATTGATACATTATCCCTGGGAAAGCCTCCCCAGAGCCAGCTGCCTTCACCCACTTGAGTTTTAGGTTTATGGTGTATTTCCCCAGCTCCTCCTTGTGGGCCTGTAAGCTCCAATGAGAAGATTGTGGCCCTTTTGGGGCGGTTGAAGCCTGAGATCAAAGACGTGAAAGAACAGCTAAATATGGTAAGCCCCTACCCCTCACCTAATTCTCCGGCAGGACTTGAATGAGGCCTGTCCACCAGAGAACTAACTTATCCAGAACAGCTGCCCTTTGCCTTAAGGTATCCTGTCAATCAGAAAATAGTGCCTTATCAGAATAGAGAAAGGGACATAGTATTGTGGGGAGTGATGTAAGGGGATATGGCCTGCGGCTTAGATGGTAGGGGTGGGATAATAAGGAAGGCTGAAGATTTGGAAAAGGAAATGGGGTTGGGGAACAGACTTGAGTCGTCTCTACCATTGTTTTTCCCAGGTTTCCATGTGGCTACAGCTACAGGTGCCCCGAATTGAGGATGGAAACAACTTTGGAGTAGCTGTCCAGGTGATGACCCTGCCTGATACACTGCCCCACCCTAAACCCCTTACCTTGATCCTGCTTTGGAGCCATGCTTTATCTTATCTCTTTCATGCCTTTCTTTTCCTTAGGAGAAGGTATTCGAGCTGATGACTACACTCAGAACTAAGCTGGATGGCTTCCAAACCCAGATCTCAAAGTAAGTGATCCAGTCTCACATATATATATTGCCCCTGTCTTAACGGTTATTAGCTCAAATTCCAGCTCTTGCCCTCTACTCTCATATTAGGTTCTACCATTTTGGTTTCTCTTTTTTTTTTTTTTGAGGGGGGAAGGCAAGGCAATTGGGGTTAAGTGACTTGCCCAACTTCACACAGTTAGTGTGTCAAGTGTCTGAGGCCACATTTGAATTCCTGACTCCAGGGCTGGTGCTCTATTCACTGTACCACCTAGCTGCCCCTTCTTTCTTTTTTTAAGATCTCCCTTGCTCACCTCTCATAAGGAACATTACTTTCCCACCCACCCCATAACTTTTCTCATTCCTCATTAGGTACTTCTCTGAAAGGGGTGATGCAGTAGCTAAAGCAGCAAAGCAGCCACATGTGGTGAGTGAGGAAGCAGGCCCAGAGTGGGAAGGGGGGCATAATTCAGAAGGAAGCTCCCAGGAAGGGTAGGATGGGAATTAGATAAAACCAGTGTGAAGAACTAACACTGAAGTCTCCACAGGGTGACTACCGACAGCTGGTTCATGAATTGGATGAAGCACAGTATGGAGAGACGAGACTGATGGTCATGGAGATCCGAAATACTTATGTAAGGAACTAGACCCTGGAATTTGCTTGGTGGAAGAGCAGAGGCAAAGTAGGGAAGGTTGATATGGAGGCAAACAAGTTTCAGGACAAGTAGCTCATGAGGTATAGCCTGGGAGGGGTGGGGGAGAGGAAATGAAAATAAACTTCTAGTTAGATTGGGAAGCCATTACAGAGCCTCTACTCAGAGCTCAGAATAATTCCCACTCTTGGGCCTTCTTCCTTGGGCCTACAGGCTATATTATATGATATCATCCTGAAGAACTTTGAGAAGATCAAGAAGCCCAGGGGAGACACAAAAGGAATGATCTACTGAAAAATGGAGCCTGCCTCCCTTCTCCATCACCCTTTAACTAAGATAATTTGTCTTGCCACAGTCCAGCTTCCATTTAGAACTTCCCCTCTTATCTATACCTTGCCTTCTAGGCACCAATAAATTTTGTCACACCATTCCCCAGTCTCTTTATTTAAGGTTCTAGCCATTATGGTCCAACTCAGGCACTCCCATTGGCAGCAGCAACCCACTGGGAAATTTCAGTGTTGAGCCGTTGATTGGTCCAGTCACGACGGATGTCATCAAGGTGGGCATCAAAGTCAACAAGAAGCTGGTGGGCCCGGCCTTCAAGCAGTGCTCGAAGGAGCTGCCTTGACTCTTCCCAATCCCGCCACATCACCCTGAAATAATACCCACCAATACGGAAACATTCAGTTTAGCCCAAAGACCTGGGACTAAAGGGAAAGTTTAGGTCTAGGACATCCCCAAGGGATAAAGAGAAAAACAGTAACAGATTTAGGAGCCTGGATTGAAGTTAATTACCCTGCTACCTTGGGACTCAAGAAAGAGGGGATTTGGAGGGAGGGAGTCCAGACTTAGAAGCAAAGAGAACATGGCAAGAAGTGCTGTGGCAAAGGAAGAGAGGTATTCTACTCACAAGTTCTTGTCTTTGGGGACCCAGCGTCGATCACGAGTCTCCAAGACAATGATAGGTGGCACTCGAGGCTGGGATACCAGTTTCCGGTTATCCAGCTAGGAAGTTGAGGTAAGGATTGTTGAGGGTTCTGTGGTTCCCTTCCCACCTTCTTTTCTCCCCAACTCCCTCAGTCCTCAGTCTTACCATGATGAGTACTGCACCAGGGAAGAATTCAGCAATCCGTCCAGCAATTTTCAGGGCAAGGGGACCAGGACTAGGAAGAAGACAGGCATCCTGAGGATCCTGAGCAGGAGAGCAATCTACTTGCATGTCATTTAAGGCTAACTGGTGTCCTTCAACCCCTATGGAGGTGAGGTAGACTAGCCCAGTCAGGAGGAAATTACTGGTTGGGTTTAACCCTGACAAACATTTACCTTAGAGCAGAGCTTCTTAACTTGGGGTCCATGTACCCCCCTGTAAACTTGGAAGGAAAAAAAATACATCTTTATTTTGACTAAACTCTAACTGAAATTTAGCATTTCCTTCAATTATGAGTGGAGGCAACAAGCCATTATTCTGAGAAGGGGTCCCCGACACCAAGGAAAGTTTAGAACCCCTGCCTTAGAGCAAAGCCCTGCCCCCTCTTCTGCTGCCATCTGCCTCACTCACCTCTGGTCATTCAGCGATGCATTGGCATGGTAGTACCCAGCTACCACCAAACTTCCCTGGGCACCCCACACATCTACCTGTCATGAGAAAGGGCCCATTAGTTCTTTACTGACGCCATTGCCAATGAACAGCTGCAAAGGGGGACAGGGCCTGCCAGGCCAAGGCCTGGAGGCAATGAGTGGGCAGCTCCAAGAAGGGGGGCGGGGTGGAGGCGTACCTGGTTAAGGGCGACCTCCAACATGACCGAAAGGGCCAAGTGGCTGTGGAAGAGAGGCACACAGTCGCTGAGGCACAGGCAACCCCCCGCCTGGGGCGCCTGCGCCAGCAGCAGCCCGTTGACAGCTGCGTGCGGATAGCGGGCAGCGTGGAGGCACATCTTCACGTAGGCCCGGGCCGAGATCTCCACTTCTCCCATTGTCCGCGGGGTATGGCTGGGGTCGAAGGGGGGTCTCGGGGACCAGGAGCCAGCCCGGCCTCTGCCTGCCTGCCTGCCCCTTCCCTTCCTCCCTTGCCCCGCACGCACGCAGTCGGCCAGGACCTCGCAGGCTCCCTCCTCCCTCAGCCACCCCTCACCCCACCGGTGCCCCGTCAGCGTCACCTCCCGCCTTCCCTATTGGGCCTTGGCCCGGCTCTGCCCGAATCTGCACCAGGCCCCCTCCCTCAGGTGGAGCTGTCACGCTGATTTCCTCTCGTCCCGCCCCCTTAAGCTGTCCCCAATGGCATCTCCCGAAGCGGAGAACACACTCCTCCCGCCCCTAAGGGGCGGCCGCTACAGCGAGCGTCCAGCCCAAACTGAGCTCCGGCTCCTCCCCACTTCTCCGACTCCCTGACAAGCTTCTCGGGTCCCACCCAACACCTGACGTATGATTGGTCGAATGGACTTTGACTTGCCCTATCAGCGGTTACAAGTTCCTTGACCAAGTTCTGATTGGAAGACTTTGTCTTCGGCTTTTCATTGGTCCGCTAACTTACAGGAGCCGCTAGAATAACTTGAGGGGATGGTTGATTTCACCTTCTTGAGGTCCAGTTGGGCATTTTTTACTGTGGATGTGCCGCGGCCCTTCCGTCTAGCACCAATCAGTGAGAGGATTGGAGATGGGACCCTGGAGGAGCGGAGCACTACGAAGATTGACCTCTGGCTTCTTCACTATCTCCTAGCTCTTTAAAACCACAAAAACAGCATTGTGACTTAGAACAACCACTTTAGAAAGCAACGAGGAGTCATGCAAATAAAACCATTTGATATATCCCAAGGACTTTACTGATATTAAAACAATTATAGCAGCACAAACAAAACAAATATGGTAGCAAAACCAAACCAAACCCTGGACACAAAGTAGCTATCTCTCCAGAGCAGACCTGGCTGCAGGACTGTCCCTTTCCTCTTCCCTACATCCCACTTTTCGGCTTCTTTTTATGTCTTGTCTCTTCCCATTAGATTGTGGGCTCTTTGAGGGCAGGGACTGTCTTTCCCCCTTGTTTTGTATCCTCAGTGTTTAGCACAGTGCCCAGCACAAAGCAGGCACTTGATATTTATCGATTGACTGTAATGGAATGGAATTTGGAGATGCCCCTGTATTGGCTTGGTTTTGAGGTTGAGTGTTAAAACCCAGAGCTTGTGAATCCCACTTGTGGGATGGACTTGTTGACATGAAGAGAAAGGGCTGAACTGGGAGGAGCCGTGAATTGGGAGAGAGGCCCAAGCCTAGAGAAGGCCAGAAGGACTTTGGGAGAGCAGTATCCAGTATCGTGGAGCCTGAGTCGCTGAGAGAAAGACTGCTGAGAGCCCGTTGGAGCTGCCCAGGACTTTTGAGAACTGCCACCCAAAGCTGCCAAGGACTGAGGAGGCATGGCTGTGATGCCGGTATTTTGTCCCTTTTGATATTGTTTTGCCAGATTCACCTGCTGGCGAAGGACAGTGCTGCTGTTGTAGAGTCCTAGAACCTGGCCGTTGGTTCAGAAGCCCTGAAGGAGGATTTTCCTGTTGTATGTTTACAGAAATCCCGGAAGAGGGCCTTGCTGATATTTTCAGGGGTTCTGGGACTGTTC
>CM053589.1:28812963-28875848 GCA_028646515.1 Pseudochirops corinnae | reverse complement strand
ATGATATCTTAACCTTGTTATAACTTAAGGGTGGATGGTCTTTTGTGCTCTCCTGCCCTTTTTGAGATTCAGGGGTGGGAAGCCTTTGAGTTTTCTGTGCTCTGTGATTGACCAAATGAATGTACTTTGTTTATGATTGGAGACTAATCTCCATTTGAGAGGAGAAACTTTGTTGACTGACTAAATGTGCTGCCCAGGAGTGGACTACTTTGACTAATGTACTGGCCAGGGGTGGGATACTTGGACCTTGATACTTTGCAATTGAATTGAGAACATACTTCCTAAATGGACAGGTTACACTGTATTTTGACTTTCTCTGTTCTGTGAATGTTTGCTGAATAAATGGGGTTTGCTATGCTGATAATCCAAACCTTGGAAGTTGCCTTTGCTTGGCATTACACTGACTGATTAGGGAAATGTATAAACAAATTGTGGAATAAATAATAGAATATTGTTACACAATAAGAAACAAAAATACAGGATCCCACCCCAACTCCCCCCCCCCCAAAAAAGACCAAACATGATAAAAACAAAAAAGCAAGAAAGGAGTTAAAATGAATAGATGAAAGGTGAGGTAAGCAGAGCCAGGAAAGCAATATAAGAAGTTATTACAATGGGGTAAATGGAAGGGACAATGACTACAAAACAATAGAAAATAAATATTTTGAAAATACGAAAAGTTACTTTCTTCCTCTTCTTTTAAAAGGTAAGAGGATAGGAGTGGTCGAACATAACATATAACAGATTTTTTCAATGCCGTGGTCAATTTGCTGGATTTTTTTTTTATCTTCCTCTTTAAAAAATTTCTTTGTTATGAGGAATGGTTTCTGGGAAGTAGGGGAAAAAAATACAGAGGGAAATCGAGGCAATGTAAAAAACAAATTATATTACATTTTTAAAAAGAAAGCAAGAAATGAGTCCCCCTTCATTCCCCCCCAAAAGTATGAGACCCTCCAAAAATACATTAGCAAGATGATAGAAAATGGGAATTTTTTTTGAGCTATTTCAAATAGGCACACTAATATACTGTTGGTGGAACTGTGAATTGATACAAATATTTTGGAAAACAATTTGGAATGATGCTAAGAAAGCAACTAAAATGTTCATATCTTTTTACCCAGAGATCTTACTCTATTATTCATCTACCTCCAAGGAGGTTAAAAAAAATAAGGAGGAAAAAGAGTTCAGTGTACATCAAAATATTGATAGCAACACTTTTTGTAGAAGCAAAAACAAAAACAAAAAAAATAACAACAAAGTAGGTGTCTAAAATTTGATACCAGTATATCATGCCATAAGAAAAATTAATATGAAAAATACAGAAAGGTATGGGAAGACATGTAAAGTGCTACTAAATTAAGTAAGCAAAACTAGGAATACAATATGTACAATAATAACAACAATGTAAACAGAAAGGAAAAAATAAAGAAATGGCAAATGACCAAGCCTGGCCCCAAAGAGATAAGAAAATATACTTCTCTCACTTCTTTGCAGGGCAGGATTAATGAAGGATATGGAACACTGACCAAACGAGATAATATTTGTAAGGCACTTAGCGCAGTGCCTGGCATATAGTAGGTACCTGGCAGTCGTCATCGTTGTCGTCATCTTTTGATATGTTGGTTAGTTTCACTGAATTTTTTTTCTTTCTGCAATGGGGGTCTGACACATGCGTAGAGTGCCTCGGATGGTATCTCTATGTGGAAGATAATAGTGTGTTGCTTCAAGGAGATTTATTATGTATAAGAGAAATGCCTTAGACAAGAGACAAATTGTGGAGCGTGTGATTTTGTTGTTCTTTAGTCATGACCCCGTTTGGTTTGGGTTTTTGCAAAGATACTGAAGTGGTTTGCCATTTCTTTCTCCAGTTCATTTTACAGATGAGGAAACTGAGGCAAACAGGGTTAAGTGACTTGCCCAGGGTCACACAGCTAGTCTGGAGTCAGATTTAAACTCAGATCCTCCTGATTCCAGGGCCAGCACTCTATTCTCTTTGCCATCTAGCTGCCAAAGCATATGTAGATCTATAACTGGTTCTGATCAACTGATAACGACATTTTGAAGAAAAGGCTCTTAGGCTGCAGAGGCATTGAGCAAAATCTGTTAGTTTCAGCTATGACCTCTTTGCCTTGTTTGCTTTTGAAGTAATCTCAGTGATTCCTTCCTTCCTGGCATCTGGTAAAGGGAGTGGAATCTCTGAAACTGGGAATCTTGAAAGATTGAAAGAGCAAACCACAGGAATCCAGGAGTCCAAGCTAGGAGTTCAACCAGGATAATACTATATCCCAGGGACTAAGGCATGGTCTTTAGGAATGACCTTTGGGAATGTAGCTCAAAAGAATTCATCTAGCAGTTATGCCACATTTGGACATGAAATTGGTAGGACCAAGGCTGTGTAGAGATTGGGCTAAACTTCAAGCCTATTCCCCTCGAGAATGTAGATATTGGAGGAAAGAGTATTCTCAGAGGTGTTGGGGAAAATGTATGTTTATTCTTGCTATATCTTTGAAGTATTACTTTGTAAATGTTACCTACTGTTTAAGTGGTTAAATGGAACCAAGGATACTAGTCACTGACCCCTGTTAATAGGAAAAAATAGTTGATTGGAGCTCCAGCTGGCAGTAGAGAAATAGCCTACCTGGCCTTGAGAGATTGGGGCCAAAGCATACATGTTATGTATTTTTTTCTCCTTAGTGTTATAAAGGATGGCTCTCTGGAGAAAGGAGATATTAGGAAATTTAAAGTGATGTAAAGATGAAAGATATCAGTACAATTAAATACACACACATTAGCCTGTCCCCTGAGAGTAGACAAGATAATCCATCTTCGTTCTTTCATTAGTAAGGTAGAGGACTATGGACATAAAATGTTTCATGTACTGTTAGACCCTGCTGGATCCATTAGTTTTATTGAACTCTTTTTTTCTCCTAATTTTTGGTAGAAGGAAAACCTTTTCACTGCATAGGAAGGTGGAGGGGGATATGCTTGTAAATGTGATGTAAAAACAGAAGGCATCAATGAAACTAACACAGTCTCTAAAGCCCCCACATCTTGGCATTGTTAGCTCCCAAACTGCTATAGCAAGGGGTGACCTGGAGGACCAAAAAAAAACACGGCTTGGAATTAGGGCATTTATGTAGTGGAAAGAACCTTGGATTTGGAATTTAAATCCTGGCCATGATGCTTAAGTACCTGTGTGACTTATGACAAGTCAACTACTGTTTCGGAGACTGAGTTCCCTCATCTGTAGAATGAGTTGTTTGGAGATGACTGTCACTGGGAACCTAACACTGAAGCCATGCCTCCCAGTGGTAGATAGTTGGCAGGATATGAATCATTACACTGGGGACTGAGTATCTGAATATAAAGAGAGAATGGGGTTGCTCTCCCCCAACCCCCTTTTCAATCAAGTGTGTCTGGAGCTAGACATTTCCTATCACTATTGGCCCCCCCCCCCCCCCCGCCCCACTCTGATTCCCCGTTAGCAAGAGTGACATCCGATCAGTCTCCTGTCATCCTGCTACCTTGGGCAGATCACTTAAATTCTATGGTTCTCATTTTTCTCCTCTCTCAAGTGATAGGGTTGGAGCCTACTCCAACTCCTTTCTACCCATGTTTTTCCTCTAATTATTACAGCCTGCTGGGGGAGCGATAAAGAAAAGACTGGACAAGGAGGATGCTTAAACGTTTTCCAGAAATAATCACCTGCCCAGAAAATGCTCTTCTGTGCAACCAAGGTGGCCATTCCCCTTTCTGGAAGCAGAGGAGGTTGGATGTGGGAGAGACAATCTAGGTTGACTTGCCCAGGGTCACATGGCTAGTAAGCATCTGAGGCTAGATTTGAACTCGGGTCCTCCTGACTCTATGGCCATTCCTCTTTCAAGAATGCCTATAAAATAAAGGGGGCAGCTCTGGAAGTAGTTATGCTCATGCTATGGTTTATTATGGTATTGTTATATTTTGACCTGATAGCCTGTATTAAAAAGTTATGGGTGTAAAATTAATTATAATAAGTTATAGGTACTATATAAACAGGCCTAAATACAAGACAACTATGTATCTCAATGTATTTTTTAAAAAATAACAAGGAAATACACTTAAGTATAAGACACACTTCCTAACACTTAAAGCTGTCCCAGAGTGGAATGGACTGCCTTGGAAAGCAGTGGGTTTCTATTCACTGGAGATTTTCAAGTATAGGCTAGAGAACCATTTAAAATTTTTAGATGACTTTTCAAGTATGTGGTATAGAGGGTTTCTATTCAGCCATGGAAGCACAGAGCCTTTAAGGTCCCTTCCAACCTGGACTCTAGGATACCTTATGTCCAATATGAAGGATGTCTAGAATCTGGAGGCAGTGCACTATCATCTTCATACTGAGGTCTGATGGAGGGATGTGAAAGCACCCACTGCAATTTCCCAGAACTGCTTGTGCTTCAAGGTGGGGAATACCAACAGTACAGTAATGAACAGTCATATTGCCCCTGAGGCAATATCTGATTCTTCTCCTCCCACAATTCCCCAGAATGGATATAATAGGCACACAGTAACTAGCTCAGTTTGTTAAAGGAGTTAAGATCATTTATTTCCTTTATGGCCCTGGGGCTCAGTACATAGATGGCTTCTCTTCACCCTTTGGGTTGGTGATCTTCTCCAGGTTGTTGCTGATGATGTGATACAGCTCAGCCTGGATAAATGAGTCAAAGTGGTAGATGAAGCTTCCTCCCTGGCCCTCTTTTCAACTCCCCCCTCCCTTGTCATCCTTTCCCTTCAAACCATTTTTATTCTGTATCTCTTCTGGTCTTCACCCCTACTCACATAGAAAGAACGGAGATCCAACACTATGGTCCGAAGTTCCCTATAGATCGCCTCATCTCGTTCATGCACCAAAGTCCGATAATCCATCTGGGAGTGAAAAGGGTAAAATTGGGTCACATCTCTGGGAGGGCATGGGATGTGCCTGGTTTTCTCTTAGAAGGGAATGGACAAATTGGAGAAATGCTTTCTGTCTCAGCCACGGGAAGCAGACTTCTACAAGATCAGGTAGGTTGGCTAGGATCCAGGAATCCTCACTCCCTTCTAGGGATTCCTTTTGCTTTGGTCTTCTCCACTGAGGGAAACTCCCTGAAAAGACTTTCTCAGGGAGATCAGACACCCAGCACTTTTTTCTCATCCATTCCTAGCATCAAATTTCTCAACCAAAAGTTGGAAGGATTTTCCATGATGCTCTGAAGTAGGTGGGAATCCCCACTTACCACATGAGTCTCCTTGGAGGCCTTGGCCACAGCATCTCCACGTTCAGAGAAGTACCTTATAGGAAGAGAGAGGGCTGACTGTAGGGATGGGAGCTCCCAAGGAAACACACTGCCCTAGAGTATCTCTCCAAAGCCTCATCTCTTTGTGGAAAATGCCCAATGCAGGAGAGACTAACCAGCCTCTGAATTCTAAAGTGATGCCTTCCATTTCCCACACCTATCCTCAAGCCTAACTTACTTGGCAATGGCTGTCTGAAAGCTTTCCACTTTGGTTTTCACTGCTGTCACTCGTTCTAGAACCTTTTCCTGTAAAGATAAACAGAGATGGAAGATTGAGAACAGCACAACCTCTTCCCCCCATCCATGTCCCTAACATTTCTCTTTCTCCTTTCTTCTTGTTCCCAGCCCTAGTCTCTTACCTCACAAACATTTCTTTACTACAATAGTCCTCACTTCCTCACCTTCCCTTCCCTTACCTGAATGGCCACCCCAAAATCATTGCCGTCCTCAATCTTGGGGATCAGGTGTTGGATCCAGGTGATCACCTACATCAGAGAAGTTTCTGTGATTGACTGCCTGATTTGGTCATTAAGTGCTTCTATGAAGAAGGCACTATGTTCTATACTACCACACATAGAAAGAATAAGGAACAATCCCTACCCTCAAAGAGTTTACCTTACCATTTGTAGGACTAGAGCCCATGAAGGTAGCCAATTTGGTGAGAAGAAAAGGGGTTTAAAGGAGCCAAACCTTAAGGAAAAAAGGTTTACAGGAGAGCCCCAAGTCTTAGAAATAGGTCTTGGAGGAAAATAGAAGACCTCTGTCTTACCAGAATACACTTCTCTTTGAGGGTCCGAACTTCTGGCTTAACTTGAGCAAGTAGTTCCAGGATTTTCTCATTTCCAGGGAGGAAGCCACACTTGGGGACTAAGGGAGAAATGAAGTGTCAATCACAGGATTCAGGTACCTTTCTAGCCATCCTTCAATCATCTGCCTCCTTCCTAATGCCTTCCTTCCTTACCTTCTTTCTTCTCTTGTTTGTCTGTCTCCATCTGAAGGAAAAAAAAATTCATTGGAATTGAAAATTTTGAGGGAGACTGAGGGAGACCATCTCTAAGGAGTTTACAATTTCAATCTATCAGCTCTCCTGGGACCTCACCTCATCATCCTTGGGTGGAGGATCTGGAATTGGGATGTCCAATGGTGCTTGAAGTGGGGTTAGGTCAACCATACTGAAGGATTCATCCTGCCCAAAAGCAACTGTTAATTTCTTATCTGGACTCTTCCCTCTTAAGTCTGCATAAAGCCCCAAAGACACACAGCCTTCCTACTACCTCCAACCAATTCCATTTAGCCTCTTCCCCCTCAGTTAAATGTTCCAAAATTCAGGCTCCACCCCTTCCTTTGACTCTGAGCTCACAAATAATTGATTGCCACAGCCTCAAAAGGAAAGTGAACCCCAGGTCTTGAATGTAGGTTAAGGGTGATCAAGGTTGGCAGGGATAGAAGCAAGAGAGGATGCTGCCGCTTACCTTCAAAAGCTGATGTAGTTGTATTATTTTCCGTGGTAAGAAGGTTGAGAGGAACTCCTCAGCCTGCAGCAAAGAAAGAATAGGATCACAGGAGGAAAGGTGTGTGTGTTGGGGGGGTTGGGGAGGAGGGCTTCGGCCTGTAGGATAGGGGCCAAAGGGCTGAATAAGAAAATCCTAGATTCGGAGAATTTTAGAGGTGGAAAGGGCCTTGGAGATCATCTAATCTAATGTTTTACAAGATGAAGAAACTGAAACCCAGATAAATTAAGGAATTTGCTCAAGGTCCTGCAGACTAGGTTCCCAGACTAGTGTTTTTTCTACGATACTATGCTACAGCCATGGTGGAGGGAACAGGAGTCACGAAATCAGATTGGAGGGGAGAGGTTAAGATTGAGGACCCAACTTGAGTCTTGGACCTGGTAAAGAAAATGAGCCCCAGGTCAGGGTTGGGGGTGGGGTCCCAAGGGAAAGTTGTTAATCCATCTTCCCGTCAGAGGTTGAGCCAAGTTTATATACATACACTAGATCCAAATTGACTCACCTCCTGGAAGAGATTTTGCCGGAACACATCCACCTGTGGAGAGAAAGCAGTGCTCAGAGCCGTAGGAAAGAGGGTGGGGTGGTCAAGGGTGGAGGCCCTGGAGCCTTCATCCCACCCATCCCCGACCTATTTAAGCACTATCTCACCCTACCCCAGCCCTTTCCCACCTCCACGAAGTTGCCCCCTTGCAGATCCCCTAACCCCAAGTCTGGAAGTGACCCTGGAGGACATGGCCAAGATCTCGAAGGCTCCAAAGCAGAAGCGAAAGCACTGCAGGGAGTGACTAGAGAGGTTCCCCAGCCCTTCAGCCCAGCGTCCCGGTCCTGCCCCCTCCCCATGGCAACCAGCCAGCGGGCAGCCCCCCAACCACCTCACCTGTCTGCGGGCCTCCCCGCTCAGCCGCAGACTACACGCCTTGGCCATGCTGCCCAGGGCAAGAACAAGCTCTGAAGTCTCCCCGCTCCCCGCCGAAGCCTCGGGCTTTCACTTTCACTCCCCATTGACAGCTCCGCCCCACTGGCCCGGGCCGGGCCCCCGTTCTCCCGGGAGCCCCCTGCTGGTCTTCCCGAGGTGCAGCGGCCTTGGAGGTGGAAATCCCCCGTTGGAAAGGAGGCCGGACTCTGGACCGCCCCGGCCATCCTCAGAGAAACTGAGAGGTGGGGGGAAAGGACCACGCCTTCCTTTCAGCCCACAGGTTACTCGTCCTCAGCAGAGCCACAGTCTTCCCTTTGACCACGCCTTCTTTGAAGACAAGCCCCGCCTTCTTTGTGGCTACTCCCCTTTTATTAACCAAACCCCGCCCTGCCATGGCGTCCTTTTCCCTCGTCACGCCCCTCTTCTGAGTCTAGTCCCGCCTCCCTCAGGACCACGCCCCCGAGCCACTCAGCCCTTTCCCTCTCCCAAGGCCTCCTTCCCACCTCTTTCTAGTTTGGCCTCGCCCGCTTCCGTCCTGCCACTTGAGGTCCCTCCCCTTTCCCGGGGACTTCCTGTTCCCTACCCAGAAAGCGAGAGGCCCGGGAGCCAAGCTGCGGGTGAGAGGTGAACCGGGGCTGGGGTGTTGTCCGGCCGTCCTACCGCTGCAGCGTGAACCGGGGAGCCGGAGAGAGGCGAGCCGGTTGGTTCGGGAAGGAAGGCATCGCCTTCGGCGGTGGTGGGGGGTGGAGGGATCTGGGAGACAAGCCGGGCTCGAAATGATCCTCTAGGGACTAAGGGACGAAGGGAGGTCAGTGCGTGCCGGGTGTCCAGTCACAGGTCACCCCGGACTCAGCAGTCCTGAATCCCTGCCCCCACCCTCTTCCTCGAGGACTGCCCGGTGGCCGCAGCCCCAATCGGGCAGACAAGCCGGAGGAGCGGGACAAGACTAGGGGAGGGAGAGTCCCCACCTGTCCGCGTTGGGGGATGGGGAAGGAGAGGCAGAGAGGCTGAGCTGGGCCACGACTGCATGCCCTCAGCCCCAGCAGAGGAGCCAGAGGCTGGGAGCTCTCTACCTGAGATGCGTAAGCGGAATCTGTGAAGTTTGGGCGACCCAGGGGAGCGCCCCCTCCTACCTGAACCTGCCCCCTTGTGCCTCCCCCCAGGATGTCAGGGGAAGGGCTGCAGGAAGAGAAGCGGGTCTTCTTGGCAGCCCGTGAAGAGCTGGTGGACGCCCTGAGGAGGGATCCTGGACAGACATTTTCCCCAGAGCAGCTTCTTGGACTTCTGGACAACTCTCTGCCTCCTGCCATTCGCTATCCCCGGCTGAGTGCCTCCCGCCTGGTCTGCAGCAATGCCCAAGGAGAGGTGAGTGAGCATTATGACTAGCAATGTTTAGAAGGAGGCCTGGAAGGGGACTGACCGATAGAGAGGATTTTTGGGAAATGGGCAGAAACATGATCAAAACCAGAAGGAGAGAATAGAATTAAGGAATGAATCAGGGAGCTAGAGGCTCTAACTGTTGCCTAGTGTTGACAACAGGAACAGGGACTTGGGATCTGTAATGTGAGACTCAGATACTTTAATTCAAGTCTTTCCACCCTGCCTTTGCAGCCCAGTCAATACTTGCGCAGTTTGTCCACTGCATTGAACATCCTAGAGAAATATGGCCGAAACCTACTTAGTCCACAAAGACCACGCTATTGGCGTGGGGTCAAGTTTAATAACCCTGTCTTCAGAAGCACTGTGGATGCTGTGCAGGTGAGATTTTAAGGGATCTGGGAAGATGCAACTAGGGAATTAGATGCCAGGATAACTGGAACTGGGCTAGAAGTGTTGGGTTGAGCTGGGCTAGAAACTAGACCTGTGCTAAGGATAACCTGTCCCTGTGAAAAGTGTGGGAGTTTAAAGAAAGGTTAGTCATGGGGGTGGAATGAGAATGTCAAGTTACCTTGGGGTCTGTATAAGAAATATTGAGATACAACATGCACATCTTTGTCAGTGGAAAAAGATGTGGGAGGGAGTGGTTCACAAGCTGGCAGTGACTGGAGGTTCATGACAGGGGGGCCGGGAGGTTCTTCGACTTTATGGATACACAGAACAGCAGCCAGATGGCTTAAGCTTCCCTGAGGAGCAAGAGGAGCCAGATGGGCATCGTGTAGCTACAGTCACTATGGACGTCTTACTGCTTCGGACTGAGCTCAACCTTCTCTTGGAGGTAAGACATTGTCCTCATAAGCAGAACTTGAAAACCCTGACCTCAGGGACTTAGCCTAACCTGAAGCCACCTTACAGATATCAGTCCAGCTGAATCCCAAGCGTGGAGCATTCTTTCCCCTCCCTTCTCTGCTGCATCTTGAGAGATCACCTGCCCTATTTCTTCCCTTTCCCTATTTGTGGATGGGGACCAGGTTCCTAGGGATAGTATGGTTGGAGGTTCTGACTCTGCTTCATTTATTCTGGCTGCAGAAATCCCACCCACGGCCAGAAGCACTGGAACAGCTGCTAAAAAACGGATCTAGTGGTCAGGTATGGAAGAAAGGGTTCCTTAGTACCATAGGGAGATTGGTGAGAAAAAAAGTTAGGGAAATGAGGACTATATATTCCATTCAACCCTTTAAACATTACCCTTCCTCCCTCAGATGCTGCTCTTCTCTGAATCAGTTTCTCCACTAAGAGAGACCACTTCCAATTCTCTTCCTGCTACCCAGGTTCAAGGTACTGCTGCTTTTTTGGAGACAGGAGCCAGTCAAGTGTGGTATCAGAGTGATGGAGATTTGTAAAATCTCACTATACATAGTACACGTAATTCTTTTAGTTCTTGTTACTCGTTCTTTAAAAAGATAAAACTAATTCCTTGAGCCTGGTCATATTAAAGAACATACACTGGTTCATAGCTTATGTAAATTTATGCACATAATCCAGAGGAAATAGTGTTCTCAAGGTAATGTGTAATTCTTCTTCTCTTGTCCAGGCACCACACCAGGTTCTTGTTTTTTATGTGGCTCTGTCCCAGGCACACTGCATTGCCCAACCTGTGGTCATGCTCTTTGCCCAGCCTGTGACTGCCTTTTCCATCGACACCCATCCCGTGCCCATCATCTCCGACAGCCTCTGCTTGGGAATCGCCCAGCCTCCAACCTTAGCTCCAGGTAAGAGGCCCCTTCTTTTCTTGATCCAAAGGTAGGGGAGCCAGTTTAAGGTGGAGATGAGTAGAGGGGGGCATGCCAAGAAAATTTTAAATGCTCAGGAATGCAGAATTTAACCACCTGTGTGTTTAGGATAGCCCTGTGTCTTTGTTACAGCTTGTCAAACCTAGTTCCACCACGGCCCCTGCTTACCTCTGCACCCACCTTTGGGGACAGCTCTCTTCCTTCTTGGTCAAGTCCAGCCCCAGAGCCACCTAGCACTCGCCCACCTTGGCATTGTGCTGCCTGTGCCATGCTGAATGAGGCCAGAGCAGTGCTTTGTGTGGCTTGTGACCGGCCCCGAGGGTGCAAGGGGGTAGGACAAGGGATGGAGAGCCCTCAAGCTAGAGGATCAGGGGGTGGGCCACTGAGGGGCCGCTGGGCCTGTCAGAGCTGCACCTTTGAGAACGAGGCTGCTACGGTGCTATGTGCCATGTGTGAACGGCCTCGACTTGCTCAGCCCCCCAGCCTTGTAGGTGATGTCCGAGACACTGCTGCCTGCCTGCCTGCTCTGGAGGTAATATGAATTCTTGCCTCTCCTCCAAATTAGACTGCCTGTAGCTCTCCCAGATCTTTGTTTTCTTTGATTCTCCACCCAACATCTTTTTTCCCTATTTGTACCTCCTTATCTTCCCACGATTTTTTTCTTCCCTGTCCTCCCAGCCTTAGATTTCTGCTCTTAAGAAGTAGATTCAGAGGGTGAACTTTTCAGTGGTAATGACTCTCCCAGTCTACTTCCTCTAGGCTGGTGACTGGCACTGTGTTCACTGTACCTTCCGAAACTCTGGCCCAGGCTGGGTATGTACCATGTGTAACCGGACCAGTAGCCCTACTCCACCATCTCTTCCCTCCTGGCTCCCCACTAGCATGCTGGGAGAGGGAGCCCGAGCCAGTGTCTGCTTCAAGCCTGTGTCTACACGGCGCCTAAACACTCCTCTGCCCACCCTCAGGGGAGATCCTGAGCAGCAGCGCCAGGACAAGATGCGGGACGATGGGCTTCGATTGGTGGCAATGATCCGAGTAAGTTTTGGGCAGGGGATGAAGACTTGAGGAAGGAGAACAGACTCTTGAGTATGAGGTGGAGGATGGAATAGATTCTGGAATGCTCTGCTGTAGCTTAAACTATTTTCTGATCGGGTGAGAGGGGTGAAGAATGTCTTTCCTTTTCTATGTCCTAATGAAGCCACTCCACTACTGGGGTGGGGTTTGCCCCTAGGCAGGGGAAGCTGAAGGTGCATGCCCTGAAGAGATATTTTCAGCACTGCAATATTCAGGCACTGAGGTACCTCTGCAATGGCTTCGGTCAGAGCTGCCCTATGTAGTGGAGATGGTGGCAGAGATGGCAGGCCGGAAGGATCCCAGTCTAGGTGCATTCTCCTGCCAAGAAGCCAAGCAGGCCTGGCTTGATCGTCATGGCAACCTGGATGAGGCTGTGGAGGAGTGTGTTCGAGCCAGACGAAGGAAGGTAGGGCAGTTTTTCTGATTGGGAGGGTAAAGGACTGAGGATAAAAGATAAATTGATACCTGGCAACGTTAATAAAGAGTGTCGGGATGGGGGTCCAAGAACAGGTACTTGACTGAACTGGATATATAAAGTAAGATTGAATATAGAGAGTTGAGAGAGGAGAACCTTAGAATTTTGAGTTTCAGCATATGTTTCTGACTTTTGACTTTCTCCTTTATTATTGCAATTACAGGTTCGGGAGTTAGAGGTCCTGGGCTTTAGGCGAGAGGAGGGGGCATTGCAAGCACTCTATCAGCATGGTGGAAATGTGGGGCGAGCCCTTACAGAGTTACAGCGACAACGCCTAGAACCCTTCCACCAGCGCCTCTGGGAAGCTCCTGAGCCTAACCCTTCCTGGGATGGGCCTGATAAGCAGGTATTTGTCCAGACAGCTCCTGGGAAAGCAGGACAGACAATGAAGTTGTAACCCTGGAAAAGGCCAGGCCAGATGGGGGTATTCTGACAGCTGTTCATCCGTGCCCTCACATCCCAGAGTCTGATACGACGGCTGTTGGCAGTATATGCTTTACCAAGCTGGGGCCGAGCAGAGCTGGCACTTTCACTACTTCAGGAGACGCCAAGGAACTATGAGCTGGTAGATGTGGTGGAGGCAGTTCGACATAGTCCTGACCGGGCCTTCCTGCGCCGACTACTTGCCCAAGAATGTGCTGTCTGTGGCTGGGCCCTTCCCCGAAACCGGGTAACTTCCTTTCCTTAGTTTTGGCTGAGTAATGGCCCCTTGCACTGCCAACTTGTATACCTTTTCCCATGAAATGAGACCCCTTAACCTCACTTCAGCCCTGCCTGACTACTAAAAGACCATCAAACTAACTTTTTTATTAATCAGTTCAAAGGAATCTTTTCTGTGTCGTCCCATTCCTTCAGACACAGTGAGCTGGGTGTCTTCCCAGCCAACATACACCTGATCAATCTACACCTGATCCTAACAGCCTAGTCCCTTTTACTACTCCTTATTATCTCCTGATGTGACTTCCCCCTCCTGCCCCAGATGCAGGCACTGACCTCCTGTGAGTGCACCATCTGTCCAGACTGCTTCCAGCAGCACTTCACCATTGCCCTAAAGGAGAAACACATCACAGATATGGTGTGTCCAGCCTGTGGACGCCCTGACCTGACCGATGAGACCCAGCTGGTCAGCTACTTCTCTACCCTGGACATCCAGGTACCAAGAGAACCCAAAGTCAACACCATGGAGCTAACGGGATCCAGAGTTCCAGGTGGTTGGGGACCCTTTCCACCTGCCTCTTCATGTCTTCCTAGTTGCGGGAGAGCCTGGATCCTGATGCCTACGCATTGTTCCACAAGAAACTGACGGAGCGTGTGCTCATGCGTGACCCCAAGTTCCTGTGGTGCACTCAGGTGAGACAGTGAGGAGACCAACCAAGGAGCACAGGGAAACTAGGAAAAGACTAGCGGACAGAGAGGACGGAAAAGGCTAAGGATATGTCCCAGTAATATTTATTTTCCGTCCTAACCAGTGTTCCTTTGGCTTCATCTATGAGCGAGAGCAGCTAGAGGCCACATGTCCCCAGTGTCACCAGACTTTCTGTGTTCGCTGCAAGCGTCAGGTAAGGGGGAACAAATCGTGGTGGAGATATAAGTGGATGAGGTAGGAACCGGGCGAAAAGAGGGAGGTTGGAACAATGGGGTGGCATGTAGCAAGAGTAGGATCATGGGATTGTTTGGGATGGGAAGTCTGTAGCTAAAGTGCTTGGTTTCCCTCCTGTAGTGGGAAGAACAGCATCGGGGCCGGAGCTGTGAGGACTTTCAGAGCTGGAAACGTGCCAATGACCCTGAGTACCAGGCCCAGGGCTTGGCTATGTACCTGCAGGAGAATGGCATTGGTAAGGCTTTCTTCTGTCTTTCCTCTCTGAGATACAGACACTTTCCTTCCTCAATACACTCACCATTTTCTGCCCTTATTGACCCCACAAGCCTTTCATCCATCTTTGCCATTCTTACTCCTGTCAAGAAAGGTCAGGATGGAGAAACTCCTTTCTGGGAGGCAGCTATGCTAGCTTGCACCCCCAATCCTGTTTCTCCCCGTAGACTGTCCCAAGTGTAAGTTCTCCTACGCTCTGGCCCGGGGTGGATGTATGCACTTCCATTGCACCCAGTGCCGCCATCAGTTCTGCAGTGGCTGCTACAGTGCCTTCTATGCCAAGAATGTAGGTTTGAGGTGGGAAAAGGGTGGGGCAGTAGTTTGGGATGGAGGTTGTGACCAGACTACACTGGTGTTTGAGTGACAAGTCATTAGGAGGAAGTGACAGAGGATATGGAGAAAGTGGGGTTGAAGGGGTGGAGGGGTCATTGTGCTGTTGAGCATCTCTCCCCATTTTCTAGTGTGTGGCTCCCCCCCTCCTTACTTCAGGTCCTCCTGTTTCTCACCACCACCCTACACCCTACTCAGAAAGGGAGTCACTGAGAAGCCAGAACCCAATACTTTCTCCAATCCACTCTCTTTCTCCTACTTGGGTTCCCTTCAGAAATGTCCAGATCCCAACTGCCGGGTGAAGAAATCACTGCATGGTCATCATCCTCGAGACTGTCTCTTCTACCTTCGAGACTGGGACGCTCTCCGTCTTCAAAAGTTGTTACAGGTCAGAGGCCTCCAAGGCTAGGATGAGAAGGCCTTCTCAGGAAAGATTTCAGGGTATTAGAGAGGTTGTTGGGGTCCCAGCATCTCAGGGATTCCCTTCATGAAGTATTGTGAAGATCAGGGGAGATAGTCTAAAGCAAGAAATGGGAGCTAGCTAGAACACTCACCAGTCTGTCCCTCTCTAGGACAACAGCATTACTTTCAATACAGAGCCTCCAGCTGGAACCCGAGCAGTGCCTGGAGGTGAGTGAACTTGTCATCCTGGAACCCTTTACAACCCCCAGTTGTAAGCGTCTACTGAGAGGGGAAAATGGAGAAAGGGCAGAGATGTGGGTGAAGTCTCACAGTTCCACTATGTTTATAGGGTGAGGGTAAGGAGGGAAGTGGCCCCATAAAACCCTCAACTTTAATGGTTCATCAATTCATTCACTAATATTAGTCATTTGCTATCTGGAAGGTATTGTCGTAGGCACTGTGGTCACTACAAAGTAGTACTCAAACAAAACCCTTGTCCTCTGGGAGTTTTTATTTGGAAAAAATAAAACATGCACTAATTGAAATTTAATTAGCAGTCAAGATATCACAAGACAATATGCAATTAAGTGCAAAATTAGTGGTATAAACAAATATTCTAGGACAAGAGTTTATTCTACTGAGCTGGAGAGTTGAGCTGAAGATGGCTGCATTCTTGGGTGCCTCCTGTGATAGAGTTGATAATTCTGGATAATAATGCATTCTTGTCACCCACACTGGAAGCTGCTCTCCCTTTGGATGAGTTGAATAATATGCCCATTTTGCTTTGGGGGCAAACACCTTCTTCCTTACAGACTTTCTGTCCCCTCAGGTGGCTGCCGTGTGATGGAACAGAAGGAAGTTCCAGGTGGGCTCAAGGATGAAGCCTGTGGAAAAGAGACCCCGACTGGGTATGCTGGACTCTGTCAGTAAGTACCAGGCTGGAAAGGAGCTCCTTTCAGGAAGGCCAGGATTTGTGCACAGATTCCTTCAAGAATGGGTACTGGAATATGCACATTGGGGATGGGCAGTAATTGGGGGTCTGAAGATCTCTGGATGGTGAGGAGTTCCCAAAAGCAGGCACAGTACCTTCTCTGCTTCTCCCACCCCTCAGGGCGCACTATAAGGAGTACCTGGTAAGCCTCATCAATGCCCACTCACTGGACCCAGCAATGCTGTATGAGGTGGAGGAGCTGGAGACGGCCACTGAGCGCTACCTGCATGTCCGACCTCAGCCAGTAGTGGGAGAGGAGGCCTCCGCCTATCAGACTCGACTGCTACAGGTGAAGACTGTGGCTGTTTTCTCAGATATTTTAACTTCCAAGGATCCCCTTAGCCAACCTGGAAACCTTAAATACCTGGATTTAACCCGCTTTCCTGTTTCCTTCTGCAGAAGCTGCTAGAAGAGGTGCCTCTGGGCCAGAACATCCCCCGAAGGAAGAAGTAGCTGGGACTGGGGCCCTCAGGAAGGCCCCTGGGTCCCCCACCAGGGGCTGGGGCCCTCAGGAAGGCCCCCATGACCCCCCCCCCCCAGTTCCCATTTCCTTCCGACTCCCGCAGAAACTCCAGCACCAATAAAGGTGTCTCCGCTGCCAGCCTCCTTGGTGGTCCTTCTTATTGGTCCCCTCCAGCCAGGGCCCCCGGGGGCTGAGGGATAGAGGAAGGGTGGGCCAGAGAGAACTAGGAGGAGCTTTGCCCGCCCTCCCTCCCAATCCCCCCAGTTGAAGCTCAAGGCTCAGAACAAGCAAACGTGCCGATTAGCCCCCTTCTCCACGGCCAGGCCCCTTCATCCCAGCCCCCTAAGGGCTTGCTCTGTGCCTAGCACCGTGCTACATGCCGAGGTGGGGGGGACAGTGATAGAACAGCCCCAGACATGGCGCTCCCGCATTCAGAAAAGCCGGCAGCGCCCTCCTCCGGGCCGGGCTCCTGCCCGGGCCCCGCCCCTCCACGCCCCGGCCCTCCCGCAGCGCCCGGGGCTGGCTTGGGCTCCGGCCCTTTTCCCAGGCCGCTGCTCCTCCTGCTGGTGGCCGGGGGCCCTGCAGTTCCAGCCCACGTGATTTCGTGGAAAAGGCGGTGCCCAAAGGAAGCGAAACAGAATCTAGGAAGGGGAGGAGAGAGAGCGAGACGGGGAGCCGAGCTGCACCCACCTCTCCCGTTCCTCCGCACCGAGGCAGCTGAGTGCCGGCACAGGTAAGGGCGGGCTCCGTGCTCCGAGCAGCGAGCCTGGCTTCCGGAGGAGATGCCCGCGGAGGGGAGGGGGCGCAGAAAGTTCGTGCTGAACAGTGGACCTGCGTGGCCAGGCCGGGAGGACCGGGCTCCCAGAGGCAAAGGCTGCGGGTCTGTCCCAGGGAAGAGCATTCCCGGGGAGGGAGGAGTAGATGGCACTCGGTCCAGAGAATGCCATCAGCCTTTGTTTTTCATGCCCCTGTGCTGCCCCCTTCTAGTGTGACTCCGCCCCTTTCTCCTCCTCTTCCTCCTTTTCACTCCCCCTCCCTCCCCTCAGCTGTGAGGGGCGGCCAGGGCCTGCTTTGAAGAGGAGCGTCTTCGGATCCCAAGCTCAGGGGGTACTGAGGGCATGGACTGAGAATGAGGAATAGGCACAGACAGGGCCAGCTCTAGGAAAGGCTCCCGTGAAAGGTGCCGTCCCCGATCGGGAGCTCAGAGGCTGGCCAGCCCAGCTCCTTCATGTTACAGATGAAGAAACTGAGGCCTGGGAGAGTAAAGGGCTTGCCCAAGGCTTTATAGGCAGAGTCGGGATTGGAACCCCAACCCTCTGAGTTCAGAGCCCGGGTTCTTCACGCTGTGCCAGGTTAGCCCTTCCAGCTTAGAGACTGATTAAAGAGAAGAAAAATGACTTGGTTCTTCTTCCCTACGAACAGTGACATGAAAAGGCCTCGATTCTAAATATAGGCACTGAATTTTGTGCCAAATAGAATTACCTAGTTTGGTAAAAACGGGTTTCCATCATTTCTACTGATGATGAAATCAAAATGATTGAGCTTTGAATAGTTGGGGGCTTTTGTTCCAGAGTCTTCAGCAGTGGCTTGTAGTATGGAAAGAGGTTGAAAGGCTGAGGAAACAGCTGGCAGAGACGGAGGGCTGGATTTGGGGTAACAATTCTCGTGAAAAAGGCTGTGGCGGCCATATTGCCCCCCTAATCTCTCTGGACACTTTTCCTGGGTGGGAATAATGTGCTTAGGCACCAAGAGTATAAATTGAGTTATCAGTGTTATAAGGTGTCTGTTCTCTCTGCCGTGTTCCTCAGTCTGGTCAAATAATGGTGGTATTTAGTTATGCGGAAGTATAGCCAATTTGACAGTTTATTAATCACAAAATAACAATAAAAAAAAAGTTGAACTTGTAAGTCTGGGATCTCATATTATTAGGCAGCATGGCATAGTGAATATGAGTGTTCAACTTGGGACCAGGAAGATTGGGGTGGAGTTTAAATCTTGCCTTAAGACATGAGCTGTTTGACCCGGGGCAAGCCACCTAACTCCTCTTAGTCTCCATTTGCTCTTCTATAAAATGGGGATAATTGTGGTTTCATATTGTACATTATAGCTGTGTGTAAACATGAATTATAAATGTCTGTCATTGCTGCTGTTGATGTCGTTATTTCTGCTACATTTCTTAAGTTCTCGTCTTCTTTCTGCTGATGTTTCCATTTGGTCCCTCCAGGATGGCATCTGGCCGGGCTAGATGTAGTCGAAAACTTCGCAACTGGGTTCTGGAGCAGGTGGAGAGTGAGAAATTCCCAGGAGTGTGCTGGGATGATGCGGACAAGACCATGTTCCGCATCCCCTGGAAGCATGCAGGCAAGCAAGATTTCAGAGAAGAACAAGATGCTGCCTTCTTCAAGGTAAAAGAGCTTGCAAGCCTTCCCAAGCCCCACACAATTGAGGGCCTTGAACTGGGGATGGAGACCTTTCTTTCTAAAGATCTGAAAGACCTAGACATGTCTTTTCTGAAGAATCTGGAGACAGCCTTTTCTGAGCATTAGGGACAACTGGAAATTGCCCTTCCTGACAACAGGGTGGGTGGGGAGCCTGAGTATTTTCCATCTTAGCTATGTTCCATTTAAGGGGTGTGAATCTGTTAAGTTGTTAAGTGCATTAAGTTGACAGAGGACCTTGGTGATCATACCCATTCCCTCCCTCCCTCCCTTCTTCAGGCCTGGGCAGTATTCAAAGGGAAATATCGAGAAGGAGATCCCGCAGACCCTGCAGCCTGGAAGACACGCCTTCGATGTGCTCTCAACAAGAGCCCTGAGTTTGAGGAGGTCCCAGAGCGAGGCCACATGGAGGGGCCTGAACCCTACAAGGTCTACCGGCTCCTGCCTTCTGGCACCCTTCCTGGTGACTGCTGCCCGCCATGCTCCCTAGTTCCCATTCTTGGAAACAATACATGCCACACCCTGAGAGGTGGGTGGGAGGAATGTGGGGAGTCTGATTCATCTTTCCCCAGGGCAGAGCCTTCAGGTAGTAATGAGAGTTACATTTTTATAGCATTCAGGTTTACAAAGTACTTTACTCCCTGTGAAGTAGGTAGCACAAATACCATTCTACTGATCTGAGCAGATGAAGAAACTGAAGCTTGGAAAGGTGTGAAGTGACCTGCCCAGGAGGGCAGGTAGCAGAGCCAAGTCTTCTGACACCAGTGCTGCCTTTCACTCTCTCTCTCCCAGATCTTCTCTGAGCATCTTGGCATCTTTTCCCTTTGCAGATCCATCCTTAACCTTTACCAAAGGTCCTGACTCATCTGATGCTTCCACAGCCCCACAAGCTATCCAGAAACTTCAGCCAAAGAGAAACCGTGCTTTATCATGCTTGAAGGAAGAAGATAATATAGAGAATAAACGGAGTTGTACGCTTAGTCTGCCCTCCCTGCAGAACTGCCCTGGAATCATGGTGAGTTCCAAGGGCATGAGGAAGGACCTGAGCTTGGCAGCCCAGGTTTAGACATAGGTTTTGGGGGAGGGAGTATTTGTTACTGATGGAGCTATTCTTTGATCTTAGGTTTCAAGTAAGGGACCCTGCAGTAGCTTTCAGCACATGGATGATTCTGGTATTGGGAGCAACAGCAACAGCCCTGAGCCCCATGAAGGTAGTTTGCCTGCCCCAGTCCTCCTTCCACCCAAGTCAGAGCTGCTGCAGCCATACCACCCTGACCCCTCTGACCTCATCTGGTGCCAGTTAACCTCTGTTAGCTTCTTTTCAGTCCCACCATCTTAATGAAATTTCTGGTTGACCCATAGATTGATTCTTTCTATATACTTATTGGAACTTTCTCCTCTTCTCTTAAACAGTTGCAGACTCTACTGATGTCACTTTACCAGATGATGAAGAAATCCTGCAGTTGCCTACCCTTTCAGATGCAGGTAAATAGACTCTAGACCCCATGGCCTTTCCCTTCCATGACTGCTCCCCCCTCTCCTCTTTTTGATCTGCTTTTTACAGCCCTTGTCCATTCTACCTTCTTACCTTTCCTTCCAAATATCTTTGTAGCCAGAATCAAGTGATTCCCTGTGTGCTTTGGTTTAAGGTTTCTGAGAAGGTATTTCTTCTGTTCTGTTGAACAGTTTTTGAGTGGATGAACTTGTGAAGGGAGGGAGTGTAGAGAGAAAGGAGGAAAGCCTCTTGAGAAACAATAAGGGATCTGAAAGAGATTATCAAAGAAGACAGCTAGCATTTATTAAGTGTCTTCTGTGTGCCAGACACTGTCCTAAACACTGGGGATACAAAGAAAGGCAAGAAACAGTCCCTGCCCTCAAGGAGCTTATAATCTCCCATGGAAGAGAACATGCAAACAGCTTTGTACAAACAAAATATATACAGGATATATTGGGGGTAGTCTCAGAGGAAAGGTGCAAAGAGTAAGGATGATGGGGAAAGATATCTTGTAGACGTTAGAATGTTAGCTGAGACTTGAAAGAAAGTAGGGAAACCAAGAGGTGGAGATGGGGAAGCAGAGAGTTCCTGGCATGGAGGACAAGCGGTGAGAATACTTGAAGCGTCTTCTGCATGGAGTAGTCAGGAGGCCAGTGACACTAGATCAGAGAGTATGTGGAGGGGAATGAGGTATAAGGAGGCTAGAAAGATAAGAAGGGCTTGTGGAGGCTTATAGAAGACTTTAAAAGCCAAACAGAAGGTTTCAAATTTCACCTTGGAAGTAACAGACAATCACTAGGTATTTTTGTATAAGAGGATGACACGGTCAAACCTGCCATTCGGGAAGATCAGTTTGATGGGGGATCACTTAGAGTGGGGAGAGATTTAAGACAAGGAGACCAATCAGCAGGTACTGAAATAGCCCAGGTGTGAGGTGATGAGGGCCTGGACTAGGGCAAGGGCAGTGTCAGAGGAAAGAAGGGGTATATGAGATGCAACAGATGCTGTGAAGGTAAATTTGACAATATTTGGCTACTAATGAGAGATGGGAGGTGAAAGAATGAATTGTCAAGGATAACACCTAGGCTGTGAGCCTGGTGATGGGGAGGATGGTGGTACCCTCAGCAGTAATAAGTAAGTTAGGAAGACAGGAGGGTTTGGGGGGAAAGATAGCGAGTTCAGTTTTGCATATATTGAGTTTAAGATGTCTATAGAACATCCAGTTTCAGTTGTTGGAGGTTGGAGATGTTGGAGGAAGCAGTTGGAAAGGGGAGGCTGGAGGTTGTGCGAGAAGTTAAGTCTGGACAAGTAGGTCTGAGAGTCATCTGCATAGAGATGATAAGTGAATCCATGGTTGCTGATGAGATCATCAGATCATCAAAGGAAATAGTATAGAGGGAGAAGAGAAGAGGGCTTAGGACAGAGCCCTGAGCGACACAGCTAGGCATGACCCAGCAAAGGGAGCAGGATTGATCAGATGGTAGAAGAACCAGGAGAGAGCAGTGTATCAGGTGGAAGAGAGTGATTGACAGTGTCAAAGATTGTCGAGAAGGAAGATAATGGAGAAAAGGCCTTTCCATTTGGCAGTTGAGAGCTCACTAGTAGTTTTGGAGAGAGCAGTTTCAGTTGAATGGTAAGGTCAGAAGCTAGACTATGGATAGTTAAGAAGAGTGATGAGGAAGAAAGTGGAAACACCTATTACAGACATCCTTCTCAGTACGTTTAGCCACAAAAGGGAAGGGAAGTATTGCACAATAACTGGTGAGAATGGACAGATCGAGTGAAGGTTTTTTGAAGATGGGGGAGATATGGGAATGTTTGTCGTCAGTAAGGAAGACTGAAGATAAGTGAGAGAGTAGGGATGATAGAGGGGACAGTATGCTAGAGATGATGTGTACAGTGAGATCACTTGTGCAGATTTGTTTTGCCAAGGAGAAGTCCCATCTCTTTATGGGAGACAGGGTGAAAGAGAGTGGCAGAAGACATCTGTGTGATGTGAGAAAAGGAAGAAGGGGAGAAGAGAGAGCTCTCTATATATGACCTCAATTTTTTTCACTGAAATAGGCCAAGTTCTCAACTGAGAGAATTGGGGAAGGGGGAAGGAAGGGAAAGCTATAGGAGGTAGGTTGTCCTCTAGGAGAAGACTTAGGTAGAGGGAGGTAAGAAGAGCAGCATGTAATTGGAGATTTGAGAAATAGAAGGGACTTAGAAAAGTGAGGTGATTTGTTCTGGGTCATGTAGCGGTCAGAGTTTGGACTGGAAATCCGGATCTCCTGCCTTCCAGTTTGGTACACTCTCCATTACTCCCTTGCCTTCAGCTAACATCTCAATGCAGATGATGCATCTGTCTGTTTGGTTCTGACCTAACTGGCATATCCTTCTACCTATCAGATTTCTCCCCCTGCATGTCCCATTGGTATCTCAAACTCAACACTCAGCATGTCTAAAGCCAGAGTTGTCTGCCCTGCATATACTCCTCTTCTGTCTCAACTACTTTATCTGTGGTACCACCTGGTTGCGATTATTTTTTACCCTTCTCTCCCCCTCAGTCTCCATATCCAGTCATTTACCAAGTGCTGTTGATAGCACCTTTACAGCCTCTCCCACATCTCTCTCTTCTCCTTATTCCAGTTTAACATCTCATATGAACTTTTGCCTCCTAACAGGTTTCCCTGCCTCTGCCTCCTTCCTCCAGCCTGTCCTTCATATCTTGACCAAAATAGGCATTCTTGAAATGTTCAGTAGTTCTTTGCATACTGAGTAAAGTTCACACTTCAGTGCTGGGTGTTTAAGTCCTTCCCGTCACAGTCTGACACACCCCACTTTTCCAGACTTGTTAAATATTTCTCCCTTCCTTGTAGTCAACTCTGTGGCCAAAAGGGAATACTCTGCCCCATGCTCTCCCAGCTTGGCACTTTTTTTTGTTTCCCCCTAACTCTGAAACATCCTATATCTTGTCTCAGACCCTTATTCCCCTTGCCTGTTGCTATCCTGTCCATCCATTAAAACCCAAATCAAAAGCCATTCTCCCCAAGGAAGTGTTCCCCTCCTTCCTGGTAGGTAAAAGACTTTTTCCCTTATGACCACATAACACTTCATTTTGCATCTTTCTCATGCATTTTTAACCTAGAACTCTGTGTTATACCTGTATGCATTTGTGTCTTATCCAACAAGAGACTGTGAGGGCAAGGCACATGTCCTAGCTAAACTTTTCTTTCTCCCCCAAAGTTCCTAGCATAGTATTCTACACAAGGTAGGTGTTTGAGGATAACTGAGTTCTTTTTTTTTTTTAGGCCATTTAGCTAATAATCTTTGGTATCCCCTTATAGCCTTCCATAATAAATAAACTTCAGGATAAAGCTCAATCTAAAACAGGGTTTTTAAAGTTTTTTGTGTCAGGTCTGACAGAAGGACATCATAACAATCTTAATGATTATGAAAGCAAAAAAAAAAAGTACGCAGTGGAGTGAAATACCACGTCATCTTGGTTTCCTAGACATCATCTCTTAATCAGTTTTTAGTATCACAGTAAATCCAGTGAATAACAACTTTGTCGCACTAAGAGAATTTTTACACATTCCTAATGGACGACTCCAGTCAAAAGTGGAAAATATGAGTAGTCACTGAGCAGAACTGTCAGGTTTTTGATCTATCTGTATATATGTGCACACACACACACATTCATACACACACAAACATAAGAAACACTTCATCAGACTTGTAAACTAGAAGCATTCTAAACAGCGGCATGATTCTCTTGCTATTGGGATATTAATTAAATCTTCACAAATAGGAAAAGGGCAGGATTTGGAAGGTGAGTGGGCACCAATAGAATGCCGTCTTTTTGTGAACCACAGACACCAGTTTAGCTCATTTAGCTGATGCGTGATGAATTTGTAATAACAGCTTACATTTCTGTGGCACTTGCGAGCTTATGAAGCCACGGAATCAGGAGACCCAAGTTTCTCTCCTTCTTTGATCTGATGTAAGATCTCTGTGAGTGCAGAGCAGTCCCATCACCTTTCTTAACCTTAGTTTCCTGATTAATAAGATGGAGATGGTGACACCTGCACTACTTCCCATCCTGGTCTGTTGGGAGGAAAGTGCTTCATAAACTGAGTACTTTTTCAACCTTAAAATGCTATAAAATTGTGAGGGTGTTACTGTTATCTTATAAGTGTTTCTTAAATAAATAAACGGTCAAATTACTGAGCCTCTCCAGACTTCCTTACCTATAAAATGTAAGGGTTAGACTAGGTTCCCTTTTAAAATTTTTGCTCCATAAGTGCATGAATCCGTCTCTAATGTGCTGCATCTTTTTTCTTCCTCTCTCCAGATTTCTCCCTTTTGCTCACCTTCCACTACAGTGGGCATTTGGTTGGAAAGGCTGAAGTATATGGCCCTGACTGTCGACTTGTAGCCAGATCTTCAGGATCCGAGAACAGGATAGAGCAGGTGGTGCTCCCTTCTGCGAGCAGACTCTCTGAGCAAAGTCTCCAGGTATCCACAGAGAACCTCCTGAACCACTTCGACCGTGGCATCTTGGTAGCTAGCAATTCTCGAGGTCTCTTTGTGGAGCGCCTCTGTACCATCCCCATCGCCTGGACTGGGCCCTGCACCCCCTCTGGGCCTGGACCTCATCTGCTACAGGACAAAATATGCGTAGAGGTCTTTAATTCTGCCAAATTCTTCCAAGGTGAGAACCTTTCATCCCAGCCGAGCCTTAACTCTAAGGGCCCTGACCACTCCTCCTCTCATCTTGGGAGTGGCCTAATTTTTAGAATCCTGCTCCTTCCCTGCTGTCAGTCCTGTAGTAATCCTGAACCCCACAAGTTCCTTGGCCTGTGACCACTGCTATCCTGAGTCCCTTCTCTCCCGAGCTTCTCCATGAGCCTGAACACCAATCCTGTGAGACCCTGGGCTGGTTGGGCTAAGCATGGTGACCAGAGGATCATATTGCTCCTCATTCTGTATGTTTTTCTTCCTTTGATTCTTGCCCATCCCCTCTTTTTCTTTTTTCATTGTTTCTTTTCTCTCTTTTTTCTTTATGTCCTTATCTTTTTTCCCTCCATCACTTCACTCCTCTCCCATACTCTGTCCTCTCTCTCTTGCTCTCCACCACTTCCTCTCCCAAATTTCTTTCTCTCTTACCATTAGGCCTAGCCCGATACCGCAAGGGCCTGGCCCCACCCCCTGAGTTCCAAGTGACCCTAAATTTTTTGGAGGAGCACTGTGGTCCTGGATATGCTCATAAGAACCTCATCACAGTCCAGGTAGTATCACTATCTGGGATTGGGTAGAATCTCTGGGATGAGGAGGGATTCTTCCAGAATGAATAAAGGTTAGACTCACTGATGTCTGTTCTTCCTGGTACAGATGGAGCAGGCCTTCGCCCGATGCCTACTGCAAACTGAACTTGTATAAGTGAAGAATGTTCCGTTCCATTGACATCTGTTACACTAGTTTTCCTCTTCCTTTCCTTTAACTCTGGGGGATATACTGTTCCTTATATGCCCTTCTAGTCAGTGTTGGTGCCTTCTATGAGTTGTATCACCATGCTTGGGTGGTTTTGTAAGGTGGTGGGGGGTCCCTGGGGAGTCCTAGCAGCTCAAACTCACAGTGCCCTTCAATTTCTGACCCTAAAAATAACTTCAGATTCACTGTCTAGGTTTTTGAATAAAGTTTTATTGAAAATTAAATTATCCGGTTTATTGGGAGGAGATTGCTATATCAGGGGAAAACAGGTATGGTCAGTGGAGAGTCAGGAGAGGAAGCATCTTATCATTTAAAACCTGAGGTTCTCTATCTGGAATCCATGGAGGATAGATATCAGGTGTTAAATCAGCTTGGAACTTTTTAAAATATCTTGATAACTGTATTTTAATAGAAGTGGGTTCCTTTGTACTCCTCTGTATTTTATTTTATGCATTTAAAAACATTCAGAGAAGGGCCCATAGGCTTCAGTGAACTACTATAACACATGAAAAGATTAAGAACCCTTGATTTAAACCAGGGGTGGGGAACCTGTGGCCTCGAAGCCACATGTGACCCTCTAGGTCCTCAAGTGTGGCCCTTTAACTGAATCCAAACTTCACAGAACAAATTCTTTTATTAAAGATTTTTAAATTTAAGTTACTATTATTCATGTTATATTAATATGTTTGTATATATAAATGTATTATATATAGTCATAAATGTATAAATTAAAATTATATTAATGTATAAAATCCTTTTTTTTTTAGGCCACAGGTTTCCCACCCTCAGTTCAAACTCTTATCTACTGGTCACACCTTCCTCTTATCCCAATCACATCTCATTTCTGTATTCACAGAAGTCCTTGGGCCTGGCCCTGTTACACGTCACAGTCCATACAACCTACAACCGACTAAGACCTAAGTGGGCAGGTCATATACCTGGAGAGGTAGGCCAGGAAATAAGTTCTAGAAGCAAAAATAGGTATGCTGGTCTTGTGTAAAAGGCAGTTAGCCAATAAACATTTAAGTGGCTGCTATGTGCTTATTACTAGGAATAAAAAAAGAAAGGCAATAGACAGTTCCTCCCTGTGCTCTTAAAAAGCTCACAACCTAGTAAGGGAATGGGTATGCAAACAAACAGCTGTGTATAAGGAGGTGGTGTATAGGATAAATTGGACATAATCAGTAGAAGGAAAGGATTAGAATTAAGGAGAATTGAGAAAGGCTTCCTGTTGAAGGGATTTTACCTGTTAGTTGAGGGAAGCCAGGAAGCAGAGATGAAGAGGAAGAGAATGCCAGTCACAGGTGACAGCCAGTGAAAAGATCCGAGTCAGGAGATAAAAGTATCTTGTGCAAGGGGGCCAGTGTCACTGAATCACAGAGTATATAGGAGGGTGTAAGATGTGAGAAGACTGGAAAGTTAGAAAGGGCTTTCAGTTTTGAACAGGATTTTATATTTGGTCGTGGAGGTGATAAGGAGCCATTGGAGTTTACTAACGGAAGGGGAGGAGTGCCATAGCCAGAACTGCATTTTAAGAAAGCAGATGAATAGGTGATGCATTGGAGTGGGGAAAGACTTGTGGCAGAAAGACCAACCAGGATGCTATTGCCATAGTCCATATCTACTACACCAGGGTGATGATAGTGTCTGAGGAGAGAAGGGAAGAGAGAGGATGGCAAAATCAACAGGTCTTGGGTAAGAGTAGGAATCAAGGAAAACACCTAGATTTTGAGCCTGAGTGACTGGGAGTGAGGTAGTGCCTTCAGCATTAATAAGGAAGTGAGGAAGAAGGGAGAGTTTGGAGGAAAAGATAAGAGCTCAGTTTTCCATGTTGAGCATAAAATGTCTTGGAACATCCAATTCAAGATATCCAATAGGCAGTTGAAGATGCAAGTCTGGAGGCCTCAAGTGAGGTTAGGGCTGGAGGGGAGTTTAAAAACAAATGAGTTGCCAATGAAGGGATGAAGAATCTATCAGAGCTGGTTGTCATGGTGGTCAGTAATGCTGAACAACTTTTTGTCTCATTCTTTGTTACAAGGGATGGCATTCTATGGAGGGAGGAGGAATATGTTTGGAAATGAAAGTGATGTACAAATAAGAGATCAATTAAGAAATTTTAGAAGTAGAGAAGAAGATGGGATGGTCAGGGGAGGCATAAATGATGGACAGCTTACACGTACCATTGGTATTATGCTCTCCATGTCAAGAGAAGCTGAGGAAGCAGCCCAGCTTGTTGGGTGGACTCTGGGATAAAATTATGGATGGGCACAGTCACAAATTGCACAACAAGCAGGCAAAGATTGGATCTGATCTATGTCATTGGAGGGAATACCCATGTGCATGAGATCACAGATTCACTGGAATATGGGAGTTACAGACATTACATGAATTAGCATACCTACTTACACATGGAAGGAATGGGTTCAAATTCTGCATTGGTTTCTCTCTCTTCTCTGACTTATCCCACTGACCTTGCAATCATCCCCGTATCTCTGGCATTTATACAAGGCCCGTCCTTTGGTTCTTTGCTATTCCCTTGTATCATTTCTACATCAGCTTCAGAAAGTTATCAACTACTTGACTGCACGAAAGGAATATTCGAAGGTCACGATTTATTGTGGATGGGATGAATAAATTGCACCCCCCCCCCCCCCAGGCGTTACATTATGCCAGTCTACAGGGTCTCAAACAGAGCGACTCTGCAGGGTCTGGTCTCTTTAACTGTTAAAATCCTGAGTAGATCCCAGCGTTGTCGCTCATACAGGACCTTGTGGTCACGTGGGCAGTCGATGTGCTTTTCAGCTCCAACGAGACCGTTTCTTGGGACAGGCCAGAAGGTTGTTACCCTAGAACCTAACATAGAGTTGGCGCTTTAATAAAAACTTTTTGATGAATGGATTGGTTATTCTCAGTGCCCCACACGGGTTACTGAACACAGCGCGGGATTCTCAGTAATTAAATAAATTCCTGACGGGGTGAACGGGAGGACACGGAGCTAGGTCACAGGGCCAGCCACGGACGGCATCCAATGGTTCCCAGTTAACTTTTCTATTGGCTGAGAAGGATTGGTTACCGGGACCGCTGCCCCAGGCGCGAGCCTATTGGTCAGTCGGGACTCTTCCCCAAATGACAGGAACGTCAGTTCTGTCACCAAGCGTTGGTGAGAAGAGAGAGGGTGGGGGGGAGGAGGAAGAATGCTAGGGCAGAAGCTGATTGGCCAGCCCTCTTAATTCAGTCCTCTCGAGGAGCATTTCTGATTGGTCACCACGCTGCACCCCGGGCTGCGGGGCCCCGGACAGCTGAGAGGCTGAGGGTCAGATCTGGAAGCTCCAAGAGAAGCGAACGCTGCCTCTTGGCATCTTTGCCTGATTGGCCGTTCCCAGGAGGGTCACCATTCAATCAGGAGAGGCCAGAGAGGGAGGCAGCGCGCCCCCTGCAGTCGGCGTCCGTCTGGTGGACAGACAGGACCGGGACATCTGGCTGCGGTGTCGTCCCGCCCTGTGCCTCGCCTCCGCTCCCGGACACCCAGACCCCACAGCGTGGGGACCTGGAGGAGAGTCTGTGATTAGGGGTGAGGGATCCGCCTTCCTCCTGAGTCTGGGCGCTCCCCACCTCCCCTCCCGGGGTCGAAGCAGCCCCCCTCCGCCCCACGAGACAGCATCTCCCAGCCAAAGCCCCCCACCCTGGGGGTTCAGAGTGACTGACCGGAGTGGGGTTGGGACACCGCCACACCCGACTTTCACCCCTTTCTCCCGACAACTGTTTTTATGTGTCTATACATAGACTTACACACCTATTCTCTGTTCTCTCCATCTAGTTCTATCTCTTGATAAATCTATTTGTCTGTTTACGGACCTACTTATCTATTTGTATGCCTAAATCTTCATTGAATTAGTGAGAAGAGCCTCCTTTGTAACTCATCGCCACTAAGGATCTAGGAAACGCAGTCCCCTTGAAAGGTTTAGAGCGTGGGTTCAGAAAGGTGGGGGCCAGAAGACTGGAATGAGAAGATGTTCTACTATCCAAACGTGCTTCAGCGCCACACTGGCTGCTTTGCCACTATCTGGTGAGGGGGTGAAGGGGGCTTTCGGGGGAGGAGGATGGGAGCGGCGGGGGGCGGGGGGGGGGGGAACGTGGAAAAGAAAGACTGGAGCGTCAGGAGACCAAGACTCTTCCTCCGGCTCGGCCTCTAACCCAATGACCTAGGCAAGTCACCAACTCTTTAGACGGAAATTTCTTTGTCAAAGGAAGTCATTGGACTAACTCTTTAAAGGTTCTTTTCCATTTCTTTCATTCTGTGAGCTTGGTAAGGGAAACCCGTCCAGGCACTACAGTGCCCCTCCTGCAGGACTCTCTCCTGCAGGACCCTCTCCTGGCCAAAGCTTCCCCACTAGGTTGGTTCATGTGCTTACGCTCTTGGAGTGACTGATTCTTCTACTCCTAGGCTGGCAGCAACAGGTGGCACGAAGTTAATGAAACGGGAGTACCTGAAGGTGGATGTGGTGGAGACATGGTAAGAGCCCCTGCAATTCAGGGGGCTGGGGTAAGAGGAAAGTCAGTTAGAGAGATAAGAACTTCCCCTACTTGGGGACCAAGGTGGGGGAGGGTAAATAGGGTTTATTGTTTGGGAAAATGCTAGGAGAAAGGACAGTGGCAGAGGGCTGGAGGCAGGGACGTTGGCAGTCATCAGGAGATTCACCAGGTAAGGTGGTTTACCCCTACCTTCCCCCCGCAGTGAGAAGATCCTGCAGTATATTCTGGTACAAGTACAGCCATCTCTGCCAGGCATCCCCAGGCCCCGCTTCTCCCTTTATCTCTCCGCCCAGCTCCAGTTTGGTGTTATCCGTGTCTATTTTCGCCAATGCCAGTACCTTGTGGGTAAGGTGGTGAAGGAGGATGGGGAAGATAGTGAACTCGGGGAGATGAGGGGGCAGGTCACCTCAGAGGGCTCAGGGCTCGTTGGGTGGGCTGAGAAAGCTGAAGGGCAGGTGTGCCATGGGAGGAGACAAGTGGGCTTAGGAGGTGAGGCCGTTTGTCCTCGGCCTTCTCACTTTCTGTGCCCCTACCCATCACACAGAAGATATCCAGCATATCCTAGAGCGCCTACATCGAGCCCAACAGCAGATCCGTATTGACATGGTGGAGCCAGATGTGTGAGTACCTAACTCCAGATTACGTATCACCATTCCAGGGCCAGGGATGTGGAACTTTTCCCACCTCAACTCTTGGCCCCAACTCCTTCCATCTCTATCCCATCCCTGCCTCTTCCTGACCATAGTTTTGGTCTTACCCTGGTCTTTCCTCTCCCTCTTTGTCTAACTACTCACACAGACCCGGACTCCTATTGCCTGACCCCCTGACCACAATGGAGGCCTTGGAAGATGCTCCTGATCCCTTCTTTGGAGTGATGGCCATTGACCCTTACCTTCCTAGTCCCCTTGATATCCCACAGGTATGTATGAGACTCCTAGCAATACCACAAATGAGCCTGCTCAGTGTCGGGGCTATGTCCGACTAGCCGCCTGGGGTGGGGAGCCAGGTCCTTACTGGTATAGTTTAAGTACAGGTCTTCCTATATCTAAGGATGAGATTGTGCTGTGAGCCTGCCTAAACCCATCTAGACAACACCTAGGTAGCTCATAGTGTTTTGTGTGGAACAGAAACCCAGTATAAGAAGTTATTTGGTAACATATGTAGGATTGAGACTGAGAGAGAAGGTACATGGGGCTTTAGTATTTTCTGTTAAGTACCGTATGGAAAACAGCTGGAAGCCCATAACTAAACCATATGCTTTGGGCTTTGCCCAAAGGTTCGACACCTCTTGGAAGCTCCAACCCCTGAGAGGATTCCTAAAGAGATCCCTCCTGAGGTCTACCCTCAACCCAAGAAGGCAGGTGAGCAGTTTCCTGGGGCTGGTTAAGTGACCGAAGAATCATCTTTCTGGGGACTTAGGAAGGCACGTAAGACTGTGGGACTAAGAACCCTGAATTCGAGTAGTACTGACATCATCTCCTTCTCTCATATAAAGTCCCCATCACTGTCATGCCTCCTGAAACCATCACCCTTCGGGAGGCAGAGCCAATCCACGTGCTGCACATCGAGGTGAGTAGGATTCTGGAACTGGGTGCCTAAAGACGTAGGGCAGTCATCTCCCTTGAGAACAGACACAGGTCTTGAATTCCCCAGGCACTCTTCCTCACCCATCTCATTTTCCCTTTGTCCTCTCACCCATGAATGTGCTATTTCTAGTTCGACTTTGGAACTAACCCCAACTGATGTCTACTCGGCTCTCCTTTCCCTACAAATGTACCTATATTGCCCAGAGAAGGAATGCATTCATTCCCAGGTACTATCTCCACAGGGTGAGAAGGACCTACCAGAAATCTCTCATTATGACCTAGACCTGCTGATGGCTGCGGAGGACGAAGCTATTTTGTCTGAGGAAAAGGCCAAAATTCACCCACCCGAGGAGCTCCAAATACCTCATGTCCCAGATGGTCAGCCCTCTGGCAGGGAGAGGTTTAGAGCAGGACAGTCAGGAGGGAGGAAAAGGGGGTACTTTTGAACTATTTAATTATGAGGTAGCTTACAGGAAGGAAATCATGCCATACCATCCCTTCCACCTCCTGTCTCCCTTTCAGCTGGAGTGTCAGTGGAAATTCCTCGTGTCCCCGAGCAGGAAATCATCCCTAGACTATCCCCACCACCTCAGGCACGGTAAGCAGGCCAAGGCAGGGTTTCATTTCAGGCGCTGAGTGAATGTGGGTGGCAGTTCACGACTATGAGGTCCAATTCTTAACCTTGCCTCCAGGATCCAGGAGGTGGCAGAGCCCCTCTTGGAGAAGGAACTAGTCCCTGAAGAGCTTGGGTTACTGGTCCCAGAAGCTGCTCCTCCACCCCTGGGTGAGTGGCTCTTTCTTTTCACTGCCTCTCAGTTCCCAAAAGCCTATTATTTTACTGCTTTAGCTCTCTGGGAAAGTCCTCCTTCTCAGAAGCTTGAAGTACTTAATAGTTCCAGCTCTATCCCTCCCTACGTATAAGGAAATTGGGATGGTCCATGGGTGAGCAAGGTTTGGGGCAGAACCCAAACTCCCAGGTTGCTCTTGACAGAAGAGATCCCCACTACAGAGCTACTTCTGCCCCGGATGCCCAGCCCTTTGGAGCCTCCTGTTCAGGTCCCCAGCAGCCCTGAAGTAAGTATTGCACCCCACCCTCATCCCCAAGCCCTCGCACATTCCCCTCTCTTTTCCCACTGGTTCAGCCTCCTATAACCCTTTTTGGGAGCTCCTATTAAGTCTTGGGTAAATCTGGGTCAGGTTAGTACGTAAACTACAAGGCTAATAGATGCCTTGTTCCCTAAAATATAGCTGATTCTCCCAGAGTTGGCCCCACCACCTCAGCCTCCACCCTCCCGCCGCCGGCTCCGGATGCAGCTGTATGATGAAGAGACCCAAATTACCCGAGAAGAATTCCAAAAGCAAGTTGTACAAACCCAGGCCCACACCCGGGACTGTGTGAGTATGGGGCAATACTACTGTTGGGCAATGAGGACAGGCAGACATGAGACTACTGGGTTTTAAGGTGATCAAAGAAGGTGTCAAGAATTGAGGATCTAGGAGAGCGACACAGAGCTACTCCCAGCCCTCGTCTAAATGATACAGTGGAGGCAGCGACATAAAGAGTCTTTCTGTGATAAGCCCACCATCTGAAGACAGTGGGGGCAGAGGGAAGATATGGAGTCAAAGGATGGGGGCTCGGATGCCAATCTCTGCCACTTATAATTTTTGTGACACTGGGAAAGTCACCACCTCTCTGGGCTTGATTCCTCACTGAGGGGACTGACCAGATGACAAAGGCCCTTTCAGCTTTAAAACTATGACCTTCCTTTCTCTTCAATGCAGCCAATGGTCCAGCCTACCAGTCAGATGAAAAGCCCTACAGAGCTGCTGAGAACCCCAGTTTATGGTAAGGGGGGGGCGGAATAGGGTTGGATGATGACAGAAGTAGAGAATGAATGTAGAGCTCCAACTCCACTTTACACATATATGCAACTTAGACCTTAATCCTGCTCCCAGGACACAAATTCCTGTCCGCCCTCTGCTTTGTCCCCAGCTGGATGGCTACATCCAGAGCTACTAGGTCTCTGGACTCGCTGTGCCCAGGTTCCCCCAAAGGAGCTCCAATATCAGCGACCCCAAGAACCTGAGTCTGTAGTTGAGCAATTAGAAGAAAGGAGAAAGGCCGAGACTATCAGTGAAATAGAGGTACCTGGTCAACTCCGCTCCTCACAAAATGATCTGTCCAAATCCTAGTTTACCTTAAGCTAAATCTTTGGGGTTTGGACTATGGCAGAGGCCCAACGCACTACACCAAGCACATACTCTCCTGGAAATGTTCATCACACCACCCCTCTCTCCCCCTCAGGCTCTTCGAGAAGCCCAAGAGCCCAGTGGTCCCGTACTACTGTCTTCAGGTAAAGCTTGGGAGAATGTGAGTGAGTGGAAATGATGACATGAAGGGACAGGCCCTCTCAGACCTTTTCCCCCACAACAGAACTCTCCTTGGAGACTACTGAGGAAGAGAGGTCCCGCCTCAGTTTCATTCCTCCTGAGGAGAGGTGGTAAGGGGCAAGGATATTAAAGGAAGAAAGCTTGGTGGGAGGGGAGGGAGGAGAATGTTGCTCTCCTGCTGCTGCTATGACTACCACCTCCCAGGTGACACCTGTATCCTCCAAGGGGCTTAGGTGAAGCAGAGGTGGAGGTGCCTGTGCTGCCTGTGGTCCCTGAGCTACCAGAACTGCCTGAACTCCCTTTGCGGCTGGCCCCAGATCTACAACTCCTCTCCCCAGAGGCTGTGCAAAGGTACCAATGGGAAGAGGGAGAAGAGAAGAGAAAGATGCGGCCTAGTGTCGACCCAAAGAGCTTCACAGTACTAAACTAAATGTTTCTTGGTCCCCCGCAGGGCTATCCTGTCAGAGTTACAGGTTTCAGGAGAGATGGATTTCAACAACCTGATTCCTCCCTTTGCCCCCCGCCTGGTGGTTGCTCGGGTCTTCTACTTGCTCCTGGGTGAGCTAAGGGTATGTGGAGGGAGTAGTAAGGCAGAGGGAGCAGAGCCTGGGCCCAGGAGTTTCCCCTATCACAACCCACCCACTCTCCATCCTCTTCAGTGCTATCAATGCAGCAGGTTCTGTATGTGGAACAAGAAGAGCCCTACGGCAGCCTCCTCATCCGGCCTGGGCCTCGGTACCAGCACCATTAGAGAGAACCTTCTCTTTGGATGTAGCAGGAAAGCAAACACATTCAACTGCTATATGATAAAACCCGTCTCATCTTCTTCCTAAGTTTCCTTGTTTCCCACCCCAGAGTTCCACTCAACCAAAATAAATGGACTTTATTCAAATCAGAAGTCAAAACCCTTGTATATAAAGTCCAATACAGTAACAGAACCAGCCCCAGGGATGGCTCCCGTAAGGCCACAAACTGTCCTGCGGATGGGGATCTTTGGCAGGTGCCGAGATGGAGCCAAGGCAGTAAGCAATGGCCCCCGGGAAGGGCAGGTTTCCCTTTCTGATCCCAACCCCAGGAGGCCATTTTCCAGGTCCTAGGTGGGGCTGAGCACAGCCTGAAGTTCCTGGGCCTTGTCAGGGGGCAGGGAGCCCAGTGCTGCCTGGAATCTGTCTCTGTGCTGCTGGGCCAAATGAGTCAGGAGCAGCAGCAATGCAGCCTTGGTGTCTGGGGGTGGATAAGCAGAGTGCAGGGTCACCAAGAAGGGTAGTGGGCATGATTCATCATAATCATTTTTCCACCTACTCAACCCCTAGCCCCCCTTCTTCCAAGTATACTTGCTACTCTGCTCACCTTGTGGGACCTTGCTGGCACATAGGGTAAGACTGCATATTTTAAGGATCTCAGGAGCCACATCAACCACCTGCAGTGAAGGTGGGGTAGGAGTTAAGTTACAGTAACCCCAATAACTCCTGTACCCCTCTCCCCACTGACACAAAGAGCCCAAGAACTGGGGTGAGGGAGCTAGACCAGGTACCTGATCAGGGAAGCTCTGATACAGGAAGTTGAAAAATTTCCCCATAGTGACCCATTCTTCCAGGTCCTCCTTCAGTGGTAACGTCTGGAACAGCATGGTCAGTACCTAAACATACCAAAGTCAGCTGAGTGTAGAACTCTTCTTCTCTGTTTGAGGGACGCTCCCCTCCCTCACCTGGATCCCCTTTCCCTTCTATCTTGTACACTCAGCACTCCCTCCTTTCTCCTCCTACCTGTTTCTGGGGTCTTCCTGTGCAGTTGGCCATCAGCAAGCGTGCAAGGGCCCCACAGATGTTGTCACGGACACGGTCATGGTGTTCCCGGGCAATGAGGGATGACAAGACCCCCAGAATCTTCTGAAAGTGCCTAGGCTATAGTCAAGGAACAGGGCCCACAAGCAGGCCCCCTCTTCACAGAGCCTGGTCCAATACCTAAACCCTTACCCACAATGGGGGGATGTAGTAGAAACAGCATTGGACTGGGAATCAAAACGTTTGGGCACTAGTCCAGCTCTGCCACTAGACCTTGGGCAAATGACTTCACTTTTCTGAATTCTGCTCTCCTCATCTGTAAAACGAGGAGGTTGACTATTGACTGATGACAAAATGGACCTTCTTTCCTCAGGAGAGAGGAGGAGGCTATGGGTAAGGAATGTTGGCTGCCCTCATTGGTTTTGCTTTGACTGTGGGAGACATATAAAAAAAACCATCAGTAAAATGTCACGGGTAGCGGGTGGGGATCCTGGGGCGTCGGAGCCTTAATACAAAGATTTGTTCTATGAAGTTTAGATTTAGTCAAAGAGCCGTACTTGAGGACCTAGAGGGCCACATGTGGCCTTCGAGGCTGCAGGTTCCCCACTCTTGGTCAAGATGCCATTCTGTTAGGCCGCTCCCACAGTCCCACCAGCTGCCCCACTGAGGAGGATACTCAAGGGCAGGGGAGGCCCCATGCTCCATCAGCACGCCCAGCCCAAAGACGGCATTGCTCCGCACCTCAGCATCTGAGTCTCGGGTAGCACCCAGCAGCACTGGCAGCAGCCGTGACACAAACTGCGCTGAGGAGGGCCCCAGGCCTTGCACAGCCTCTGCCAGGGTTCCTACTGCAAATGACTTCTCTGCCACCGAGCAGCTTGGTTTCTGTCAAGGGGAGAAGAGGATCAGGGGAAGCATAGGAGTGCAAAAGTGGGGCTGGACCCGGGGGTGGGGGGAGGTCAAGAATGGGGAAGTCAGACTGCAAGGGTCAGAAGTCAAAGGAGGGGAGTTATGAGTTACTCACTGCCTTGCATAGCAGCAGAGGTAAGAAACCAGCGAAGAAGGGGGCGAAGGTCTCTCCTCCTGAGGCACTTGCCAAAGCTGGAATGACTTCCCCTGCGTGTTCCAGCAGCATGGCATCATATTCTGCCTGTGGGGCTGAGGTGGTGAGGGGAGCATCCAAACACCAGGCTCCCATCCCAGCCAAGCCTCTGAAAGCCCTCTCTCCAGCCATGACCTCCTTTTCCTACCATCTTACCCATCGAACCTTTTACCCCCTCTCCCTCCCCTCCCTCTCCATTCCTTCAACCACTCCCACTCCATTAGAACCACACTTTGGATACATTAGATTCCTTTCTGGGATCTAGATGCCCCTGGGACTCAGGGGATCATCACTTCAGTACAGCCCTGTCAAGCACTCTGGATTCACCTAGCCAGCCCCCCGCCTGACCCCCTCAGACCTGCTGCTGTTTATCTAACTCCTAGCCGTTCCTTCTAGCTCATATCATCCTCCAGCCTCCCCCCCAATCTTTCTTCAATCATCCAAGTCCCCTGATGATCTCTCTCCTTTCTTCCCTATTATTCTCATCACCATCACACAATTTTACAATTAATTTTCTCCTGTATTTTGGTTTGCTTTCTAGCTTGTTGCTAAATTGTGGATATACATTCCATGTATGTCACATCTTTTCATCTCTTTTGAGGCATTAACTTAGTGCTGGACACATAAAATGCACTTAGCAAATTCTATTTTACAACAGTGGGTTCCAGACCATGTCCCCGCCTTCATATACAGTTTTCTCAGCCCCTGCCTCTTACCTGTTCCATCTCATCTTCCTCTTCCTCTTCTGGGTCCTGGCAGGCTATCTAGAAAATGAGGTAAGCTTAGGCCTGGTTCAGTAAGGGCAGGGTGGGTGTTGGTTACAGTGCAGCCAGGGCCAGGCTCAGAACCTGCAGTCTGGCTCACTTCAGCGACCCTCCCATGCTTGGCTGCTTGGCCTGTCTTTGTCACCTTCTAGAGCTCTCACCTTCTTCTGTAGCACAGCCTTAATGACACTGCAGAGCTCAGCCAATCGACTGGGAGGCTGGAGTACAAAAGACCCACAGTTTCGGAGCACACCATTCAAGGTCTCCAACACAGACATGACCACTAGTCGCTCACGCTCTGTATTCACCGCCTGCAGGAAGGATGGGATCACCCGGCCCAGGGCTGTCTGTAGTGCTAGAAAAGCAGGGTTGCCCTGACACACCAGGAATGACAATGATGGCTCCCTAACCCTTGGCCAGCTCAGGACCCTGTCATCCGCCCTGCCCTTGATACCAAATCCCATGCAGAAGTGGGCCTCCCTCCTCACCAAAGCTGTTCTGCTCCAAAGGGACGATCTGGGAAACCTTGTGCAGAGAACAGCAAAACTGGCCCAAGGTTTCATAAGCTGACTTCCGGACGTTTATGTGGGGACACTGGTGGGGAGAAAGGAGACAGACACAGGTTACAACTCACCTGCCCTACTCAAAGGCTGACTTTCTTCCCCACTTTGCCCTTCCCAGGTCTCCTGGCCAAGACCCTTACCTCCAACAATTTGAACACTTCTTCAAAGGCACTTTCCATATACGGAAGGAAGGCCACACTAAGGAACGGAAATACCAACATGAGGGAAGGGCTCTATTCCCAGAAGGAGGAGGGGAGATCAGAGAGAATGGCTGCTGGGCTTACCTGGCATTTACAGAGATCTCCCCCAGCGCAGCGCAGGTGTCTTCCTTCTCATCAAAGAAAGTATTCTCCACATTATACCTTGTAGAGGAAGGAGAAGTCCAATTAAATTGAATAAACACATACTAAATGGCACAACAGAAAGCACAGAGTAGAGAAGAGAGAAGTCCTGGATATGCGACTGTGAATGCGTCTGCTTGGAAGCCCCTCTGCTCAACAGGAACCTCTCATCACCACCTACCTGTCACTGTCACCCCAGGGTTTACTGTTTCTTCACCCTATGTCCCTACAGCAAGGCTGCAGGCTTTGTTGCTCCAAGGCAGCTGAGGTCTCCCTCTGTGGATCCCAATCAGTCTGTCCTGACACTGACCCAGGCAGACAGCATTTTTATTCAGATGCCTCCTTGCTCCAGACTTTCTGTCCCGTTCACAGGCAATACCAACTCTGACCAGTTGACATAAAGCCACAGTCCTCCATTAACACCCAAATTCCTGACTCCTTGTTTCTCTATCAATGGTTCTGGGGAAGTGAAGCTATAATCCATTATTGTGGGAGTTAGAGGGTTTGGAAGACTCCTTGATCCAGGACTGGATGGAAACTACACTGAATGGCTAGGCAGACTGCCCAGTTCCCTCATACTTACTCTAGTAAAAAATCTGATATCCATACCAGAATAATGATAAAGAAATCCAATGAGAAATCACAGTAAATGACTTCTTCTGTCCCAGAATTGTACAAAAGGTATTGGGGCTACTTCTGATCCTAGCGTCAGTGCAGGCAAACATGTTGGTCACTTCCTAGCTGGACTAGAGATGGACCAGAGAAACATATAGCCTACAAGGATCTGTCTCTGGAGATAAAAGAACAAAGGAGAAAGCCATGGGGAAAACAGACCTTGGAAACTGTGGGATAACTTAGCCTTTGTACACAGCTCAAATCCAAACTAAAGTTCGAGAGGTTAAATAAATCACTTAGCAACTCGTACAAAAAAGTCACCCAGAGATGGCCCCAAATCCAGCCTAGCAGTAGAAATAACTGTAAGAGACGTCTGTAGGAAATTTAAAGGGAAAAGTGGACTTGGCCACAAGGACTACATAAATGCCTAGAAGAAATGAAGCAACAGAAAAAAATGAAATAAAAGTTTTAGAGAAAAGACAAGTAAGAAGAATATAGTTTAGGAGAGAGTGGCAACCTTTAAACAAGAAATGAACTCCCTGAAAACTAGACATGACCAAACATAAATCAATGACTTTGAGACAAGAAACATGAGAATATAAAATCAAAAGACAGAAAAAAAAAACCATTAAAATATTGAATATCAAAAACAACTGATCTGGAAAACAGGTCAAGGAGATATGATTTAAGAATCATAGGGTTCTTCAAAAACTGTGATTAAAAAAAAAATGCTAAAGACTTTATTTAAAAAAATTATCAACAAAAATTGCCCCAGAGCTAGCAGAACCAGAAGGCAATGTGAAGATAAGACAAATCCATTGATTATTTCCTGAAAGGAATTTGAAAAACAAAAATCCCGGGAAAGTCAGAGTCAAAATCCAGAGTTTCTACAATGATGGAATTACAGTTCCAAGCAACCACCAATCAATTGGATTCACATAATACCTGGTAGTTTTTACTATAAACAAAAGGATAGCTTGGAATATAATATTCCAAAAGGCAAGACTTACAACTAATGGCAACTTATCCTGCAAAGGTGAGTGCTACCCTATAGTGGGGAAAATGGACCTTTAAAACAGAGAACTTTCAAGTAATTCTGATGAAAATACTAGATGAATAAGAACTCTGAAATACAAATACAAGAGTCAAAAGAAACTCAGAAAGGTAAACTTATATAAGTAACTTGAAGGTGTGGGATGATGATATAGTGCTAACATTCTAGTAGGCAGAAGATAAAACAAGTGTCTTCAAGTCTTAAAACATTACTGAGGGAGTTAAATGAGAAAAAGAGAACCTTTGGTGGAGTGGGCTGGATTGGTTTTGTTCTAATGGTTTTATGACTGTGGAGAAAAAGGAGGGTAAAAGGAACATACTAATGTTGAGAGGAGGAAAAAGGGGGTGGAAATGGCTATTTCTCATAACTGGGGTTATTAAGACAATTACAAAAACACAAGAGAAAGAGGTGGGGGAACACTAGCATTGGATGACCCTTACTCATCCAAAATGAACAAAGGGTTGAACGTATACACACACATAGTTTGGTATAGAAATACCCCAAACTCAACAGAAAAACAAGTGTGGATAAGAAGATGGAGTTTAAAAGGGAGAAGATTGCCTGCGTTCAAATCCAGCCTCAGACACTTAATGCACAAAAAAAAAAAAAACTAGCCGTGTGACCTTGGGCAAGTCACTTAACCCCAATTGCCCTCCAAAAAAAAAAGGCAAAAAAAAAAAGTCAGCAATAAAAAGGGAGAGGATAGACATGAGAAAAACAAACCTCCTGATCCTGATTGGGAGATAGAAAGGGGGGGAAAAGAACTAGAATCTAAGGGGGTGGTCTTAATTTGCCTCTTAAGTCTTAGCTGGGGAAAGGATGTCTATGAATGTAACAGACATGTTATGTGAGCACATGACAAAGTGAGCGCAAGCGAGAGCGTGATTCATGCAAAGACAGCAATGCCGTAAAGAAAAACGAGTGAACGATTCGGGAGCTCTCAATGAGGCTATTGGCACCATCCCTGCTTGCTGAGGCTCGATGACAAAGCGTGGTCCCCCCCTCCTGACAGCAGCGAAGGACTCAAGGGGCAGAAAGAAGCCTGAGTTTCTGGACGTGACCACTGTACACATTCACTGTCTGACTGTGTTTATTCGCTACGATGTGTTGGGCTTTTTTATTGTCTTTAATGGGGAAGGGAAGGAATTAACAACAAGGACGCCAAAAAGAGAGGCCATTAAAATATGTTTTAAAAGGCAGGTGACAATGCAAGGAAGTGCAGAAGGAAGCACAGAAGAACAGGAGTTTCAAAAGTAACGTGGTATTACATATGTTTTTTAAAAGAGCAAGGGGTATTAAATGGAAACTCATAGTTTTCTATGTAACCTCCCTTTTGTGCTCTGCTATGTACATGGAAATGCTCATTTTTCTGGTGTTTAAAAACAGTTAGAAAAAATTTCAAGAGCTGAAAAGGTCCACTATGTAGGTAACAAAACACTTCCTTCAAAGCAGAAAGGCAGGCACAGCACTGGAACAGAACAGCATATGCATTGTCAGACCAAGTTTCTGTATCTGATATTGTTGCTTAAGGTTTTTTTGTCACAAGAATGGGCTTAATCAGGGTGTGGAAAATGACTGATATAAAGCCAAAACACATCCAATAGTATGTATTTAAAACTCCGCTACTATCACCTGCACCCGCCACAAAAGCACAGTCAGAAATGGGACCCGAAAATCTTAGCTTCTCACCGTATGTGTAGGTAGTGACCCTACTCTGCCCCGTTTCACCGAAACCACGTGAGAAAAGCAACAGTGCTTCAGTTCTCCACGATTACTGAACGCACAATACCGAGGCTGAGGCTTTGGAGCACCATATCCAACCAGAAGCCACATCCATGTTCCACACACAGAATACTTAACTGTTCATCATCCCCCTTTACTTCGACATCAGGTAAAGAAATCAACACCATACAGAAGTTCAGTCAGGCCCCTGGGAATACAATCACCCAGCTGATTCACCTGACTGTCTGTCTTCCCTGGTGTTTGGGAGAGAACAAATTCCACTGCCCTCCATTATCACAGGACTCTCCCAAGTCCCAACAGAACCCTCTCTTGTAACAAATGAGCAGTCAAGTAAAATAAATCAGTAAGTAAAACAAATCTATTCTTTTTTACGAGGCATGGCTTACTGGGTGTTGGGATATATTCAGAAATGAAGATGCAAAAACAAAATATCACCCCATTTGCCATGCCTGAAAATGTGCTCAATCTCAGGACCACGAAACCCTTCCATGTGATTTATGGCGAAATTTCCCATGTGTGTTGCCTCCACCGTCAGAAGGTGAGCAAGAATGAAGGAAAGCGTCGTCTCTACTTTTCTATTAGAATCCCTCGCACTTAGTGCAGACTTGGCATGTAGTGAACATGTAACAAGTGCCCAGCCATCCATTCATCTTGCACCTACAATCCTATTCGTGAAGAGGACTCCCCAGTTTACTTCTCTAGCCCCCAATCTCTCTCCTGAGTTCTGGTCTCACATCACTGACTGCCTGTGCATATCTGCAACTAAAGGTTCCACCGGCATTTCAAACACAACATACATCCCTCCTGTCTTCTTATTCTGACTGAGGTAACCAACATCTTTCTAGTCTATGCAGGTTCACAATTGTGATGTCGTCTTTGACTCTTCTCTCTCCTTCCCATAACCAATCAGACACTCAATCTGTCAATTCCACCTCTATTCTATTTCTTCTATTTACCCCATTCTTTCCATCCCCATTCATGCTCACCACCCACCTCCCTGGGATGACTGAAGCAGTTTTCTAGTTGGCTTCCCTGCTTCCAGACTCATTCTCCAACCCATCTTCCAACACAGGGAAAACTGACCATGTCACTCCCCAGTTAAGAAATTCAGTGGTATCACCCCAGGGAAGAAATGCCAGCTCCTCAGCTCATTCCTTTCAGCCCTTCACAATCTAGTTCTAACACCAGCATTCCTTTTGTAGACTCAGGTCAAGTTTCTCCCCTTCACACACCTCATGATCACATCAACCTTCCATACTCACTATTCCTCAGAGTTAACATTCCCTCTCTCCCAATCCAGTGTCTCAGTGTAGGTTATCCTTCATGCCTGGAAATGTATAGGCATGCTTCCCACCTGTAAGAATTCTAAGCCTCCTTCCTGATTCAGACTAAGGATGCCACCCTACGGGAAGCCTTTCTTGATCCCAATAGAAGTTAATGCTTTCAACTTCCTCATATTTCCTCATCCATTTCTCTCAAGAGAATAGAAGTTCCTTGAGGGTAGTGACAATTTTTTTCTTTTGTATCTCCAATGCCTAACATGGCAATTGGCCTACAGTAAACCAACAAGGAATAAATGCTGACTGAATTATTAAAATGAAGTGGTTACTACATTCCAAGTACTAGTGCTACAGAAACACAAGTCTGTCTCCAAGAAACTTAATTTTTACCACAAGTGACGATATGTACAAAGACAAATAGAATAACACAAGGCAATTTCAGGCGTGAAAGAACATTAACAACTAGGGGGAATCAGAGAGGAAAGAGCTATCATGAACAGAACACAGAAGATGAAAGATGAGCAGCTATGGAGGCCGTCACAGCTGCCAGTTAGTGAGGCATCTCGATGACTTCCTCTTCAGCCCCAGAATATGGCTGACCCTCTGTGCTCCACCAGCCGTCCCTGCCTCATCCCCCTCAGTTTCATACCCTGAGATCTCAGAGTCGTCTTCCTCTTCCTCAGTGTCTTCATCCATCAGCTCTTCCTCATCTTCCTCTTCTCCCTCACTCTCATCAAACAGCAGGAAGGAGGTGCTTGTGTCATAGAGGGGCTGCAAGAAAGGCTGTAAGGGTCAGGAGGATCCTGTTCCACCAGTCCCACCCTGGAGACATGATGCATCACATCCCCTTCTCCATTGTCCCCAGCCCCATCCTTACCACGATGCCTTCAGTTGAGCGCAATGATGACATCATAAGTGTGGTAATTTTCGGTAGATGGGGGGCCAGCCCCTCACCCATCAACCCTGACAGAGCTGCAAACAGACTATACCTTTTAGGGGAAGCAGAACAAACAGAGAGAGGTAAAGCACAGCCCTACCTAATGAACATGCAGAGTAGAAAATCAGACAAAGGTTAGGAGATAAAGTTGAGATAACAAGGAATAACAATAGAAATTCAGAATTAAAGGATATGGCTAAGAAATCCTAAATCAGTCAGGTACAAGAATTTGGGCGGGTGAGATGGCTGGGTTCCCCTGGTCTCCAATCCTTATTTCAGATCACTCACGTGCATCTGCGCAGATCAGGGTCATCCACTTGGTCACAGAGGCTAAGTCCCAGGTGGCAACACTCCTCAGCCAGGGGCTTCATGGGCTCCCCCACTGCTCGAGCCAAAACTCCCAGAGTTTCTGAGAAAGGTCAAGAAGGATAGGGAGAAAGTATAGCATTCAAAGATGGATGGCCAAAAGTAGTTCTGGAGAAGAGGGACACTTGGGAATATGGGCTGGATGACGGGGAGATAAGATCAGTCAGGAATTGTGAAGTCATGAGAAGGTGAAACAAATCTGGAAGGGTAAAATTAAGACCCACAAGAACTTGGCAGAGCCAACACAAAGCTCCTAGCCTAGCCTCCGTGCCAGACTCCTGTCTAACTGGCAGAAATCTGTTCAATGAAACGGGGAATAGTAAAGTGGGGAGAAAGTGAGGAGGGATGCTCTGAAGAACCTGACAGGGTGTAAGGACGGAGTGTTCACCGAGACTCTGGATTTGCACAGGTCGAAGGTCCTCACGCCCGGTCACCAGGTATTCCCGAAGATGCTCCATGATGGTGGGGAAGTAAGGTATCAGGGAGCCTTGGGCTGCACTGGCTATAGGAATAGTGAAATTAGCAGGACTAGAAGATGGGAAAGACCCCCACAAACACATTCTTTGGGGAGGCTTGCATAATGCTTTTTCCAGGCAATAGCCCCTCCACCCCAAACTGGGCATCCCTATCGCCCCACCTCACCGATGGCCCCCATCGCGCTCACGGCCAACTCCTTGGCTCGGGGGCTGGTAGGTTCTCTAAGGGGCTGTAGCATATGCTCCATTAACTCTTGGAGATACGGCTCCACCTCTTGTCCTACGGGGATAAAAGAAACCATGTAGTCCAACTCTTATTTTATAGATGAGGAAACTGAGGCCTAAGGTCACACAGACAGTAAACATCAGAGGCAAGACAAAAAGTTTAGTCCTTTGCCTCTACCATGCCAAATTACACCAACTGTACTATGCTAAATGGTCAGTCCAAAGCCCCTTGATTCAGCACTCTTCTCTAGAAGAGAATCAGCCTTCAATTCACTTCTTATCAAGTAGGAATAACCAAATGAATCATCACAATCTCTGTCCCAGCATGAGGCAATATCTAAGAGAAGATGCTCTGCTTGGTCTATTCAATGCTATTGCCATTGCAAGACATTTCCATGCCGCCCACCTAAAATAATGGGTACACAATTCCATAGTCATTGCCAAGTCCTGTCTATACCGCACCCCCCTAGGAATTCACTCTCTCATACCCAAGTTCTCCACAAAATTCTCCAGGGCATAACAGGCCTTGGCGAGGTGTCGTGTATTTCCAGGTGGCACAGACTGGAGGTATGCCAGAAGCAAGGGCATCACTTCACCAGAGTAGCTGCTGATATTAGGCTATAGGCACGGACAGGAAGAGATTGGGTCAGGTGATGATGAAATCTGAATGAAGAGGTAGATACAGTGTTGGGCAGGGAACAGAGAGAAGCCTGGGGTGGGAGTGGGGGACCCAAGGTCCCTAAGGAAAAAGAGGAAGGACATGGTAGAGTGAGAGCCAAATCTTATGTGGGCAGAACTTGGGGGAAGGAGGTACCAGTTTCTACCTTACTAACCTGTAGGTTCTCTGAGAACTGGCCCATGGCAAACAGTGCAGCATTGCGCACCACCTGGGAATGATCAGCCAAGCCCTTGCACACGATCTGCAGCAGTGGGGTCAGCAGTCTGGGAAGATGGTGGCAGGGACAAGAAGGGAGGGTCTGAGATAGAGGAAACCCAGCAGTGGATCCTACAATACCAAAGTGGGGGGAAAGGAAATAGTCTCTAGGAAAATCCTACTCTCCTCCCTCCTACTGGGAGCCTCACGTCTTTCCTTTCCTTTGTCCAAATACCTTCAGACTTTCATGCCCTACGGTCTCCCTGAGGGCCCTCTTTAAAATCAGGTCCTAGTCTCCCTCCTTCCAAGGCATACCTTTGTCTGATATAATCACCAGCACCATCAGACAATACAGCCAGCACCAAAAGCCCTGCTTTTCGTTGATACGGGTTTTCTCCGTGAAGGACCTCATCCAACAATGGCATCTATCGACGGAGACAGACACATTCGATACTTCTCGTACCACTCTGCCACTCCGCTCCTCACCCTCCCAGCCCGTCAGGAGCTACAGATCCTCCCTCTAAGAGGGTGGTAGCCATCAGGTTTGTCTCTGAACTCCGTGACTGTGGGCAAGTCACTTAACCTTTGCGAGCCCATTTCATCATCTGCAAAATGAAGGCTGAACTGGATGGCCTCTAATGTTTCTTCCAACTCCAAATTTGTGATCTTACAATCTGCGTGCCCAGTGCCGCCATAGAAATATCAGTGTCCAACCCACTACCGAAAACAGATTAGGCCTAAATGAGGAAAGGAGAAAAGTCCAGCTTCTGAACAACACTCACCAACTGCGAAAACAGTTTCTCTGGGGCCAGATGGAGGGCCAGTACATCCAAAACCTGAAAAAAAGGAGTTTTCATTCTCAACTCTGTGCTCTTCCCCCCATCCTCACACTCCCGACATCCAGTCCCAATTTTCTACTTCTCTAGAACCTAGACTGAGCCTCTCTTCATTCACATAAACCCTGTGTGTGACCATCTTTCCCTCACTTACATCTTCTATCGAGTTTCCTTGCAGCCCACTAAGTCCCTCCTGCTGTTCCCCTTCCCACCTGCACAGCAAATTGCTTGGGTGTTTCCACCTCCAGCCCTCCTTCCAGTTCCTCCTCTTCAGTATCTTGGTCTTCAGGATCCAGATGCCCTGGAGGGGGCTCAGCAGTCATGATGGGAAAAAGGGTACGCAATATTGTACTTATGAGTCGGTGCTTCAGTAGAGCCTATGGACATTTGAAGTAGAGTAGCAGATATTAGAGGCTTCTATCATGTAACTGTCTCTTCACCCCTAATGTTCCTTCTTTCTAGCCCTATAAATCCAAGTTTACAAGTCTAAAAGAAAGCTAGGGAACTTCATGATCTGGGGAAAACAACCCTGGCTTGTAAGAGTGAAAGCACCTAAGTAGGCTGGGATTAAATATGCTTGGGATTGATTTCTCCACCAGGCTACTTACTACTTCCACAATGCCTTGAATTTAAGACTCTAGAGAAAGACAAAAAAGCCCAACAGAAAGGTAGGGATGATCCACAGAGTGGCTGGGGCAGTGTAGATCAGTGGACAGAATGGTAAAGCTTACGCACCTTGCTCTTAAGTTTGACAAGGAAAGAGACACAGCAGAGAACCCGCACTCGTACTGCATCCCCCAATGTGACGGTCCTGGCCACCTATGCCAAAAATAAATGTGATTCAGAGATGGAGAAATGTCTTGCCACAGGAGCCAACAAGGAGAGTCTGTCAATCTTCCTTACCTCCAGACAGAAAGTGAGAACCTCAGAGAGATATGGGGTGACGACTGGTAACTCAGATTCTAGCAACTCGTCTAGAGTTTCCAGGGCCTCACAGGCCTTCGTCTGACATAAAAAGACAAACAGACAATCCTTGTGTAGATGACTCAGGGGCCTGAGCTGCGTGTTCCTCTTACCTCCCCAGCAGAGCTGCTGCCCTTCATTCTTACCTCATCTACTCGGATTAACGTTTGCAAAGCCAGAATGACCTTGGGCACCAGAGTCTTGGCATGAGGCTGCAGGAATAGAGAATAGGGAAGACAGGTGGGAACTAAGTCCTACAGTACAGGAACATGGGAGCTGACACCTTTGAGCTCCAGAGACAGAGCTTTCACTTGTGTGCTTGTTGTCTCCCCTGTTAGACTGGGAGCTCCTTGAGGGCAGGGACTGTCTTTTGCCTCTTTTTGTATCCCCAGCACTTGGCACAATGGCTGGTATGTAAGAGGCTTGATAAATGTTTACTGACTTACTTACGTCTAGGGATAGAGAACCCGAGCATAAAAACAGAATGAAGAGGGAACAGAATTTTAAAAGTTTCTTAGTTGCTCCTTTTAAATATCCAAAGTTCTACAAAATGACTAGAGATGAAAAAAAGGTGATCTCACTTTCTTAACGTCACCAAAAGATAATAGATTCTAGAATACTTCATGGGTGAGATGTATTTACATTTTCATGTGCGAAGGGCAAAGAGAAAGTTTCTCACCAAGGCACTGGGGCCCAAGTAGGGTGTCATGGTGGTCAGAGTACGAAGGGAGTAGTAGAGCAACCCAGGGGAGGCCGATTCCCCCAGGGTCTCATTCAGCAGACAAAGAAGCTCTCGATGGTGTGGTCGGAATGCTTCAGGCCTTGATGTTACCACTACACTCAAGACAAGTAGTCCCATCTGCCCAGTGGGAAAGAAGGTAGAAGAAAAATTACCCTATCTACTTAGCCCTTTCCTGTCCCAAGCCTTGACTGGGTCTGACACCCTCAGCTTTCCCAAGCTCCATGAACCATACCTCCCTTTCAGGAATGTGGGAGCTTCGAGTACTGCCCTGGAGCAGCTGCATTAACTGGGGCCAGGCATCCAGGCCTTCGTTCCTCAGGATGGTCGCAGACAACTGGGCCAGGCTGAGGCTCACACTGTGCCTATGGGTTGAAGAAGAAATCATGTGTGTCGCTCTCATGCAAAAAAAAAAAAAGGTCCAGTGGCATCGAGCAGAACTAGTATTTAAAAGGCCAGACCTACATGTCATTTTCTAACACTGTCTCATTCTCTTTCTCTAATATAAACCTCACAACCTAGCTTCTTTCTTTTTTTTCTGTTAGATGGGATATCCACTACCCTCCCTTCAAGGGTATTTAGCATATCTCTTGTCCCAAGGAATCAGGAACCTGAGCTGAAGGAGGAGGCCTAAGGTCTCTGAAATAGGAAATTCCCACAGTAATCAGGCAAAGGATACTCAAGGAACTCCTGACTGAAAGGAACAGATCCATACTCACTCTGTCTCGTTCTGCAGGGCTCTCAGCACCAGGGATTTCAGACTAGAATACAACAGGGTAGAAAGCACTTAGGATACCCTCAGCCAGGCTGTCCACTTCTCCCCCTACCCTGCCACTCCTAGCTAGAGTCCTCACCTCTCCCGAGCAGATACTTCCAACCGCCTCCACCGTGTGTTAAGGCGCCTCCTCATCAGCAGAGCTGAAAACTGCCTGATCTGGAGTGTGCCAAGAGGCGTAAAAGTCAGAGCAAAGGAAGATGAGGGGCACAAGAGGCAGGAGAAAAGAGTGAGTCTACAGATCCCATTACAGAGGGAGGGGCAGGAGCAAAGATGACGTTCCTACTTTTAAGGGTTAGAACTGATCCTCTGGGACAACTGAGCCTAAGACCCAAGATTGGGGATCAAAATACCAAGGCATCTTAAGAACTGGAGGTTAGTAATCTCAGGCATTAGAAATTGAGGACTCTGGGTGAGAGAAGTCAACGGCACGAGGGTAAGTGCTCAGGCACCAGGTCAGATAGAAGGAAGTTGGTACGATGGAGCCTAAGAGCTGTATGGGTTGAAAAAAAAAATCTCTCAGTAAAAATGGGGTAGTGGGATGTCAGAGGTGAGGAGTTAGGCACCTGAAAACACTAAGAAATAAGGAGTGGCAAGAATACAAGAGATCAAAGAAAACCAAGGTGAGGATCCAGAGATGCCCGCTTTGTCTGCTTACGGTAGAGGGGAGATAGCGAGCCTGAAAGGCCAGGGATCAATGAGGGGCTCGGATGGAGGTCTGGGTCAGAGACTGGGCACCACGGGGAGGGTGAGTACTTTTGAGAAACCGGAGGAGTTTTGGTACTCGTCAGGGAGTTCGGGAGCCTCTCACCTGCGGGTCGGGTGCGTGGGTCAGCAGCTCGCACAAGGCGGGCACCGCGCCGGGGTTTCGGAGAGCGGCCTGGAGCTGTTCCGTGGCCTGGGGAGAGGCGGGAGGACACGGCGGGTCTTAGGCCACAGGAGTCCCTCTCCCCCTCCCTTGGGTGCCTCCCCGCCCGGCCGGCCCCGTCCGGTACCCGGCGGATTCGCTCCGTGTCCGGCAGAAGCAGTTCCCGGAGGATCCGATCCAGCTCCCCGGGCTCCATAGCAGCAGAGGCGGCAGCTGCCGGCGGCAGCTCCGGCATCGGAGGAAGGGGGAGGGGCTGCACGTGGAAACACTGACACCCGCTTCCAGCGGAAGCGGCGCATGCACGCCCAGCCCCGGCGTTGCCCTTAGAGACCACCCCACCCTGCTTCCGGCAAAAGGATCGATGTCTACGCCCCCTAGCGACCGGCGGTAGCGCTGCGTGCTGCTTGGGAGCACGGCGAGCAAGGGCGGCTGACAGAGGAGTGCAGCTCGAGGACCAGACCAGACGCTGAAGCCGCGGGCCTCTCTGCAGCGCCCGGGCTACCTCCAGAGCCTGAAGCCGCTTCCTTGGTTCCCCCACTCCCAGGCCCAGCCCCAGCCCTCCCCCCACCCCCCCCACCTTCTCTGGCAGTGTAATGATTTCTTAACAAACTTTATTGTGACAGTTGTAAAAAGAAAACCACTAGAACCAAAATGAAAAGCAAATTAAAAATTCTAATATATAAGTCCTTCTATATATAGATATTTATAGATTCGTGGGGCTTCCCCAAGCTTGGAGGAGGCCGGCTCCAAGAGCACACAGCAGTGGGGGGGAGGGCTCGAGCCAGGCCTCCCACCCCCACTCCCACCACCCTCACCCCCGACCTGCTCCCAGCTCGGGGAAGGGGCAGCAAGCTGTCCCAGCAGCAAAGGGGCCCGGGGCCCGGGATTCGCTCGAAGTTCAGTCCATCTTGAGGTTGACATAGATGTAGCGGATGAACTTGAGCGAGGAGAAGAAGGAGATGGTGCCCAGCATGAGGAAGAAGACGTAGGCCGTGAGGAAGGAGTAGCCAAAGAACTCCACCGTCTGCACAGCCCCCGACATGTTGGAGCGCCGTGCGTAGTAGAAGACGGAGTAAAAGAAGATGAAGAGGCCCGTGGAGCCCACGCTGAGCACGGAGCGCCACCACCAGCGATAGTCCTCCCCTGAGAGCTGAAAGTAGGTGAGTGCGATGGAGATGCAGGCGCCCACGCTCAGCAGGATGGCAAAGACGAAGAAGAGGATGCCATAGAGCGTGTACTGCTCACGGCCCCACACTGTGGCAAAGATGTAGTAGAGCTCCACGGAGATGGCACTGCCAGGAGAGGTGGACGGTCAGCGGGCACTTGCCTGGCCAAGGGCCTCCCCCCAACCCAGCTTATTTCATGGGGCCAATCAGCCCTCCTCTTGATACCACACTTAACCCCACTCCTCACAGATCTGTAAGTCTCACTGTAGATCAACAAATGATGATAGGCTTTAGTAACAACAGGAGAAAATTGTCAGAAATTAGAAATTCCCAATGATAAATGGAGTAATGTAGCAAGTGAGCAGCAATAAACCCCTATAGAGAGCTTTAAAAAAAGTCCTGCCCAACAAGGGAAATGATGGAAAGGGTCTATTGTGGGACATGGCCAGACCAAGGATTCTATGATTCCCAGAGGCTGAGCTAAATTGTAGGCAATCAGGGCCCTGGAAGTTGGGAGATGTAAATACCTGAAGGGCAAGAAGCCACCAATGGTCATGTGGACAACAGTAGACTTGTACCAGGGCTGGGGTGGGATCTCTCGTGCAATATTCTTAGTCCGACAGGGCGCATCAAAAGGAGTGGCATTGTTCTTACCAAAGATGCCACCTATGACAGTGAGAGGGAAGCCCACCAGGAGCCAGACCGTTAGCAGCAGCAGGATGGTGGTGGCTGGAAGCGCTTGTGTGGATCCATTGGCCCAATGCACAGAGTTCACCACGCTCCAAGTCAGGAAGAAAGGCACTGCAGGGATGGGGCCCCAGGAGGGTAGAGATCAGCATTGGAAGTCACATTCTCGGGGAGACCCACTTAAACTGGACCTGAAGGTGGAAAGGGGGAACCAACCTGCCATTCTAGCCCCAGATTTCTATATGGACCTAGTCCCACCCCCCACCATCCAGGTCTCCTTATTCTTGGTCTTGCCTCCCAGTCGCCAACAACTTTCAATAATGGGCCAAGCCTGCCTACTGGGATGATTTAAGAGATGTGAGTAGAACTGAATGTCCCTGAATTCTTCCCTCTTCCACCAAGGTCTGCTATCATATCCATAATTGAAAGTGTTATATTCCTTTGAGTTAAAAGTATTATTTAAAATAGATATTAACTGAGAGTTAATCTCCCCACATCACCTGGTTAATAATCACGAACTAGTATTTTATGATGCTTTTGAGGTTTGCAAAGCCCTTACATGTGTTATCTCATTTGGTCCTTACAACAACTCTGAAGTAGGTGCTATTACTACCCTCATTTTATAGATGAGGAACAGAAGCTGAGGGAGGTTAAGTGACTTGTTCAGATCACAAAGCTAGTGAGAGAGACAGGTTTTAAACTCAGGTCTTCCTGACTCCCAGTCTAAGCTCTATCCACTGTAACACCATCATTACAATATCAAGAATGAGACCTTGCAAAAGAAATGGGACATGGCACTAAAAAATTTAGATTAGATTATTAGACTCTAGGTATATAAAACCATAAGGATTTTGTGTTCAGGGACCTTCTATTTTACCACTGTATGGTTCTGAACAGCTTCAAATCTGTGCTCTTGTATTGATCTCAAAGTTTAGGACATCACTAGAAAGTAAGCTTGCAATACCTTTTTGTTGAACTAGGGCAGGGGTGGGGAATCTACTGCCTCAAGGCCACATGTGGCCCTCCAGGTCCTCAAGTACAGGCCTTTGAGTGAATCCAAACTTCACAGAACAAATTCCCTTAATAAAAGGATTTGTTCTGTGAAGTCTGGATTCAGTCAAAGGGCTGCAGTTGAGGACCTGGAGGGTCACATGTGGCCTTGAAGCTGCAGCTTCCCCATCCCTGAACTAGGGACTAAAAAAGTTCAGAGTTTAGACTGTTGCCCTGGGAGGGCAGACCTGATGAGGTATTGTAGTAAAAGGTACTCAGTAGCTATTACAAAATATGTAAACACTGGGAAGGATCCTAGAGGGGAGAACACCCTGAGAAACAAACCTAACTTTTTATATAATTTTGCCTCAGGTCAGCCCTCCTCTAAAGCCCATTTTGGCCCAACCCAGGGTGAGTGAGGTCCTCACCAGAGAAAAGGCTGGTGGTAAGGATGATGTTCCAGACCCAGCGCTCGCCTCCAATCTGCCGGTAGAAGTGGCTGGACACATAGCCAGCAATGCAGCAGGTCAGGGCGTACAGCAAGATGGCTGCTGAGTTGATGGCGCCATGGCGGTGCACATTGAACATGCCCAGCAGTGCCATGATGATGATGCCTACAGGGTAATAGTGTGAAGCCTGTATTAGATCTTCCCGATCCAACCCTTGAAATCCTACAGGAATCAGCCTTTCCTTCACTCAAAACACAGAAACTCCAATAGAAGAATTTGTTCCCTCTTAACCACCCTACACCTTCAATGAAACTACCAATTCTTGCCTTAAACTTGTAGACCCATAGATGGAACAACATGCTTTGCAGCTCTACTACTTTTTAGGAAGCAGAACCAGACACTTCCCAGCAAGAGAGTACCACTACTTGAGATGCCTGGGCCATGCCACCTCCCCCATCACCTTAGGAGAAGAGTCCTAGATTGCCTCACTTCCTGGGCTGGACCAATAGTCTCATTCCCGGGGGGAGGGGGGTAACCTTAGCCAATCCTGTTCTCCTCACCAGTGCCAAGGGCCAGGAACTGGGCACCCACACCAAGCACAGCACAGAGCAGACCACGACATGGGGGAAAGCGGAAAACATCAGTATGGATAATCTTCCAGCCATTGTCACCCTGGTCAAAGTCATCAGTGGAGCTACCAGAGTTTGGTTCCTCATCCAAATTGTAGCGGGCCAAGTCATTACGAAGGACTCTCATGAGGATGACAGCTACAAATCCCACCAGAAGAAAAACCAGCACCATAGAGTTGATAATAGACAGCCAGTGGATCTCTAGTGTTCGAGGGAAGAAGCCACCATCATCACCATGGCGCCTATCACCCCGACGTTCTGCTGATGTCTCAGACCAGTGCACACTGTAAGTGTGAGTGAGTTCCAGAGGCTCTTCAGGCCGTACCATATCCAGGCTATGGGGCTTGACATCACGAACTGAAACATTGGCAAAGACAATTCGGTCCCCATGGAACTCAAGGTGAAAATCCAGGTGAGTCCAGAGTCCTATCTTGTGACTATGTGGAAGGAAACCACTCTCTTCCATGTAGCCCACAAAGCCACGAATTGGCAGGTCATCCACCACAAACTCAAAGTAGTATAATTCTTCAATGGCCTGGCGCAGCCGCTCAACCTATGAAAGATAGATAGGATTGGACAAGATCTTCTCAGAACAGGGTGGAGGGACAACTTGATTATATGATAATCAGTGCATTCTCCTGAAGATCCTCCAGAGTGAAAATGACCTCATGGTTTTAGGACTAGAAAGAAAGAAGACAAGAAAAGATGGAGACTATGTGGTCTGAATTCTGCTTAAAGCAGGATTTGCTAGAGAGGATATGTGGAAGAGGGTTGATATGGAGAAAAGGAAATATCTGATAGCAAGGCAGAAGAGTGGATAGAGTGATGAATCTGGAGCCAAGAGGAACTGAGTTCAAATCTAGTCTCAAACACTTACTAGCTGTGTGACCCCGGACAAGTCATAAGACTGCTGTCAGCTTCAGTTTCCCCACCTGTAAAATGTTGATAATAACACCTACCTCCTAGGGTTGATGCAAGGATAAAATGAGGTATTTGTAAAACCCTTTGTAAACTTTAAAATACTATGTACATACTAACTATTACTATTATAAGAAATTTATTGGATGAAATTATCTGAGGATGAAAGATAAAATCTTACTGCAAAAAAAAAACACCAAAATCCCAACCCAAAAAAAACCCAAAGCCCAGCAGCATGGTAAGGCAGAAAGACCAGCAAAGTGGATGAATGGAAGTCTCTGACCCTCATCTTCTTCATCTGCAAAACTGGAATAAAAATTCTTGCCCTCCCTATGTCATAGGGTGGTTGTGAGGAAAAACACTTTGAACATGCTATGAAAGTGTAAGGTACAATTTTAACATGGGAAGAGGCAAGCTGTGATCCCTATAGACATGCTGACCTGGGCAAAAGATAACTGCATCTGGCAGAGGGTCCGTTTCTCAACATTCTCTCTGAAGTGGATCTGATACATGGACTCAGCCATTCGGTCTCCATCCAACACTTCCCCCAGGCTGAGGCTCTTGTGTCGGATCTTTTCAGGGCAGCAAACGGGCAGCTGGTAGTAGTGGTAAGTCTCCTGGGGGTTGTGGTAAGGCCCCACCTTGTTGACATACAGCATGACGAGGTCTCCAGGCTGATAGTGGGTCTCACTGGTCACCCCAGGAATGTGGCCAGAGCCCAGGAGCAGCAGCACTGGCAGCCACAAGCAGAGCCCGCCTGGTAAAGCACCCAGAGCTGTCATCCTGAAGGCAGCCTGACCTGGCGGGAGAGTCACTGTGTCACACAAACCCAGCGCGACCCTCGCTTCCCCACCGTGCCCCAGGAGCGGCCGGAATGTGGCCCATGCCTGAGCTCGGGCTGTGTCTTCTGCGTGCAAAGTGAGAGTGGACAAGGCTCCTCTCTCGGGCCCCTTCCAGCTCTAGGCTCCAGATCCATCCTCACTCACTACCTGTGTGGGCCCTAGGGAGGTCACTTCACTTACCCAGGCCTCAGTTTCCTCATTGTAAAAAGAGGAGGATGGGCTAAATGACCTCTAAGGTCTCCTTCCAGCTCAAGTGTACGGTTCTAAGTGGTCAGATCTCCTGTCCTGTCCCGAAGGGCCCCGCCCCCAGCCTGTGAGAATGCTCCCCTCCCTCCCGACTCAGATCCAGACCCAGTTTGCGGCCAGGGCGGCTGAGCACGCGACTCCGCATGCACCCCGGCCGCTCGGCCCCGCCGGCAGCCTACGCGCCCTGCCCCCGCTCCGTTTCTATGGAAACTTCACAGGCTCTTAGGTCTCCCGCCTCCCGAGCCCTGGGGTCCTCACCTAAGGTGGGAGGGGTGACCGAGGCTGCGCCGGGGGCGGCCTCAGTGGGCCCCTTCGCTGCCCGCGGGCTCTTGGTTGGGGTCTTTCTCAGAGCAGCGGCAGCGGCGCTGGAGGGGTCCTGATGTCCAATGGACTGCCGGGCTCGGGGCTGACCCAGGACCCGCCTGTTTTCAGCAGCTACCCTGGCTTCGGCTTTAAACCTGATTCGACATCCTTCTCTCCCACCTCCGCCCGCCGCCCCCCGTGGCAACGCCTTCCAGGAGAGCTAGCTAGTGGCCAAGCAGGCCGGCCGCTGACCGTGGCGGGGGGGGGGGGAAGGGGGGGGGAAGGGGGAAGGGTTCTTCCGGCAAGCTGCGTGGGCAGCCCAGGACACGTCGAGATTCCAGACTTCCGCCCACAGAGGGCGGGACTTCACACGCCACCGCCGCAGCCCGTCCAGGCTTCCGGAGCCCGGGATAAGCCACACCCCCTAGCAGGGCTTAAAAGGCCCGCGCCCCTGGCCAGGAGAGGTTTGGGGTCCTAGGCTCCATATCACTTTTTCTTACTTTTAGCGTGCTGCTCCACAGGGTTGGCGTCGCATCGGCATGCAGCTTCTCTGCACCAAGATTTATGGAAGGGATTCCAAAAGCCCCCCCAAGCCAAGCCCTTCCAACCCCACTGGCATTTCTGGAGTGCCTGTCAGGGTTGGGGTCCGAAGCATAGATGACGGTCAAAGGAGGATGAGAAGGAGGGGGCCCAAGAGAGAGTTATTACAGAGACGAGGAAGCCGAGCCCCAGAGAGGTTAAGGGCCTCGTGGCAGAGGCTGGATTTGAACTCGGATAGGCTTTACTCCAAATCCAGACCAGGCACTGTCCGGGTTCAGAGTGGGAGAGCTGGTTCAGTTTTGAAAGAATTCGGTCAGACCTTCCCTTTAGCCAAAGGGAGCTTTATGAACGCAAAAGCATGAGGGCCTGAGACTTAGCAAGGGGCATTGATAGAGGACAAGGACCAGACTTACATAGAAAGCGACACAGCCTGGAGGATGATAATGTAGTTTTAGGGTTTCTAAAGGGGGTTGGAGATTTAGGGACAAGATGAATCTTACAGGAGGAGGATGATGAATGACACAAGATAAGGGAAACAAGGGAATTTTTATGGGGGAGGGGGCGAGACAAGGAATTTTATGGTCCAGGATAAGGGGAAGTTTTGTGGTATTTCAGGATAAGGAGACTTTAGGACTCCAGGGAATGAGCAACTCAACATTTAGGGCACCTCCGTATTTTAGAGTACCTTTAGAAGATAAACCAGGGAAAGGGCAGCTCTTTAGGGCACCTTTATATCCACATCAGCACCTTTGGATCTAAACCTCCATGGAGCATTCACTGGAGAAACCTCCAAAACCTACTCCTGGCCAAAAAAGATAAAAAAAGGCAGGGGGGGGGGGGGTTAGGGGGGGCCCATACCGGGATTGTCTGCTGATAAAATAGCTTGATAAATGCATTGTAGTACAGAATATAAGGAAACAAAGGGTGGGAACCAGAGGATGGGAGAGGCAAAGAGATCTTCCTTCAGGCCTCTCATGGGCTTCTAATCCTCGGGAACAAAACTTGGTACCTGCCTAAAAGGGTTATTTAGGGTATTTGTGGGTCATGAATGGGGTGAACTGATTCTCTCGCTTTAATACTTAACTGAAGAATACTCTCCAGAGAGGAAAGATTATCAATACCACCACTGCCACCCCCAATTAAAATACCATCAAAATTGCTGGGGGGACATTGTGCATCATCATTTCATGCCTTAAATTCAAGGGAGGAAAAGACTTTGGAGGAACTCACACTGGGTAGGTAAAAAGAGAAGTATGGGAGTCAGGAAAAACCTTTGACTTTGATGCAGTCTAATGCGGGTTGTCGTCTAACTCTGTTACAAGAAACAGCTTTGTTCAGAGAGAGGGACCCAGTGGCACAACCACCCTCAGGCACTGGGTATTTGCCCTGAGGAGAACTTGAGACTTTTCCGTAAAACTCAAACCACCCACATTACTTCCCCTCCTCCTATTCCTGGAGATAAATAGATGCTAGAGTGCAACTCTTTATTAGGCTACTGTTTAGGGATGGGGAGGAAACACCCAACTCCTATTTACCCATATACATCCATCCTTCTCCAGCCCTAATCCTAGTACCTGCAGGCTTCATCTCTCCACATGTACTGCTTCAGAAGGTTTCCTAAACAAATGACAGCTATTACAAACCAACCAAGGGTTGGAGACAGAATCATCCTGATCTCCTCTGTACATGTGGAGAAAGCAAGACTACCCTCTGAGATGAGTGAGGCTTCTTCACTTAGAGCAGTGGTTCTCAACCTTCCTAATGCCTCTACCCTTTAATACTTGTATGTGGGTGTATCTGCATGTGGGCAGACTCGCCTGGAGATGGATAGAGCAGCGGTGTCTCAGTTCCTAAGACCCTCGGAAATGTTTTCCGAGGGTCTTAGGCGACCCCTGTGAAGGGGTTGTTCGACCCCCACAGGTTGAGAACCACTGACTTAGCGTGATCTTAGATTCAACTGTGAGTTCTATCCCTCTTCCTGCCTAGGATTATTTCCTTTCTAGTGACCTCTTCCTCAAGCAAAAGATTGGAAAAGAACTTAGTGGATCTCCTCACTGTAATGATGCCTAGTCAACTACCCATTTTCTGGAACTGGAAATGTGACCAGCATAAGAACTTATGGCTCTAGGCCCAGCGAGAACAGACTGTTTTAGTGAAGGATTTAGAATTTTACCTGATGACTTATACTGTAATCCGTATGTGAGGTTTTCCAGGAGATAGAAGGAGCCAGCTGCTCTTGAAGAAAGATAGAGTATAAGGGACCTAAGACATCATGTCATCTAAACCCCTCATTTTTATAGTTGAAGAACTTGAAACCTCAAGAGGGACAATTAAATAGCAAAGCTGGGACTTGCTACTCCTTTTTGCTGATTTCTAAGTCTGCTGCTGTTTTCACTGCACCTCACTGAGGTGCCTTGCTATAGAAGATTGTCCTGTCTCTCCAGTACAGTTCTGCAACAGCCTTTATTCCCTCCCCAGCCCCTTTGAAATGACTGACAGTGACCATCTGGGTCATTATAGATTATCAGGAACCTGACACAAGAGTAAGGATCTATGGAGGTATCTCACCTGCAGCTGGGGAAGGCCCCTGCAGATTTCTAAGCCATGCTCCCTCCTTGAGCTATGTGGCCAGTAAGTGGGTGGAGAGCAGATTGTGATGTGTGCGGAACATGGGAACAGGGGGGATTCCGTAACCAGGAGGAAGAAGGAACAACTACTGGCGACAAAAAGAGCAGTCCACCCCTCCTCCTTTCTCTCCTCCTCCAAGTTCCTAATAGAGAACAGAGCCCTGTGGCCCCAGCCGGGGTCAATATACAGGCAAGCATTTGGGGGCCAGTTTCATTTTGGCGCCGCGGCCCCCAGCGGCTAAGGGTGTCAGCCTCCCTGGAACTCAAAGGCAACTCAGGTGAACTTACCCCTCCATCTCTCAATGTTATTACTACCAAGGGTCGAAGGGGTGCCAGCCCTGAATCAAAGCAACCAAGATCAACCCATGTGACCCACCGCTCTGTCATGGAAGAATATGGCTATGAAATAGGCAAGTTGATTGGTTATGGCTCTTACGGCACTGTCTATGAGGCCTACTACACTAAGCAAAAAGTCCATGTTGCTGTCAAGGTCATCTCCAAAAAGAAAGCCTCTGAGGAGTATCTTAACAAGTTCCTGCCCCGTGAGATCCAGGTGGGAATGGGAGAGGGAGGCAAGAGTTTGGAGGGTCAGGCTATTGGGGCCTTCATCAAGATGGGGCTAGGTGACCCAGAACACCCCCCCATCCCATCCCACCCCCTGCAAAACCAGGCTGAACCTTATCCATGATCTATTCATCCAACATAGTCATTAAGCCATTCTAGATTTCCTGATTCCAAGACCAGTATTCTGTTCAAGATAACCATGTTGCTTCCTTCAAATGCCATCTCCAGGAAGCCTTTCCAATTCCCAGTCAGCAATGACCTTGCCACTTATACCTCCCATAGGATTTTGCTTCATACCACACTATGTACTTATCATAGATGAAAGAGGGCCCTATTTTTGGGGGGGGGGGTGGGAGCTTACTGAGTAGAGGGATAAGACACAAACATAGATAACCATAATAATGGCTAACATTTATATAACACCTATCATGTGCTGGGAACTGTGCTTAGTGCTTCACAAATATAATCTTATTTGATCCTCACAACAACCTTGGTAGGTATTCTTTCTCATTTTCACAGTTGAGGAAACTGAGGCAAACAGGTTAAGTGACTTGCCCAGGGTCACATAATCAGCATTTGAAGTTGGATTTGAACTCAGACTTTTTGTCTCCAGACCCAGTGCCATATCCACTCTGCCACCTAGGACAGCTGTCCCTATAATGTACGGTATTACATAATAAATGCATCATTACCTCATTGAGAACATTGGATTTGGAACTGAGACCTGAATTCCAATCTTGCTTTTGATGTTTCTTAGTAGCGTGACCCTGTACTAACTGCTTAATCTTTCTGACTTTAGGTTTATTTGTAAAACGGAGATAACCCAAATCATAGTATTATCCTTTAGAGCAGTGGTTCTCAACCTTCCAATGCTGCCACCCTTCAATATAGTTCCTCATGTTGTGGTGACCCCCAACCATAAAATTATTTTTGTTGCTACTTCATAACTATAATTTTGCTACTGTTATGAATCGCAATGTAAATATCTGATATGCGGGATGTATTTTCATTGTTACAAATTGAACATAACCCACAAGTTGAGAACCACTGCTTTAGAGGATTGTTACGAAAATCAGGTGGGATGATTATGTAAAGTGCTTTGTCAACCTTAAAGTTCATTTACTAATTGATGTTGATTATATTATTGAGGTGGATTGTAAAGGATGGGTAGGAATTCAACTGGACAAGATTGGGAGGGAATGGGTTATGGGGTAGAGAAGGGCATTACAAGCCCAAGGAGCACTGGAGAGGGGAGGGCACATGGCCTTTGGCAGGAGACAACTAATTTAATTGGAGCTCAGAGTGAAGGACAGAAATTTGAGATAAGATGAGAGAGCTAGGGTGGTGTCTTAAATGCCAAAGGAACTGGAATTTTGCTCAGGAGGCAATAGGGTCACTTAGGATTTTTGGCACAAACTCCACTGATCCCAGGCAGTGTCCACTCCTCTCTCCACCCCAATACATACCCTCTCTCCTATGCCAAAAGGAAAAGAGCCTAAAATACTGACACAGACCAATCAGCTCCCCTCTACAAACTGTTTGACGGCTCCATTATGTTAGATTGCCTGAGTTGTAACCTTGGCTTCACCACTTACTGGCTATGTGACCTTGGACAATCATCTCACATCTCTGACCCTGTTTCCTCATCTGTAAATGATAATACCTTCCCTCCCTTCTGGTTTTATAAGGTTGTTTTGAGATTCAGATAAAGTCTAGTTAGGTTAAAGAGCTTTGTAAACTATAGACTTATATAAACACAAGGAATCACTGTTGTTAATAACTTAGCTATGAAAGGGAAGGAAAGGGTTGAGAGTCAAGCCATGAGCCCTTCTCTGCCAGGTCTGATGAACTCCCTTCCTTGGGACCAGGTAATGAAAATCTTGAGGCACAAGTACCTAATCAACTTCTACCAGGCCATTGAGACCACATCTCGTGTGTATATGATCCTAGAGCTGGCTCAGGGGGGCGATGTTCTTGATTGGATCTTGCGCTACGGGGCCTGCTCTGAGCCCATTGCCGGCAAGTGGTTCTCCCAGCTCACCCTGGGCATCGCTTACCTGCATAGCAAGGGCATCGTGCACCGGTGAGGGCACTGCCATCTGGGATTTTTTGACTCCCAGAGGGTGGGTGGTCTCACTGAAGCTTACCTAGCTTCTTCTCTATTAACCTCTTCCCTCCCTC